>JAQOWZ010000114.1:0-404704 GCA_035578165.1 Stenolophus ochropezus | reverse complement strand
ACGCGCTATCTCAGAGTAAAATAATAAAATTCGGGCGCGGAAGCAAATATTTATATGATTTTTTACAAAAATAAAGTCAGATTTTACCTATTTTTGAAATGGATATTTTTGTTAAAACATTCATAAACATGCCTTTGGACTTATACTATGGATAAAATATGATAAAAAATTATAAAATTCGGGCGCGGAAGCAAATATTTATATGATTTTTTACAAAAATAAAGTCAGATTTTACCTATTCTTGAAATGGATATTTTTGTTAAAACATTCATAAACATGCTTTTGGACCTATACTGTGGATAAAATATGATAAAAAATTATAAAATTGGGGCGCGGAATCAAATATTTATATGATTTTTTACAAAAAAAAGTCAGATTTTACCTATTTTTGATGAATGCGGTGTATATTGTAAGCTACATGGGCTGGATTCTAGAATACCAAACACACTTGAAATAGCAATTTTCTTGTTGCAATGTTTTCTTTTAGCTAAAATATGATGAAAAATCATAAAATTCGGGCGCGGAAGCAAATATTTATATGATTTTTTACAAAAAAATGTCAGATTTTACCTATTTTTGAAATGGATATTTTTGTTAAAACATTCATAAACAAGCTTTTGGACCTATACTATGGATAAAATATGATGAAAAATTATAAAATTCGGGCGCGGACGCATATATTTAAATAATTTTTTACAAAAATAAAGTCAGATTTTACCTATTTTTGATGAATACGTTGTATATAGTAAGCTTCATTGGCTGGATTCTAGAATACCTACCACACTTGAAATAGCAATTTTCTTGTTGCAATGTTTTCTTTTACCTGAATTATGATGAAAAATCATAAAATTCGGGAGCGGAAGCAAATATTTATATGATTTTTTACAAAAATAAAGTCAGATTTTATCTATTCTTGAAATGGATATTTTTGTTAAAACATTCATAAACATGCTTTTGGACCTATACTATGGATAAAATATGATGATAAATTATAAAATTCGGGCGCGGAAGCAAATATTTATATACTTTTTTACAAAAATAAAGTCAGATTTTACCTATTTTTGATGAATACTTTGTGTATTGTAAGCTTCATTGGCTGGATTTTAGAATACCTACCACACTTGAAATAGCAATTTTCTTGTTGTAATGTTTTCTTTTACCTAAATTATTATGAAAAATCATAAAATTCGGGCGCGGAAGCAAATATTTATATGATTTTTTACAAAAATAAAATCAGATTTTACCTATTTTTGAAATGGATATTTTTGTTAAAACATTCATAAACATGCCTTTGGACTTATACTATGGATAAAATATGATAAAAAATTATAAAATTCGGACGCGGAAGCAAATATTTATATGATTTTTTACAAAAATAAAGTCAGATTTTACCTATTCTTAAAATGGATATTTTTGTTAAAACATTCATAAACATGCTTTTGGACCTATACTGTGGATAAAATATGATGAAAAATTATAAAATTCGGGCGCGGATGCAAATATTTATATGATTTTTTACAAAAAAAAGTCAGATTTTACCTATTTTTGATGAATACGGTGTATATTGTAAGCTACATGGGCTGGATTCTAGAATACCTAACACACTTAAAATAGCATTTTTCTTGTTGCAATGTTTTCTTTTAGCTAAAATATGATGAAAGATCATAAAATTCGAGCGCGGAAGCAAATATTTATATGATTTTTTACAAAAAAATGTCAGATTTTACCTATTTTTGAAATGGATATTTTTGTTAAAACATTCATAAACAAGCTTTTGGACCTATACTATGGATAAAATATGATGAAAAATTATAAAATTCGGGCGCGGAAGCATATATTTATATAATTTTTTACAAAAATAAAGTCAGATTTTACCTATTTTTGATGAATACGTTGTATATAGTAAGCTTTATTGGCTGGATTCTAGAATACCTACCATACTTTAAATAGCAATTTTCTTGTTGCAATGTTTTCTTTTACCTAAATTATGACGAAAAATCATAAAATTCGGGCGCGAAAGCAAATATTTATATGATTTTTACAAAAATAAAGTCAGATTTTACCTATTCTTGAAACGGATATTTTTGTTAAAATATTCATAAACATGCTTTTGGACCTATACTGTGGATAAAATATGGTGAAAAATTATAAAATTCGGGCGCGGATGCAAATATTTATATGATTTTTTACAAAAAAAAAGTCAGATTTCACCTGTTTTTGATGAATACGTTGTATATTGTAAGCTACAGGGGCTGGATTCTAGAATACCTAACACACTTGAAATAGCAATTTTCTTGTTGCAATGTTTTCTTTTAGCTAAACTATAATGAAAAATAATAAAATTCGGGCGCGGAAGCAAATATTTATATGATTTTTTACAAAAATAAAGTCAGATTTTACCTATTTTTGAAATGGATATTTTTGTTAAAACATTCATAAACATGCCTTTGGACTTATACTATGGATAAAATATGATAAAAAATTATAAAATTCGGGCGCGGAAGCAAATATTTATATGATTTTTTACAAAAATAAAGTCAGATTTTACCTATTCTTGAAATGGATATTTTTGTTAAAACATTCATAAACATGCTTTCGGACCTATACTGTGGATAAAATATGATAAAAAATTATAAAATTGGGGCGCGGAATCAAATATTTATATGATTTTTTACAAAAAGAAGTCAGATTTTACCTATTTTTGATGAATACGGTGTATATTGTAAGCTACATGGGCTGGATTCTAGAATACCAAACACACTTGAAATAGCATTTTTCTTGTTGCAATGTTTTCTTTTAGCTAAAATATGATGAAAAATCATAAAATTCGAGCGCGGAAGCAAATATTTATATGATTTTTTACAAAAAAATATCAGATTTTACCTATTTTTGAAATGGATATTTTTGTTAAAACATTCATAAACAAGCTTTTGGACCTATACTATGGATAAAATATGATGAAAAATTATAAAATTCGGGCGCGGACGTATATATTTAAATAATTTTTTACAAAAATAAAGTCAGATTTTACCTATTTTTGATGAATACTTTGTGTATTGTAAGCTTCATTGGCTGGATTTTAGAATACCTACCACACTTGAAATAGCAATTTTCTTGTTGTAATGTTTTCTTTTACCTAAATTATTATGAAAAATCATAAAATTCGGGCGCGGAAGCAAATATTTATATGATTTTTTACAAAAATAAAGTCAGATTTTACCTATTTTTGAAATGGATATTTTTGTTAAAACATTCATAAACATGCCTTTGGACTTATACTATGGATAAAATATGATAAAAAATTATAAAATTCGGACGCGGAAGCAAATATTTATATGATTTTTTACAAAAATAAAGTCAGATTTTACCTATTCTTGAAATGGATATTTTTGTTAAAACATTTATAAACATGCTTTTGGACCTATACTGTGGATAAAATATGATGAAAAATTATAAAATTCGGGCGCGGATGCAAATATTTATATGATTTTTTACAAAAAAAAGTCAGATTTTACCTATTTTTGATGAATACGGTGTATATTGTAAGCTACATGGGCTGAATTCTAGAATACCTAACACACTTAAAATAGCATTTTTCTTGTTGCAATGTTTTCTTTTAGTTAAATATGATGAAAAAACATAAAATTCGAGCGCGGAAGCAAATATTTATATGATTTTTTACAAAAAAATGTCAGATTTTACATATTTTTGAAATGGATATTTTTGTTAAAACATTCATAAACAAGCTTTTGGACCTATACTATGGATAAAATATGATGAAAAATTATAAAATTCGGGCGCAGAAAGAAATATTTATATAATTTTTTACAAAAATAAAGTCAGATTTTACCTATTTTTGATGAATACGTTGTATATAGTAAGCTTTATTGGCTGGATTCTAGAATACCTACCATACTTTAAATAGCAATTTTCTTGTTGCAATGTTTTCTTTTACCTAAATTATGACGAAAAATCATAAAATTCGGGCGCGAAAGCAAATATTTATATGATTTTTACAAAAATAAAGTCAGATTTTACCTATTCTTGAAACGGATATTTTTGTTAAAATATTCATAAACATGCTTTTGGACCTATACTGTGGATAAAATATGATGAAAAATTATAAAATTCGGGCGCGGAAGCAAATATTTATATGATTTTTTACAAAAAAAATCAGATTTTACTTATTTTTGATGAATACGGTGTATATTGTAAGCTACATGGGCTGGATTCTAGAATACCTAACACACTTGAAATAGCAATTTTCTTGTTGCAATGTTTTCTTTTAGCTAAAATATGATGAAAAATCATAAAATTCGGGCGCGGAACAAATATTTATATGATTTTTTACAAAAATAAAGTCAGATTTTACCTATTTTTGAAATGGATATTTTTGTTAAAACATTCATAAACATGCTTTTGGATCTATACTATGGATAAAATATGATGATAAATTATAAAATTCGGGCGCGGAAGCAAATATTTATATAATTTTTTACAAAAATTAAGTCAGATTTTACCTATTTTTGATGAATACTTTGTGTATTGTAAGCTTCATTGGCTGGATTTTAGAATACCTACCACACTTGAAATAGCAATTTTCTTGTTGTAATGTTTTCTTTTACCTAAATTATTATGAAAAATCGTAAAATTCGGGCGCGTAAGCAAATATTTATATGATTTTTTACAAAAATAAAGTCAGAATTTACCTATTTTTGAAATGGATATTTTTGTTAAAACATTCATAAACATGCTTTTGGACCTATACTATGGATAAAAAATGATGAAAAATTATAAAATTCGTTCGCGGAAGCAAATATTTATATAACTTTTTACAAAATAAAGTCAGATTTTACCTATTTTTGATGAATACGTTGTATATTGTAAGCTTCATTGGCTGGATTCTAGAATACCTACCACACTTGAAATAGCAATTTTCTTGTTGCAATGTATTCTTTTACCTAAATTATGATGAAAAATCATAAAATTCGGACACGGAAGAAAATATTTATATGTTTTTTTACAAAAATAAAGTTAGATTTTACCTATTCTTGAAATGGATATTTTTGTTAAAATATTCATAAACATGCTTTTGGACCTATACTGTGGACAAAATATAATGAAAAATTATAAAATTCGGGCGCGGAAGCAAATATTTATATGATTTTTTACAAAAAAAAAACAGATTTTACTTATTTTTGATGAATACGGTGTATATTGTAAGCTACATGGGCTGGATTCTAGAATACCTAACACACTTGAAATAGCAATTTTCTTGTTGAAATGTTTTATTTTAGCTAAAATATGATGAAAAATCATAAAATTCGGGCGCGCAAGCACATATTTATATAATTTTTTACAAAAATTAAGTAAGATTTTACCTATTCTTAAAATGGATATTTTTGTTAAAACATTCATAAACATGCTTTTGGACCTATACTGTGGATAAAATATAATGAAAAATTATAAAATTCGGGCGCGGAAGCAAATATTTATATGATTTTTTACAAAAAAAAAGTCAGATTTTACCTACTTTTGATGAATACGTTGTATATTGTAAGCTACATGGGCTGGATTCTAGAATACCAAACACACTTGAAATACCAAATTTCTTGTTGCAATGTTTTCTTTTAGCTAAAATATGATGAAAAATCATAAAATTCGGGCGCGGAAGCAAATATTTATATGACTTTTTACAAAAAAAGTCAGATTTTACCTATTTTTGATGAATACGGTGTATATTGTAAGCTACATCGGCTGGATTCTAGAATACCTTACACACTTGAAATACCAATTTCCTTGTTGCAATGTTTTCTTTTAGCTAAAATATGATGAAAAATCACGAAATTCGGGCGCGGAAGCAAATATTTATATGACTTTTTACAAAAAAATGTCAGATTTTACCTATTTTTGAAATAGATATTTTTGTTAAAACATTCATAAACATGCTTTTAGACCTATACTATGGATAAAATATGATGAAAAATTATAAAATTCGGGCGCGGAAGCAAATATTTATATAATTTTTTACAAAAATAAAATCAGATTTTACCTATTTTTGATGAATACGTTGTATATTGTAAGCTTCATTGGCTGGATTCTAGAATACCTACTACACTTGAAATAGCAATTTTCTTGTGGCAATGTTTTCTTTTACCTAAATTATGATAAAAAATCATAAAATTCGGGCGCGGAAGCAAATATTTATATGATTTTTTACAAAAATAAAATCAGATTTTACCTATTCTTGAAATGGATATTTTTGTTAAAACATTCATAAACATGCTTTTGGACCTGTACTGTGGATAAAATATGATGAAAAATTATAAAATTCGGGCGCGGAAGCAAATATTTATATGATTTTTTACAAAAAAAGTCAGATTTTACCTATTTTTGATGAATACATTGTATATTGTAAGCTTCATTGGCTGGATTCTAGAATACCTACCACACTTGAAATAGCAATTTTCTTGTTGCAATGTTTTCTTTTAGCTAAAATATGATGAAAGATTATAAAATTTGGGCGCGGAAGCAAATATTTATATGATTTTTAACAAAAATAAAGTCAGATTTTACCTATTCTTGAAATGGATATTTTTGTTAAAACATTCATAAACATGCTTTTGGACCTATACTATGGATAAAATATGATGAAAAATTATAAAATTCGGGCGCGAAAGCAAATATTTATATAATTTTTTACAAAAATAAAGTCAGATTTTACCTATTTTTGATGAATACCTTGTATATTGTAAGCTTCATTGGCTGGATTCTAGAATACCTACCACACTTGAAATAGCAATTTTCTTGTTGCAATGTTTTCTTTTACCTAAATTATAACGAAAAATCATAAAATTCGGGCGCGGAAGCAAATATTTATATGATTTTTTACAAAAATAAAGTCAGATATTACCTATTCTTTAAATGGATATTTTTGTTAAAACATTCATAAAAATGCTTTTGGACCTGTACTGTGGATAAAATATGATGAAAAATTATAAAATTCGGGCGCGGAAGCAAATATTTATATGATTTTTTGCAAAAAAAAAGTCAGATTTTACCTATTTTTGATGAATACATTGTATATTGTAAGCTTCATTGGCTGGATTCTAGAATACCTACCACACTTGAAATAGCAATTTTCTTGTTGCAATGTTTTCTTTTAGCTAAAATATGATGAAAAATCATAAAATTCGGGCGCGGAAGCAAATATTTATATGATTTTTTACAAAAATAAAGTCAGATTTTACCAATTTTTTAAATGGATATTTTTGTTAAAACATTCATAAACATGCTTTTGGACTATGGATAAAATATGATGAAAAATTATAAAATTCGGGCGCGGAAGCAAATATTTATATGATTTTTTACAAAAATAAAGTCAGATTTTACCTATTCTTGAAATGGATATTTTTGTTAAAACATTCATAAACATGCTTTTGGACCTATACTGTGGATAAAATATGATGAAAAATTATAAAATTCGGGCGCAGAAGTAAATATTTATATGATTTTTTACAAAAATAAAGTCAGATTTTATCTATTTTTGATGAATACGGTGTATATTGTAAGCTACATGGGCTGTATTCTAAAATACCTAACACACTTGAAATAGCAATTTTCTTGTTGCAATGTTTTCTTTTACCTAAATTATAATGAAAAATCATAAAATTTGGGCGCGGAAGTTAATATTTATATGATTTTTTACAAAAGTAAAGTTAGATTTTACCTATTCTTGAAATGGATATTTTTGTTAAAACATTCATAAACATGCTTTTGAACCTGTACTGTTTATAAAATATGATGAAAAATTATAAAATTCGGGCGCGGAAGCAAATATTTATATGATTTTTTACGAAATAAACTCAGATTTTACCTATTTTTGATGAATACGTTGTATATTGTAAGCTACATGGGCTGGATTCTAGAATACCTAACACACTTGAAATACCAATTTTCTTGTTGCAATGTTTTCTTTTAGCTAAAATATGATGAAAAATCATAAAATTCGGGCGCGGAAACAAATATTATATGATTTTTTACAGAAAAAGTCAGATTTTACCTATTTTTGATGAATACGGTGTATATTGTAAGCTACATCGGCTGGATTCTAGAATATCTTACACACTTGAAATACCAATTTTCTTGTTGCAATGTTTTCTTTTAGCTAAAATATGATAAAAAATCACGAAATTCGGGCGCGGAAGCAAATATTTATATGACTTTTTACAAAAAAATGTCAGATTTTACCTATTTTTGAAATAGATATTTTTGTTAAAACATTCATAAACATGCTTTTAGACCTATACTATGGATAAAATATGATGAAAAATTATAAAATTCGGGCGCGGAAGCAAATATTTATATAATTTTTTACAAAAATAAAGTCAGATTTTACCTATTTTTGATGAATACTTTGTATATTGTAAGCTTCATTGGCTGGATTCTAGAATACCTACCACACTTGAAATAGCAATTTTCTTGTGGCAATGTTTTTTTTTACCTAAATTATGATGAAAAATCATAAAATTCGGGCGCAAATATTTATATGATTTTTTACAAAAATAAAATCAGATTTTACCTATTCTTGAAATGGATATTTTTGTTAAAACATTCATAAACATGCTTTTGGACCTGTACTGTGGATAAAATATGATGAAAAATTATAAAATTCGGGCGCGGAAGAAAATATTTATATGATTTTTTACAAAAAAAGTCAGATTTTACCTATTTTTGATGAATACATTGTATATTGTAAGCTTCATTGGCTGGATTCTAGAATACCTACCACACTTGAAATAGCAATTTTCTTGTTGCAATGTTTTCTTTTAGCTAAAATATGATGAAAGATTATAAAATTCGGGCGCGAAAGCAAATATTTATATGATTTTTTACAAAAATAAAGTCAGATTTTACCTATTCTTGAAATGGATATTTTTGTTTAAACATTCATAAACATGCTTTTGGACCTATACTATGGATAAAATATGATGAAAAATTATAAAATTCGGGCGCGGAAGCAAATATTTATATAATTTTTTACAAAAATAAAGTCAGATTTTACCTATTTTTGATGAATACTTTGTATATTGTAAGCTTCATTGGCTGGATTGTAGAATACCTACCACACTTGAAATAGCAATTTTCTTGTGGCAATGTTTTTTTTTACCTAAATTATGATGAAAAATCATAAAATTCGGGCGCAAATATTTATATGATTTTTTACAAAAATAAAATCAGATTTTACCTATTCTTGAAATGGATATTTTTGTTAAAACATTCATAAACATGCTTTTGGACCTGTACTGTGGATAAAATATGATGAAAAATTATAAAATTCGGGCGCGGAAGCAAATATTTATATGATTTTTTACAAAAAAAGTCAGATTTTACCTATTTTTGATGAATACATTGTATATTGTAAGCTTCATTGGCTGGATTCTAGAATACCTACCACACTTGAAATAGCAATTTTCTTGTTGCAATGTTTTCTTTTAGCTAAAATATGATGAAAGATTATAAAATTCGGGCGCGAAAGCAAATATTTATATGATTTTTTACAAAAATAAAGTCAGATTTTACCTATTCTTGAAATGGATATTTTTGTTTAAACATTCATAAACATGCTTTTGGACCTATACTGTGGGTAAAATATGATGAAAAATTATAAAATTCGGGCGCAGAAGTAAATATTTATATGATTTTTTACAAAAAAAAGTCAGATTTTACCTATTTTTGATGAATACGGTGTATATTGTAAGCTACATGGGCTGAATTCTAGAATATCTAACACACTTGAAATAGCAATTTTCTTGTTGCAATGTTTTCTTTTAGCTAAAATATGATAAAAAATCATAATATTCGTGCGCGGAAGCAAATATTTATATGATTTTTTACAAAAATAAAGTCAGAATTTACCTATTTTTGAAATGGATATTTTTGTTAAAACATTCATAAACATGCTTTTGGACCTATACTATGGATCAAATATAATGAAAAATTATAAAATTTGGGCGCGAAAGCAAATATTTATATAATTTTTTACAAAAATAAAGTCAGATTTTACCTATTTTTGATGAATACCTTGTATATTGTAAGCTTCATTGGCTGGATTCTAGAATACCTACCACACTTAAAATAGCAATTTTCTTGTTGCAATGTTTTCTTTTACCTAAATTATGACGAAAAATCATAAAATTCGGGCGCGGAAGCAAATATTTATATGATTTTTTACAAAAAAATGTCAGATTTTACATATTTTTGAAATAGATATTTTTGTTAAAACATTCATAAACATGTTTTTAGACCTATACTATGGATAAAATATGATGAAAAATTATAAAATTCGGGCGCGGAAGCAAATATTTATATGATTTTTTACAAAAAAAAGTCAGATTTTACCTATTTTTGATGAATACATTCTATATTGTAAGCTTCATTAGCTGGATTCTAGAATACTTAACACACTTGAAATAGCAATTTTCTTGTTGTAATGGTTTCTTTTAGCTAAAATATGATAAAAAATCATAAACTTCGGGCGCGGAAGCAAATATTTATATGATTTTTTACAAAAATAAAGTCAGATTTTACCTATTTTTTAAATGGATATTTTTGTTAAAACATTCATAAACATGCTTTTGGACCTATACTATGGGTAAAATATGAAGAAAAATTATGAAATTCGGGCGCGGAAGCAAATACTTATATAATTTTTTACAAAAATAAAATCAGATTTTATCTATTTTTGATGAATACGTTGTATATTGTAAGCTTCATTGGCTGTATTCTAGAATACCTACCACACTTGAAATAGCAATTTTCTTGTTGCAATGTTTTCTTTTACCTACATTATGATGAAAAATTGTAAAATTCGGGCGCGGAAGCAAATATTTATATGATTTTTTACAAAAATAAAGTCAGATTTTACCTATTCTTGAAATGGATATTTTTGTTAAATCATTCATAAACATGCTTTTGGACCTATACTGTGGATAAAATATGATGCAAAATTATAAAATTCGGGCGCAGAAAAAAATATTTATATGATTTTTTACAAAAACAAAGTCAGATTTTACCTATTTTTGATGAATACGTTGTATATTGTAAGGTTAATTGGCTGGATTCTAGAATACCTACCACACTTGAAATAGCAATTTTCTTGTTGCAATGTTTTCTTTTACCTAAATTATGATAAAAAATCATAAAATTCGGGCACGGAAGCAAATATTTATATGATTTTTTACAAAAATAAAGTCAGATTTTACCTATTCTTGAAATGGATATTTTTGTTAAAACATTCATAAACATGCTTTTGGACCTATACTGTAGATAAAATATGATGAAAAATTATAAAATTCGGGCGCGGAAGCAAATATTTATATGATTTTTTACGAAATAAACTCAGATTTTACCTATTTTTGATGAATACGTTGTATATTGTAAGCTACATGGGCTGGATTCTAGAATACCTAACACACTTGAAATACCAATTTTCTTGTTGCAATGTTTTCTTTTAGCTAAAATATGATGAAAACTCATAAAATTCGGGCGCGGAAGCAAATATTATATGATTTTTTACAAAAAAAGTCAGATTTTACCTATTTTTGATGAATACGGTGTATATTGTAAGCTACATCGGCTGGATTCTAGAATACCTTACACACTTGAAATACCAATTTTCTTGTTGCAATGTTTTCTTTTAGCTAAAATATGATAAAAAATCACGAAATTCGGGCGCGGAAGCAAATATTTATATGACTTTTTACAAAAAAATGTCAGATTTTACCTATTTTTGAAATAGATATTTTTGTTAAAACATTCATAAACATGCTTTTAGACCTATACTATGGATAAAATATGATGAAAAATTATAAAATTCGGGCGCGGAAGCAAATATTTATATAATTTTTTACAAAAATAAAGTCAGATTTTACCTATTTTTGATGAATACTTTGTATATTGTAAGCTTCATTGGCTTGATTCTAGAATACCTACCACACTTGAAATAGCAATTTTCTTGTAGCAATGTTTTTTTTTACCTAAATTATGATGAAAAATCATAAAATTCGGGCGCGGAAGCAAATATTTATATGATTTTTTACAAAAATAAAATCAGATTTTACCTATTCTTGAAATGGATATTTTTGTTAAAACATTCATAAACATGCTTTTGGACCTGTACTGTGGATAAAATATGATGAAAAATTATAAAATTCGGGCGCGGAAGCAAATATTTATATGATTTTTTACAAAAAAAGTCAGATTTTACCTATTTTTGATGAATACATTGTATATTGTAAGCTTCATTGGCTGGATTCTAGAATACCTACCACACTTGAAATAGCAATTTTCTTGTTGCAATGTTTTCTTTTAGCTAAAATATGATGAAAGATTATAAAATTCGGGCGCGAAAGCAAATATTTATATGATTTTTTACAAATAATAGTCAGATTTGACCTATTTTTGATGAGTGCGTTGTATATTGTAAGCTTCATTGGCTGGATTCTAGAATACCTACCACACTTGAAATAGCAATTTTCTTTCTGCAATGTTTTCTTTTACCTAAATTATGATGAAAAATCATTAAATTCGGGCGCGAAAGCAAATATTTATATGATTTTTTACAAAAATAAAGTTAAATTTTACCTATTCTTGAAATGGATATTTTTGTTAAAATATTCATAAACATGCTTTTGGACCTATTCTTTGGATAAAATATGATGAAAAATTATAAAATTCGGGCGCGGAAGCAAATATTTACATGATTTTTTACAAAAAAGTCGTCAGATTTTACCTATTTTTGATGAATAAGTTGTATATTGTAAGCTACATAGGCTGGATTCTAGAATACCTAACACTTGAAATTGCAATTTTCTTGTTGCAATGTTTTCTTTTAGCTAAAATATTAAGAAAAATCATAAAATTAGGCGCGGATGCAAATAATTATATGATTTTTTACAAAAAAAATTCAGATTTTACCTATTTTTGAAATGGATATTTTTGTTAAAAGATTCATAAATATGCTTTTGGACCTATACTATGGATAAAATATGATGAAAAATTATAAAATTCGGGCGCGGAAGCAAATATTAATATAATTTTTTACAAAAATAAAATCAGATTTTACCTATTTTTGATGAATACGTTGTATGTTGTAAGCTTCATTGGCTGGATTCTAGAATACCTACCACAGTTGAAATAACAATTTTCTTGTTGCAATGTTTTCTTTTACCTAAATTATGATGAAAAATCATTAAATTTGGGCGCGGAAGCAAATATTTATATGATTTTTTACAAAAATAAAGTCAGATTTTACCTATTCTTGAAATGGATATTTTTGTTAAAACATTCTTAAACATGCTTTTGGACCTATACTGTAGATAAAATATGATGAAAAATTATAAAATTCGGGCGCGGAAGCAAATATTTACATGATTTTTTACAAATAATAGTCAGATTTGACCTATTTTTGATGAATGCGTTGTATATTGTAAGCTTCATTGGCTGAATTCTAGAATACTACCACACTTGAAATAGCAATTTTCTTTCTGCAATGTTTTCTTTTACCTAAATTATGATGAAAAATCATAAAATTCGGGCGCGAAAGCAAATATTTATATGATTTTTTACAAAAATAAAGTTAAATTTTACCTATTCTTGAAATAGATATTTTTGTTAAAATATTCATAAACATGCTTTTGGACCTATTCTTTGGATAAAATATGATAAAAAATTATAAAATTCGGGCGCGGAAGCAAATATTTACATGATTTTTTACAAAAAAGTCGTCAGATTTTACCTATTTTTGATGAATAAGTTGTATATTGTAAGCTACATAGGCTGGATTCTAGAATACCTAACACACTTGAAATAGCTATTTTCTTGTTGCAATGTTTTCTTTTAGTTAAAATATTAAGAAAAATCATAAAATTGGGCGCGGAAGCAAATAATTATATGATTTTTTACAAAAAAAATTCAGATTTTATCTATTTTTGAAATGGATATTTTTGTTAAAAGATTCATAAACATGCTTTTGGACCTATACTATGGATAAAATATGATGAAAAATTATAAAATTCGGGCGCGGAAGCAAATATAAATATAATTTTTTACAAAAATAAAGTCAGATTTTACCTATTTTTGATGAATACGTTGTATGTTGTAAGCTTCATTGGCTGGATTCTAGAATACCTACCACACTTGAAATAGCAATTTTCTTGTTGCAATGTTTTCTTTTGCCTAAATTATGATGAAAAATCATAAAATTCGGGCGCGAAAGCAAATATTTATTTGATTTTTTACAAAAATAAAGTTAGATTTTACCTATTCTTGAAATGGTTATTTGTGTTAAAATATTCATAAACATGCTTTTGGACCTATACTGTGGATAAAATATGATAAAAAATTATAAAATTCGGGAGCGGAAGCAAATATTTATATGATTTTTTACAAAAAAAGTCAGATTTTACCTATTTTTAATGAATACGTTGTATGTTGTAAGCTTCATTGGCTGGATTCTAAAATACCTACCACACTTGAAATAGCAATTTTCTTCTTGCCATGTTTTCTTTTACCTAAATTATGATGAAAAATCATCAAATTCTGGCGCGAAAGCAAATATTTATATGATTTTTACAAAAATAAATTTAGATTTTACCTATTCTTGAAATGGATATTTTTGTTAAAATATTCATAAACATGCTTTTGGACCTATTCTTTGGATAAAATATGATGAAAAATTATAAAATTCGGGCGCGGAAGCAAATATTTACATGATTTTTTACAAAAAAAAAGTCAGATTTTACCTATTTTTGATGAATACGTTGTATATTGTAAGCTACATAGGCTGGATTCTAGAATACCTAACACACTTGAAATAGCAATTTTCTTGTTGCAATGTTTTCTTTTAGCTAAAATATTAAGAAAAATCATAAAATTGGGCGCGGAAGCAAATATTTATATGATTTTTTACAAAAAAAATTTAGATTTTACCTATTTTTGAAATGGATATTTTTGTTAAAACATTCATAAACATGCTTTTGGACCTATACTATGAATAAAATATGATGAAAAATTATAAAATTCGGGCGCGGAAGCAAATATTTATATAATTTTTTACAAAAATAAAGTCAGATTTTACCTATTTTTGATGAATACGTTGTATGTTGTAAGCTTCATTGGCTGGATTCTAGAATACCTACCACACTTGAAATAGCAATTTTCTTGTTGCAATGTTTTCTTTTACCTAAATTATGATGAAAAATTATAAAATTCGGGCGCGAAAGCAAATATTTATTTGATTTTTTACAAAAATAAAGTTAGATTTTACCTATTCTTGAAATGGTTATTTGTGTTAAAATATTCATAAACATGCTTTTGGACCTATACTGTGGATAAAATATAATAAAAAATTATAAAATTCGGGAGCGGAAGCAAATATTTATATGATTTTTTACAAAAAAAGTCAGATTTTACCTATTTTTGATGAAAACGTTGTATGTTGTAAGCTTCATTGGCTGGATTCTAGAATACCTACCACACTTGAAATAGCAATTTTCTTGTTGCAATGTTTTGTCTTAGCTAAAATATGATAAAAAATCATAAAATTCGGGCGCGGAAGCAAATATTTATATGATTTTTTACAAAAAAATAATCAGATTTTACCTATTTTTGAAATGGATATTTATGTTAAAACATTCATAAACATGCTTTTGGAGCTATACTGTGGATAAAATATGATGAAAAATTATAAAATTCGGGCGCGGAAGCAAATATTAATATAATTTTTACAAAAATAAAGTCAGATTTTACCTATTTTTGATGAATACGTTGTATATTTTAAGCTTCATTGGCTGGATTCTAGAATACCTACCACACTTGAAGTAGCAATTTTCTTGTTGTAATGTTTTCTTTTACCCAAATTATGATGAAAAATCATAAAATTCGGGCGCAAAAGTAAATATTTATATGATTTTTAAAAAAATAAAGTCAGATTTTACTCATTTTTTAAATGGATATTTTTGTTAAAACATTGATAACATGCTTTTGGACCTATACTATGGATAAAATATGATAAAAAATTATAAAATTCGGGCGCGGAAGCAAATATTTATATGATTTTTTACAAAAAAAAGTCAGATTTTACCTATTTTTGATGAATACGTTGTATATTGTAAGCTTCATTGGCTGGATTCTAGAATATCTACCACACTTGAAATAGCAGTTTTCTTGTTGCAATGTTTTCTTTTACCTAAATTATGATGAAAAATCATAATATTCGGGCGCGGAAGCAAATATTTATATGATTTTTTACAAAAATAAAGTCAGATTTTACCTATTCTTGAAATGAATATTTTTGTTAAAACATTCATAAACATGCTTTTGGACCTATACTGTATATAAAATTTGATGATAAATTATAAAATTCGGGCGCGGAAGCAAATATTTATATGATTTTTTACAAAAAAAGTCAGATTTTATCTATTTTTGATGAATACGTTGTATATTGTAAGCTTCATTGGCTGGATTCTAGAATACCTACCACACTTGAAATAGCAATTTTCTTGTTGCAATGTTTTCTTTTACCTAAATTATGATGAAAAATCATAATATTTGGGCGCGGAAGCAAATATTTATATGATTATTTACAAAAATAAAGTCAGATTTTACATATTCTTGAAATTGATATTTTTGTTTAAAACATTCATAAACATGCTTTTGGACCTATACTGTGTATAAAATATGATAAAAAATTATAAAATTCGGGCGCGGGAAGCAAATAATTATATGATTTTTTACAAAAAAAAGTCAGATTTTATATATTTTTGATGAATACGTTGTATGTTGTAAGCTTCATTGGCTGGATTCTAGAATACCTACCACACTTGAAATAGCAATTTTCTTGTTGCTATATTTTCTTTTACCTAAATTATGAATAAAAAATCATAAATTTCGGGCGCGAAAGCAAATATTTATATGATTTTTTACAAAAATAAAGTCAGATTTTCCCCATTTTTGAAATGGATATTTTTGTTAAAACATTCATAACATGCTTTTGGACCTATACTATCCATAAAATATGATAAAAAATTATAAAATTCGGGCGCGGAAGCAAATATTTATATGATTTTTTACAAAAATAAAGTCAGATTTTACCTATTTTTGATGAATACGTTGTATGTTGTAAGCTTCATTGGCTGGATTCTGGAATACCTACCACACTTGAAATAGCAATTTTCTTGTTGCAATGTTTTCTTTTACCTAAATTATGATGAAAAATCATAAAATTCGGGCGCGAAAGCAAATATTTATATGATTTTTTACAAAAATAAAGAAAGTTTTACCTATTCTTGAAATGGATATTTTTGTTAAAATATTCATAAACATGCTTTTGGACCTATTCTTTGGATAAAATATGATAAAAAATTATAAAATTCGGGCGCGGAAGCAAATATTTACATGATTTTTTACAAAAAAAGTCAGATTTTACCTATTTTTGATGAATAAGTTGTATATTGTAAGCTACATAGGCTGGATTCTAGAATACCTAACACACTTGAAATAGCAATTTTCTTGTAGCAATGTTTTCTTTTAGCTAAAATATTAAGAAAAATCATAAAATTGGGCGCGGAAGCAAATATTTATATGATTTTTTACAAAAAAAATTCAGATTTTACCTATTTTTGAAATGGATATTTTTGTTAAAAGATTCATAAACATGCTTTTGGACCTATACTATGGATAAAATATGATGAAAAATTATAAAATTCGGGCGCGGAAGCAAATATTAATATAATTTTCTACAAAAATAAAGTCAGATTTTACCTATTTTTGATGAATACGTTGTATGTTGTAAGCTTCATTGGCTGGATTCTAGAATACCTACCACACTTGAAATAGCAATTTTCTTGTTGCAATGTTTTCTTTTACCTATATTATGATGAAAAATCATAGAATTCGGGCGCGGAAGCAAATATTTATATGATTTTTTACAAAAATAAAGTCAGATTTTACCTATTCTTGAAATGGATATTTTTGTTAAAACATTCATAAACATACTTTTGTACCTATACTGTGGATAAAATATGATGAAAAATTATAAAATTCGGGCGCGGAAGCAAATATTTATATAATTTTTTAGAAAAATAAAGCCAGATTTTACCTATTTTTGATGAATACGTTGTGTATTGTAAGCTTCATTGGCTGGATTCTAGAATACCTACCACACTTGAAATAGCAATTTTCTTGTTGCAATGTTTTCTTTTACCTAAATTATGATGAAAAATCATAGAATTCGGGCGCGGAAGCAAATATTTATATGATTTTTTACAAATATAAAGTCAGATTTTACCTATTCTTGAAATGGATATTTTTGTTAAAACATTCATAAACATGCTTTTGTACCTATACTGTGGATAAAATATGATGAAAAATTATAAAATTCGGGCGCGGAAGCAAATATTTATATGATTTTTTACAAAAAAAAAGTCAGATTTTACCTATTTTTGATAAATACGTTGTATATTGTAAGCTACATGGGCTGGATTCTAGAATACCTTACACACTTGAAATAGCAATATTCTTGTTGCAATGTTTTATTTTAGCTAAAATATGATGAAAAATCATAAAAGTCGGGCGGGGAAGCAAATATTTTTATGATTTTTTACAAAAATAAAGTCAGATTTTACCCATTTTTGAAATGGATATTTTTGTTAAAACATTCATAACATTCTTTTGGACCTATACTATGGATAAAATATGGTAAAAAATTATAAAATTCGGGCGCGGAAGCAAATATTTATATGATTTTTTACAAAAAAAAGTCAAATTTTACCTATTTTTGATGAATACGTTGTATATTGTAAGCTTCATAGGCTGGATTCTAGAATACCCACCACACTTGAAGTAGCAATTTTCTTGTTGCAATGTTTTCTTTTAGCTAGAATATGATAAAAAATCATAAAATTCGGGCGCGGAAGCAAATATTTATATGATATTTTACAAAAATAAAGTCAGATTTTACCTATTTTTGAAATGGATATTTTTGTTAAAACATTCATTAACATGCTCTTGGACCTATACTATGGATAAAATATGATGAAAAATTATAAAATTCGGGCGCGGAAGCAAATATTTATATAATTTTTTAGAAAAATAAAGCCAGATTTTACCTATTTTTGACGAATACGTTGTGTATTGTAAGCTTCATTGGCTGGATTCTAGAATACCTACCACACTTGAAATAGCAATTTTCTTGTTGCAATGTTTTCTTTTACCTAAATTATGATAAAAAATCATAAAATTCGGGCGCGAAAGCAAATATTTATTTGATTTTATACAAAAATAAAGTTAGATTTTACTTATTCTTGAAATGGTTATTTGTGTTAAAATATTCATAAACATGCTTTTAGACCTATACTGTGGATAAAATATTATAAAAAATTATAAAATTCCGGAGCGGAAGCAAATATCTATATGATTTTTTACAAAAAAAGTCAGATTTTACCTATTTTTGTTGAATACGTTCTGTATTGTTATGTAACAGTCAGTGCGTTTGGGTAGTGAACCGCACTGTCGTTGACGTATTGAACTATTACCCGGACAACCACAGAAAGAATAATGAAATTTATACTTACCTGTGTCAGTACGCTGCCTGGGTAGACACACTGCTGCGGAATGGGATAATGGGTGCACACACGAAAGAACGAAACAAGTTGATAAAAATATAAATATAATTAAAGATTAATTAATAACAAAATCTAACATAAGAATACAATTTGGAAACGTGCGACTGTTCGCTTCCACGACCGAATCGAGAATCCTCTCTGCTGGAAACGCACAGTCTTTGCAAGCTGGTTCATTTGACCACGTTAACAATTTTCGGCCGGTAAGTTTCCGCGGTTCTACTAGAATTTACGTGTGCGGAAACTCGCCAGCCACGAGTCAGCGAGTGCAACGAACACGGTGCACCATAAACAGAAAATTAATAAAATTTCCGAAGGCACACACGTGGCCGCTACACTGCCTCCCCCTTTGAACTCAACTGTATAATACCAATACAGTTGAGCACAAAGAAGCAAATGAACCAACTTACAATTTACTTAACTACTCTAAACTAACAATGGCTACATTTCAATTATCTACAAGTAAACTTAATGTCCCTACTGAACTACACTTGATGACTGACTGAACTAAGGCACTACATGCTGACGGAGCGGACCGACATCGGCTGGCGGATCGGTGGCGTACGCAGGAGGGTGAGTCGCTATCTGTTGGAGGCTCGGGTACATGGTTAACGTGGATCCGATGTTGGTCGTGTCCGTCGCCGGGGTGGCACGGTCTGTCGTCTCGGCGCTGTGTTGTTGGATGAGGTTGACCAAATACCGCGTCGTCATTGCATCCCATAGGCTCGCCAACAGGAACCATCTGCGTTGGGGTTGGTTGTTTGCTGCCCTCCTCAAACTAAACATGTTTAGTATGACTGAGCATACGTACCGTATCACATTATATAGAGTGTATAGGAGCATAAATACACTGAACAGGTTCCCGGTATATGACAGGAATCCCCAAACTTCTGCTGCGGCACCCCAAGCCATCTTCACGAACTCCTTTTGACTGAAGACGTTGCGGATGTGGAGGTCTTGTCCATCAGTTTCGGCTCCTAACACTCGACGCGTCATGATGTTCGTTACGGCACGCCTCTCGTTCGGGAAGAGCAGCGTTTGTTGAAACGCAGCCATATCCTGTTGGGTGTAAACACCGTGTGCGCTTATGGGTGCAATCTTGGTCATAGGGATCGCTTCGCTAGCGTCATTAGCGTCCAGTGTCGTTGGGTCCGGTTACCACGTCTGGGTTCTCTAGGGCTAGCATGATACGGTTCCGCATGATCTGTTCTCTTAGATGACACCGTTTCAATATAGCATCATACACTAAATCCTTAGCTTGTTGTTTAAATGCTATTTCCAAAAACAATAGTTTGCTAAGGACTTGTGTCATCAAGTCCGTATTTTGGCTCACTCTTCTAGATTTCTTGAAGTAGAAGCCTAGAGAGGATTCCGTAATAATTAGAAGTCGATTCTGCTCAGTCCGCCAAGCTGGTTGGTGGCAGAGCAGCTCCTGTCGAACTAATCGGAGGGCGAAAACCGTATCTTGAGCCTCTACGACGACATACTTTGTGGAGTTGTTAATAGTTAGCTCCACAGCGGCTCCTTCATACAGGACGTCGATCCCCTCAGCCGAACATCGGTCATTGACTTGGGTTTTCCAAGTTACTTCACCCGCCAGATCATCGAAACAGTAAGTATCGGTGTAAGTACATACGGTTCCGGATCCTAGCCGTACAGTATTCTCTTCGACATCTGCGATGGTGACGTAATCTGACAATTTTATAGTAATCGCCGCGCTGACAATGACGTCTTTGTAGGTGGTGCCTTGCTGAGTATATTGTACTCCAGAACAACGACCACTAGGTTCCAAGTGACCGGCTATCGTTGTTGATACTTCTGTGGTCCCGTTTACTAGTAATCCAGATACAATTCCGGCTCCCAGGCCGGTGAGATCGATTCTTTGGAAACGGTGGGCCTCTAGACATCGTTCTTCCTTTACTAGATGCACATACCGTGCCAGACCCATGAGACTGCACTGGTGTGGGAATGCATACCACAGTGTTCAATTAGTTGTCGAACTGTCACAAGACAGTTAAACACGTGTATTTCCGAGTAGCGTCGTTCTTGTACTAACTGGATCTTGGTGGTGGTCTCGGTCGAATCCTTCATGGGGTCTCGACAAGGCTGTACGTCCAGTAAGGATATCCTTGATATCTCCGAGTCGGTGTCTGCACAGTCATATGCTATTAGTTCAGCCCATAGTCCAGTATAACTTACAACTAATATAATACTAAGTATTCTAACGCTATACATGATTCAGATTCTATTCGACCGGATCCAAGAGTGGTCCGGGACAGCTCCGCGACTCCTTGTGGCGTAGCGGGCGTTTTGTGGCGGTGTATTTTCTTCTACCGTCGAATAGGAGTCTGAGGATGTCGAGGTTTGCAAGGTGGAGTCTATCGCCTTAGGAGATTCGGTAACTACTGTTAAGGAACTGCTATCTGAAACTGGCAAATTATTAGTCTGTGTTACGATATTCTTTTGCTGGGCCGACTTATGCCATGGTATAATAGGCGTAATCCCTTCTTGACCGTTTAACAGTTCAACCGTCTTAGGCGAGTCGACATAATCGAGTGGGGGTGTTAAGTCAACGTCATTTATTGACATGTAACAGGGTTTTAATCTGTTAACATGTACGGTCATTTGTCTTCGTCCATAAATTTCTTTTATGACAGCGTTTACTTCACGCAACTCAATTATGCGATACGGTCCTGACCATTTCTTTGCCAATTTCGCACTAGTGCCCACTTTAACTGTTGGAGTAAATAGGAGCACCCTGTCACCTACTTTAAATTTAACATCGCCACTTTTTTTGTTAAAAGTTCGATGTACACGATCTATGTTTTTATCCAACTGTTCTCGGGCCTTGGCGTGTGCGATCTTTAACCGTTGTATCATTTCGCTCGCATAATTGAGATCTGTGTCATAACGCGTCTTAAAGGGGCGAAATATTTCGTCAAATGGTAACTCTATGTCTCGTCCATACATAAGGAAAAATGGAGTTTCTCCAGTCATAGAATGGACAGTACTGCAGAAGGCAGACACGGCAAACGGTAACCACTCATCCCAGTCAGTATGGCTCGAATTTACATAGTGCGACAGTATATCCTTCAATGTCCTGTGACTACGTTCTATAATACCATTAGTCTGTGGTCGAAATGCGGTCGTGTGTAATCGTTCTATTTGTAATATTTGACAAATTTCTTTCATAAGTTTAGAAAGGAAATTTGTACCAAGGTCGGTCAGTAATTGTCGAGGTGTCCCATGACGTAAGATTATGCCTTTTACAAAAGTTTTAGCGACAGTATAAGCGGTTTGATCCTTCAAAGGAAATGCCTCTAGATACCGAGTTGCGGCATCCTGTACTGTCAGGATGTATTTATTACCTGAGTCAGTAGTAACTAACGGACCGACTACATCCATGGCAATGCGTTCGAACGGTCGAGTGACGGGATTAAACTTTTTTAAAGGGGCCGGTTTCAAATGAGGAGACGTTTTCCGTTGTGCGCACGACATACACTTCTTTACATAGTCCTGAACGTCGGAACGGAGATTTGGCCAAAAGAATCTTGAATTTACTTTTTCGAAGGTTTTCTCCGTTCCACAATGACCTGATAAAGGTGAGTCATGGCACGCTTTCAAAATTGGTTTCCGAAATTTGGCAGGCACTACTAGGCGATCTTCATCAAAATAAAAGTCACAGTGGGGTTGGTCACGGATTTTATCTAAGTAGGTCGCAACTTGAGCATCTTTTCTTTGTTCGGCCTTCATGACATCGCGATCCCATATCACTGGCTCGTAATGTTTCTGATGAAACATAAGCCGTACGGGCTTGATACGCGAGAGAGCGTCTGCATTAGTATGCTTCTTACCAGGACGATAATTAATTTCGAAATCGTACTCTGATAAGAGCAATGACCATCTGATCAGTCTGCTTGATGGCTCCGATGTTTTCATTAACCATTTAATTGGCTGATGATCAGTATACACTATGAACTTATGACCATACAAGTAAATTCTGAAAAGTTTAATACTCCATACTAATGCAAGGCATTCTCTTTGCGTAGTATCGTAGTTACGTTCAGCCGAACTGAGTTGTCTACTCGCATATGCCACGTGACCCTCGTACACCTGACACAACACAGCACCTATCGCGTAAGCGGAAGCATCGGTACAAAGTATAAAAGGTTTATTGGTATCCGGGTATTTCAAAATAGGCGATTTTGTCAAAAGACTTCGAAGCGTATTAAATGCTTCATTTGCTTCCGCTGTCCAGGAGAATTTACAATTTTTCTTAGTTAGAGCGGTTAATGGTAAAGCTACATTCGCAAAATTTGGAATAAACCGTCTATAAAAGCCAATTAACCCTAAAAATGATCTAATTTCGGTAACGTCACGTGGGACTGGAAATTCTTCTACTACTTTTATTTTGTCCGGATCAGGCTTCACGCCGTCTTTACTAACAATGTGTCCGAGATATTTTGTTTCGCTCATCATGTATTTACATTTTTCAGGATTTAATGAAAGGTTAGCTTCTCTAAGGCGATCAAAAATTAATTTTAATTTTGCAATATTTTCATCCAAACTATCAGAGCTGAAACATATAATATCGTCCAGGTACACAAAACAGTGTGAATCCGTTAATCCAGCCAAAACGGTGTACATCAGTCGCTGCCAAGTACTGGGGCTATTGATTAGTCCAAATGGCATCCGGTTACATTCATAGTGACCCCAAGGTACGGAAAAAGCGGTCTTTTCTTTATCTCGCGGGTCCATCTCTACTTGCCAGTAACCTTTCGCCAAATCTAAAGTGCTAAAACGAACGGCTTTTCCTAATTGATCTAACGTGTCTTGTAAATTTGGTATGGGAAAGTAGTCGCGTTTAGTAATTTTGTTCAATTCGCGATAATCTATACAAAATCGAAATGAACTTTCCCCATTGCTTAATTTTTTCTCTACTAAAACTACTGGAGCGGAATAAGGACTAATCGATGGCTGAATAATGTTAGTTTGTAACATATCATCTACAATTTCTTTCAATACTTGTCGGCGACTAAAAGGTACACGATAAGGAGCGCGTGTCACTGGGACGTCAGTGCTTGTGTGTATCCGGTGTTGTACAAGTGTCGTCTTACTGAGCGGTGCGGTCTTTACTTTGAATATGTCAGCATATTCATTCAAAAATTTTTCAAATTTATCTCGTTCGTTGTCTGGCAAATGATCTAAATTAAACTTATGAGGGCTGATCATATTCAAGGTATTGATACTGTTGCTATGATTCTCGTCGGCTTCTAATTGCACTTCGGCTTCTACTGCCAAACCTACAGGTGTACGTTTAGGAATGACTACGTCTTCATTATTAACATTTACTATATTAATAAATGAAGGGCTACTTGTTTTTTGAAACAGCGTTCGTGCTATTAGAATGCCGGGCGAGTTTACATCATGCGGCTCTATTACGTACGTCTTATCGGGCATCCTGTTATCAAGAGATAACTCGACAACAGCGATATGTCTCGCGGAAATTTTTAAATTTTCTTTCAAACGAACTACAAAATTTTGATGAAGAGTGTTCGAGATCGCCGGACTAATATTAATTTTTCGAGTATTTACAGGGTGCGACTCATTTTTCGTTAAACACTCTTCGGTCAATGCTCTCGAATTTTGATTTGACGGTACAGGATCCGAACAAGGTTGATCACAGCCTCGTTCATCAACGTTACTGCGATCTATAGTTTTATTAATTTGATCCTGGGATTCAAACAAATTTGTCGAGCATACTTTACTGCTTATCTCCATTGCTTCGTCAGCAGAGATAGCACGCACGTTCTCGCCTGAGCTGTAATTGTTCCGTGTTATATGATCTAACGTAGATAAGACCTGATTATAAATCTTAAATCGATTTTTCCCAAAGTCAATGGTTACTTTATGGCGGATTAAAAAATCTATTCCGATCAGTCCGTCAGCTGGTAAATGCAGCTCATCAGGACAAACTACAAAACGATGTATTAGATTACTGGAACCCACGGTCAATTCTACATTAGTAACCCCGTGACTACTCATTTGGTTTCCAGAAACGTCTACTAATATATCGTTCGAGGGTGTGATAGATAAATTTAACTCGTCAACTACACTTCGTTTTAATAGCGATACGGCGGCACCGGAATCTATTAAAAACGTACGATCTGATTGATTTATTTCCAAAATGAGAAATTTAGTCTTATCTGTGTTAGAATCTGCGACCCGTGGAACAATAAAGCGGTGTTCTTCTAAACTGTCTGACGTTGGGTCGCCGTCGAGACAGGTTTGGTGTTTAAAGGACACGATTTATCATCCGCACGGTGACCGACTTTAACGCAGTTGTAACATAATATCTGCTTAGGTTGAGGACACTTTTTCGATATGTGGTCAGTACTACCACAGTTAAAGCAACGACCTCTCATATTGTGGTATCGCTGATCCATGCGTAACACTGTGTTCTTCTTTGGTGTTATTTTACGGTGGGATTCCGAAGGTGTAACTACTGATGCAACCCGTGTGCCTTTATTATTTTGAGACGAACTCAACGCGCGGACATGTGCTTTATGTGCGTCGGCTTTCGTTTCACGATAAAGACGCGCTAAGACCTCCTCGCAATGCTCCGCGTACGGTAATGCCTCCTCAACAGTTTCAAATTGCCGAATTCTACTAACTTCATTTGCTAATTTAGTATCCAGGCCCTCGAAAAATTGTTTAATCATCATCGTCTCGCGTTTTATTCGATTTCGCAAGCTCGTCAAATCGCTGCCATCTGACACAGGAAACAGTTTTGCGGCTGCAATTTCCAAACGTAATGCGAATTTTTGCAGTGGTTCATCTTTTCTACGGAAAATTTTGAAGAATTACTTTTCGGCTATTGCAAAATCTGTTTTCTTTCCAAATAATTTAACTAACCATTCACGAATACTAATAATTGAATTTGGCCGTTTATCTACCGGAAGTGAATAAAAGCAATTTTGAGGTTCCCCTTTTAATTTCAATTTTATGGCCGTAACCACCTGACTATCGGTCCATCTATAACATTCGGCTACCGTCGCTACATTATCTAGAAAGGCTTCCAGATCAGGACCACCGGAATAAGTATCAATCGTTTTAAGGGCTGATATAGACGTCGGGTCAGTAAATGCTTGTCTCGCTTGTGGAGAACTGGTTTGTATCGGTTGTTCTGTAGGTAGACCAATATATGGTTTATAATTTGGGAGGTGATATGAAAAAGGTGCCATATGAAGTTCTGGTGGTGGGACACGGGACGGGCCAGGTTGCGTTAAATATTCGTAAGGATAATAATAGGGCATTGTAACTGGAGGAGCGGTCGGATTCTCTACTGTTGTCGTAGTCGTAGTGGTTGAATATACCACCGTCGTGGAAGTAAGCTGATTAAGAACAGTCGTCGTAGTCGTGGTTGGAGTCACTACGTCCGTGTGATTTACCATTTTGGTTTTGTGTCAAACTAATTCAATCGATCGTTTGCTTATCTAGTAATAACCAAATTTTATTTTTACTAGATCCTACCGACTGCGCCAATTGTAACAGTCAGTGCGTTTGGGTAGTGAACCGCACTGTCGTTGACGTATTGAACTATTACCCGGACAACCACAGAAAGAATAATGAAATTTATACTTACCTGTGTCACTACGCTGCCTGGGTAGACACACTGCTGCGGAATGGGATAATGGGTGCACACACGAAAGAACGAAACAAGCTGATAAAAATATAAATATAATTAAAGATTAATTAATAACAAAATCTAACATAAGAATACAATTTGGAAACGTGCGACTGTTCGCTTCCACGACTGAATCGAGAATCCTCTCTGCTAGAAACGCACAGTCTTTGCAAGCTGGTTCATTTGACCATGTTAACAATTTTCGGCCGGTAAGTTTCCGCGGTTCTACTAGAATTTACGTGTGCGGAAACTCGCCAGCCACGAGTCAGCGAGTGCAACGAACACGGTGCACCATAAACAGAAAATTAATAAAATATCCGAAGGCACACACGTGGCCGCTACAGTAAGCTACATAGGCTGGATTCTAGAACACCTAACACACTTGAAATAGCAATTTTCTTGTTGCAATGTTTTGTCTTAGCTAAAATATGATAAAAAATCATAAAATTTGGGCGCGGAAGCAAATATTTATATGATTTTTTACAAAAAAAAAAATCAGATTTTACCTATTTTTGAAATGGATATTTATGTTAAAACATTCATAAACATGCTTTTGGAGCTATACTGTGGATAAAATATGATGAAAAATCATAAAATTCGGGCGCGAAAGCAAATATTTATATGATTTTTTAAAAAATAAAGTCAGATTTTACTCATTTTTTAAATGGATATTTTTGTTAAAACATTCATAACATGATTTTGGACCTATACTATGGATAAAATATGATAAAAAATTATAAAATTCGGGCGCGGAAGCAAAAATTTATATGATTTTTTACAAAAAAAAAGTCAGATTTTACCTATTTTAGATGAATACGTTGTATATTGTAAACTTCATTGACTGGATTCTAGAATACCTACCACACTTGAAGTAGCAATTTTCTTGTTGCAATGTTTTCTTTTAGCTAAAATATGATACAAAATCATAAAATTCTGGCGCGGAAGCAAATATTTATATGATTTTTTACAAAAATAAAGTCAGATTTTACCTATTTTTGAAATGGATATTTTTGTTAAAACATTCATAAACATGCTTTTGGACCTATACTATGGATAAAATATGATGAAAAATTATAAATTCGGGCGCGGAAGCAAATATTTATATAATTTTTTACAAAAATAAAGCCAGATTTTATATATTTTTGATGAATACGTTGTATATTGTAAGCTTCATTGGCTGGATTCTAGAATATCTACCACACTTAAAATAGCAGTTTTCTTGTTGCAATGTTTTCTTTTACCTAAATTATGATGATAAATCATAAAATTCGGGCGCGGAAGCAAATATTTATATGATTTTTTAGAAAATTAAAGTCAAATTTTACCTATTCTTAAAATGGATATTTTTGTTAAAACATTCATAAACATGCTTTTGGACCTATACTGTGGATAAAATATGATGAAAAATTATAAAATTCGGGCGCGAAAGCAAATATTTATATGATTTTTTACAAAAAAAAGTCAGATTTTACCTATTTTTGATGAATACGTTGTATATTGTAAGCTACATGGGCTGGATTCTAGAATACCTAACACACGTGAAATAGCAATTTTCTTGTTGCAATGTTTTCTTTTAGCTCATATATGATGAAAAATCATAAAATTCGGGCGGGGAAGCAAATATTTATATGATTTTTTACAAAAATAAAGTCAGATTGTACCTATTTTTGAAATGGATATTTTTGTTAAATCATTCATAAACATGCTTTTGGACCTATACTATGGATAAAATATGATGAAAAATTATAAATTCGGGCGCGGAAGCAAATATTTATATAATGTTTTACAAAAATAAAGCCTGATTTTACCTATTTTTGATGAATACGTTGTGTATTGTAAGCTTCATTGGCTGGATTCTAGAATACCTACCACACTTGAAGTAGCAATTTTCTTGTTGCAATGTTTTCTTTTACCTAAATTATGATGAAAAATCATAAAATTCGGGCGCGAAAGCAAATATTTATTTGATTTTTTACAAAAATAAAGTTAGATTTTACCTATTCTTGAAATGGATATTTGTGTTAAAATATTCATAAACATGCTTTTGGACCTATACTGTGGATAAAATATGATAAAAAATTATAAAAGTCGGGAGCGGAAGCAAATAATTATATGATTTTTTACAAAAAAAGTCAGATTTTACCTATTTTTGATGAATACGTTCTATATTGTAAGCTACATAGGCTGGATTCTAGAACACCTAACACACTTGAAATAGCAATTTTCATGTTGCAATGTTTTGTCTTAGCTAAAATATGATAAAAAATCATAAAATTCGGGCGCGGAAGCAAAAATTTATATGATTTTTTACAAAAAAAAATCAGATTTTACCTATTTTTGAAATGGATATTTATGTTAAAACATTCATAATCATGCTTTTGGAGCTATACTGTGGATAAAATATGATGAAAAATTATAAAATTCGGGCGCGGAAGCAAATATTTTTATGATTTTTTACAAAATTAAAGTCAGATTTTACCTATTTTTGATGAATACGTTGTATATTGTAAGCTTCATTGGCTGGATTCTAGAATACCTACCACACTTAAAATAGCAATTTTCTTGTTGCAATGTTTTCTTTTACCCAAATTATGATGAAAAATCATAAAATTCGGGCGCGGAAGCAAATATTTATATGATTTTTTACAAAAAAAAAGTCAGATTTTACCTATTTTTGATGAATACGTTGTATATTGTAAGCTTTATTGGCTGGATTCTAGAATACCTACCACACTTGAAGTAGCAATTTTCTTGTTGCAATGTTTTCTTTTACCCAAATTATGATGAATAATCATAAAATTCGGGAGCGGAAGCAAATATTTATATGATATTTACAAAAATAAAGTCAGATTTTACCTATTCTTGAAATGGATATTTTTGTTAAAACATTCATAAACATGCTTTTGGACCTATACTATGGATAAAATATGATGAAAAATTATAAATTCGGGCGCGGAAGCAAATATTTATATGATTTTTTACAAAAATAAAGTCAGATTTTAAATTATTCTCGAAATGGATATTTTTGTTAAAACATTCATAAACATGCTTTTGGACCTATACTGTATATAAAATATGATGAAAAATTATAAAATTCGGGCGCAGAAGCAAATATTTATATGATTTTTTACAAAAAAAAAGTCAGATCTTACCTATTTTTGATGAATACGTTGTATGTTGTAAGCTTCATTGGCTGGATTCTAGAATACCTACCACACTTGAAATAGCAATTTTCTTGTTGAAATTTTTTCATTTACCTAAATTATGATGAAAAATCATAAAATTCGGGCGCGGAAGCAAATATTTATATGATTTTTTACAAAAATAAAATCAGATTTAACCTATTCTTGAAATGGATATTTTTATTAAAACATTCAGAAACATGCTTTTGGACCTATACTGTGGATAAAATATGATGAAAAATTATAAAATTCGGGCGCGGAAGCAATTATTTATATGATTTTAAATCAGATTTTACCTATTTTTGATGAATACGTTGTATATTGTAAGCTACATGGGCTGGATTCTAGAATACCTAACACACTTGAAATAGCAATTTTCTTGTTGCAATGTTTTCTTTTACCTAAATTATGATGAAAAATTTAAAAATTCGGGCGCGGAAGCAAATATTTATATGATTTTTTACAAAAATAAAGTCAGATTTTACCTATTCTTGAAATGGATATTTTTGTTAAAACATTCATAAACATGCTTTTGGACCTATACTATGGATAAAATATGATGAAAAATTATAAAATTCGGGCGCGGAAGCAAATATTTATATAATTTTTTAAAAAATAAAGTCAGATTTTACCTATTTTTGATGAATACGTTGTTGTAAACTTCATTGGCTGGATTCTAGAATACCTACCACACTTGAAATAGCAATTTTCTTGTTGCAATGTTTTCTTTTACCTAAATTATGATGAAAAATCTTAAAATTCGGGCGCGGAAGCAAATATTTATATGATTTTTTACAAAAATAAAGTCAGATTTAACCTATTTTTGAAATGGATATTTTTGTTAAAATATTCATAAACATGCTTTTGGACCTATACTATGGATAAAATATGATGAAAAATTATAAAATTCGGGCGCGGAAGCAAATATTTATATAATTTTTTACAAAAATAAAGTCAGATTTTACCTATTTTTGATGAATACGTTGTATATCGTAAGCTTCATTGGCTGGATTCTAGAATACCTACCACACTTGAAATAGCAATTTTCTTGTTGCAATGTTTTCTTTTACCTAAATTATTATAAAATATCATAAAATTTGGGCGCGGAAGCAAATATTTATATGATTTTTTACAAAAATAAAGTCAGACTTTACATATTTTTGAAATGGATATTTTTGTTAAAACATTCATAAACATGCTTTTGGACCTATACTGTGGATAAAATATGATAAAAAATTATAAAATTCGGGCGCGGAAGCAAATATTTATATGATTTTTTACAAAAAAAAGTCAGATTTTACCTATTTTTGATGAATACGTTCTATATTGTAAGCGACATAGACTGGATTCTAGAACACCTAACACACTTGAAATAGCAATTTTCTTGTTGCAATGTTTTCTCTTAGCTATAATATGATGAAAAATCATAAAATTCGGGCGCGGAAGAAAATATTTATATGATTTTTTTCAAAAAAAAATCAGATTTTACCTATTTTTGAAACGGATATTTTTGTTAAGACATTCATAAACATGCTTTTGGACCTATACTATGGATAAAATATGATGAAAAATTATAAAATTCGGGCGCGGAAGCAAATATTTATATAATTTTTTACAAAAATAAAGTCAGATTTTACCTATTTTTGATTAATACGTTGTATATTGTAAGCTACATTGGCTGGATTCTAGAATACCTACCACACTTGAAATAGCAATTTTCTTGTTGCAATGTTTTCTTTTACCCAAATTATGATGAAAAATCATAAAATTCGGGCGCGGAAGCAAATATTTACATGATTTTTTACATAAATAAAGTCAGATTTTACCTATTCTTGAAATGGATATTTTTGTTAAAACATTCATAAACATGCTTTTGGAGCTATACTATGGATAAAATATGATGAAAAATTATAAAATTCGGACGCGGAAGCAATTATTTATATGATTTTAAATCAGATTTTACCTATTTTTGATGAATACGTTGTATATTGTAAGCTACATGAGCTGGATTCTAGAATACCTAACACACTTGAAATAGCAATTTTCTTGTTGCAATGTTTTCTTTTACCTAAATTATGATGAAAAATTTAAAAATTCGGGCGCGGAAGCAAATATTTATATGATTTTTTACAAAAATAAAGTCAGATTTTACCTATTCTTGAAATGGATATTTTTGTTAAAACATTCATAAACATGCTTTTGGACCTATACTATGGATAAAATATGATGAAAAATTATAAAATTCGGGCGCGGAAGCAAATATTTATATAATTTTTTCAAAAATAAAGTCAGATTTTACCTATTTTTGATGAATACGTTGTATATCGTAAGCTTCATTGGCTGGATTCTAGAATACCTACCACACTTGAAATAGCAATTTTCTTGTTGCAATGTTTTCTTTTACCTAAATTATTATAAAATATCATAAAATTTGGGCGCGGAAGCAAATATTTATATGATTTTTTACAAAAATAAAGTCAGACTTCACATGTTTTTGAAATGGATATTTTTGTTAAAACATTCATAAACATGCTTTTGGACCTATACTGTGGATAAAATATGATAAAAAATTATAAAATTCGGGCGCGGAAGCAAATATTTATATGATTTTTTACAAAAAAAAGTCAGATTTTACCTATTTTTGATGAATACGTTCTACATTGTAAGCGACATAGACTGGATTCTAGAACACCTAACACACTTGAAATAGCAATTTTCTTGTTGCAATGATTTCTCTTAGCTAAAATATGATGAAAAATCATAAAATCCGGGCGCGGAAGCAAATATTTATATGATTTTTTACAAAAAAAAATCAGATTTTACCTATTTTTGAAATGGATATTTTTGTTAATTCATTCATAAACATGCTTTTGGACCTATACTATGGATAAAATATGATGAAAAATTATAAAATTCGGGCGCGGAAGCAAATATTTATATAATTTTTTACAAAAATAAAGTCAGATTTTACCTATTTTTGATTAATACGTTGTATATTGTAAGCTACATTGGCTGGATTCTAGAATACCTACCACACTTGAAATAGCAATTTTCTTGTTGCAATGTTTTCTTTTACCCAAATTATGATGAAAAATCATAAAATTCGGGCGCGGAAGCAAATATTTATATGATTTTTTACATAAATAAAGTCAGATTTTACCTATTCTTGAAATGGATATTTTTGTTAAAACATTCATAAATATGCTTTTGGACCTATACTATGGATAAAATATGATGAAAAATTATAAAATTCGGGCGCGGAAGCAAATATTTATATAATTTTTTACAAAAATAAAGTCAGATTTTACCTCTTTTTGATGAATACGTTGTTGTAAACTTCATTGGCTGGATTCTAGAATACCTACCACACTTGAAATAGAAATTTTCTTGTTGCAATGTTTTCTTTTACCTAAATTATGATGAAAAATCATAAACTTAAGGCGCGGAAGCAAATATTTCTATGATTCTTTACTAAAATAAAGTCATATTTTACCTATTCTTGAAATGGATATTTTTGTTAAAATATTCACAAACATTCTTTTGGACCTATACTGTGGAGAAAATATGAAGAAAAATTATAAAATTCGGGCGCGGAAGCAAATATTTATATGATTGTTTACAAAAAAAAGTCAGATTTTACCTATTTTTGATGAATACGTTGTATATTGCAAGCTACATGGGCTGGATTCTAGAATACCAAACACACTTGAAATAGCAATTTTCTTGTTGCAATGTTTTCTTTTAGCTAAAATGTGATGAAAAATAATAAAATTCGGGCGCGGAAGCAAATATTTATATGATTTTTTACAAACATAAAGTCAGATTTTACCTGTTTTTGAAATGGATATTTTTGTTAAAACATTCATAAACATGCTTTTGGACCTATACTATGGATAAAATATGATGAAAAATTATAAAATTCGGGCGCGGAAGCAAATATTATATGATTTTTTACAAAAAAAAGTCAGATTTTACCTATTTTTGATGAATACGTTGTATATTGTAAGCTACATGGGCTGGATTCTAGAATACCTAACACACTTGAAATAGCAATTTTCTTGTTGCAATGGTTTCCTTTAGCTAAATTATGATGAAAAATCATTAAATTCGGGCGCGGAAGCAAATATTTATATGATTTTTTACAAAAATAAAGTCAGATTTTACCTATTTTTGAAATGAATATTTTTGTTAAAACATTTATAAACATGCTTTTGGACCTATACTATGGATAAAATATGATGACAAATTATAAAATTCGGGAGCGAAAGCAAATATTTATATAATTTTTTACAAAAATAAAGTCAGATTTTACCTTTTTTGATGAATACGTTGTATATCGTAAGCTTCATTGGCTGGATTCTTGAATACCTACCACACTTGAAATAGCAATTTTCTTGTTGCAATGTTTCTCGTATATACAAGGATCGTCTTCTTTTAAGATATCTCAAGTTAAAAGTGCTGAATTTATGAGAAAGAGAATGATGCAATTTATAGTTGCATTACGCAAATAAGGGTGGAGTCTCTATATAATTTATATAAATCCAATAGCAGAAACTAAAAATATGTGTAACAACAGTACACACATTAACAAGTAGTTACAAGACTAGAATTAACTAATCTTTACTACCAATAATTCAACAATGGCTTCTTCTTCTTCGTCATCATCATCATCAGCATATTCTTCGATGACAAGTTTATCGAAAAAAACCAGAAGTTAGGGGTATTAATACCTTAACGATAGGCAAGCCTTATAAAATCAAATTGTTAAAACGTACTACTACAAAATTTGGTGATTGTATTATGGTGTATTTAGAAGATTTTCGAATTTATTTGAGGCAACGATTTAACGCAATTAGTGATGAACATCTTCAACAAATGAACCAGGATGCTGCGAGTGACACTGAAGAAAATGTATACCTAATTCACCGAGGACTAATTAGTAAAAAAGCAAATTTAGAATTTGTAAAAAAATTACAATAAAAATCATATGTAAATTTTGTTTTTAGATTGTAATTGTATGTATGTTATAAAAAAAATAAACATTTTTAAAATGTATATATTTATTTTATTTCTTAATCCTATTACATAATATATTTTGTTATTTTACCATTCTGTAGGATATTAGTTCCAGTTGCTTTATATAAAGCGAAATCGTTTTCATATTCCATTATTTGATGCAGTCGTTAAACCAAGTTCACGACAATGAAATATCATCATCTATTGTTATATCCACTTTTATTTAATTTAATTCCCTTATTAATTTAGGAATGCATTTACCATTTTTTATCTATTGTCTCACGTAAATGGTGACGGTACACAATTACTTCAACTCCGTAAGTTAATTTTAAATAGTTCCATCAGGGAGTATCGGGAGTTTTCACTTGAATTGACCACCTTGGAGCATAGGTACTGACATCTATATGCACCGGAACATACAATTTTTGTTAAAAAAATTCATGTAAGATGGCGCTCAGGTCACAAATTTGAATTCATATTTATGAAGGTGACTTGTGTTTACTATTACTAATTATTTAATAATTAGCAGAAATGTCAGATTTCAAACATGAACGAAACATGCAGAATCTTTCTGATAAAAAATAACATATTAATGCAGAAGTGCAGATATTCTTTCATTTTTTATTCCTGCTTTTCTTGCGTTATAGTGTTCTCGGTGTTTTCTAAGTTCTTTGATTTTAACATTACGGATTTGGTTTTGGATTTTGACATTTGAGGAAGGTAAGTTTATTATTTTATAATACATAATGAATACCAAAGGTTATAAAATATATTTTTCAGATGCCTACTTGTTGCGTGCCTTCGTGCTATTCGTATAGCAAGCATACATTGTTGCGTTTTCCCAACCCGAAAACTAAATTGCAGAAATAACTACGTTGGAAACATATCATAAATAGCCCGGAATTAGCCGACAAGTCTTTAGATTGGATTTATAATAATCGAAGAATTTCCAGTATGCATTTTGAAGCAAAATTCTTAAAGTTAAATGCGTTCAAATACAAACTTTCGCCGGATGCTGTTCCATCCATTTTTCCAACAATTGGTAAATAATTATGCATGATTTATGAGTATATAATAATAACTTTACATATTGAACTGCAGAAGAGCAATTCCGGGTTATGAAGATTGATCCTGCTGCAACTGTAGCAAACAACGCGCCCATTGACAAGAACGTCAGAAAGAGACTTATACGATACGTGAACGCGAACATTGACTTGGCTGGACTGACGTGTGGGATTCATGACATTGCAGGTACGTCTGTTGAGTTCGCCGTTAAACTTTCCGTTTACATTTGGCGTAAAAGCATCAATAGATATTTAACCGGACAAGACAGGCGTGGCCTTGCATTTCTTGATCCCATATAACGACTGGCTGTTGATTGCTACAACAAGACATTAAAATCCAAGCACCGCAAGTAAATTGTAAATATTTTCTTATTCTATGTTTGCGTTAAGTTACTAATAAATAATATTTTCAACCAGGAAAATCTTCTTTACATTAGCTGTCGAATTCAATATCTATCAATACACCAAGGGTATTCCAACTCCATCACCTCTTCTACCTGGAAAATCTTCTACACATTGGCTATCGATTTCAATATCTACGCTAAAGATATTCCGGCTCCATCACCAGCAAAATCTTCTTCACACTGGCTGTTGAATTCAATATCTACGTCAAGAGTATTCCGGCTCCATCACCTGGAACATCTTCTTCACACTGGCTGTTGAATTCAATATCTACGTCAAGAGTATTCCGGCTCCATTACCTGGAACATCTTCTTCACACTGGCTGTTGAATTCAATATCTACGTCAAGAGTATTCCGGCTCCATCACCTGGAAAATCTTTTTCACACTGGCTGTTGAATTCAATATCTACGTCAAGAGTATTCCGGCTCCATTACCTGGAACATCTTCTTTACACTGGCTGATGAATTCAATATCTACGTCAAGAGTATTCCGGCTCCATCACCGATTCAACCAGAAAATTCTTCCTAATGTTATTTTTAACTATAACTGTTTAATAATTGTAGTAACTGTAAATTAATAGCAAAATATTTTATATATAGCACTTTTATATATAAAATTCTACTGTTTATGTTGATTTTCATGTACTATTTTGTATTTATATCTTTTGATATATGTGTAATATTTTTATACAAATATATTTTAAATATATGAAAACTTTGTATAATTTTTAAATACATATTATTAGCGCTGAAATTTATTCAACTACATCAGCGCCAGAAGAACGATATGGGAACAAACTATCCAGTTTCGTGGTTTAATGAATTTAACATTGAGTGCCCCCTCCCGATACACCCTGAGTTCCATTTTGATATTTTAGTAGTAAACAACGTGAAGTGATTTCTTTGTGAATTCTCATTAAGAGAGAGTGTTGTGACAACAGGTGAGAGGGTTTTTATCTTATACTTAACGCGTAGTGTGAGCGGTTTTATTTTATGTTTAAAGCGTATTGTGAGATATTTTATTTAATGGTTAATGCGTAGTATGGAATAGTTTATTTGATAGTTAATGTATAAAGGGAGATAGTATATTTGTGGGTTAACCATTGGTTTGAGATGCTTTATTCGACGATCATTTCGTAGAGCGATATAGTGTCTGATACGTTTGGCGCGGATGGAGCCTCTTGAGTGTGTCTCGGGGTTGCCTGATATACGGAGCCTCTTGAGTGTGTCTCGGGGTTACCGGTGCGTTTGAATCCATCGCGGATGGAGCCTCTTGAGTGTGTCTCGGGGTTGCCTGATATACGGAGCCTCTTGAGTGTGTCTCGGGGTTACCGGTGCGTTTGAATCCGTCGCGGATGGAGCCTCTTGAGTATGTCTCGGGGTTGCCTGATATATGGAGCCTCTTGAGTGTGTCTCGGGGTTAACGGTGCATTTGAATCCGTCGCGGATGGAGCCTCTTGAGTGTGTCTCGGGGTTGCCTGTACATGGAGCCTCTTAAGTGTGTCTCGGGGTTACCGATACGTAGAACCCGTCGTAAGTGTGTCTCCGGGTTGTAGGACCGCGGATGGAGCCTCTTGAGTGTGTCTCTGGGTTGCCTGATGTACAGAGCCTCTTGAGTGTGTCTCGGGGTTACCGGTGCGTTTTAACCTGTCGCAAATGGAGCCTCTTGAGTGTGTCTCGGGGTTGCCTGATATATGGAGCCTCTTGAGTGTGTCTCGGGGTTACCGGTGCGTTCGCATCCGTCGCGGATGGAGCCTCTTGAGTGTGTCTCGGGGTTGCCTGATATATGGAGCCTCTTGAGTGTGTCTCGGGGTTACCGATACGTATTAACTGGTTGTGATTGTATCTTCGAGTCGTTAGCAGTTGAATCTTCCTGAGTATATTTTGGGGTTATCGATAGAAATTATTTATCTATTATGCTTATTTAAACATATAAATATTGTTTAATAATGTTTTATTTTCAGATAAACCACTCACTGAGTTTATTTACTCATAGATTCTTTCTTTTCAGGAGCTTGATTTTTAAACCTATCCCAGGTGTTATCTGCCCTGCTGACAGTCCTTGCCACATTGATTATATATATATATATATATATATATATATATATATATATATATATATATATATATATGTATTCTGTATTTTGGGTTTATAATAAATTTTTGCAGAACAGGATTAAATTTATTTTCATGTCTAACACTATTTTATTTTATTTTAATTTACACTGTCCAACAGACCGAAGTCCAAATACAGCGGTATTTATTTTTGGTTAGAAGTTTGCCGTCACTGGGATTTGAACCCCAGATCTCACACTCCGCTCAGCGAGTCGAAGCGCGCTACAAATATGTCTTCGTCTACACGTTCAACAGACTCATCTTGGACTATTTGGAAATATTATTGCACTTCCTGCAATAATCGTTGGGAGATTTTGAAAGATAATCCACCAGCATCAACCAGAAACATGGAGTGTCCTGTATGTCACAACGGTAGGCTACACATTACCGTCGTTCAATATGGGGAAAATAGGAGAAAAATACTAAAACATGGTGTACACGTTCGTCCATTGTAAATATATAAAGTGTTGTGCTATAAAAATGATGAAAGGTCAAATGTTATTAGATTATAAGTAATAAATATGAATAAACATTTTGAAATTAATTAGCTTAAAATTATTTTCCACAGTATTCACATGCATGTTTGTTAATTGTGCTGTTTTATAATAACGGTAATATAAAATTATTTTATAAGTTTATATGTATTAAAAGAAAATTTTTTTAGACGTCTAAAAATGAAACAGCTTCTCCTGCAATAAATAAGTTGCTACAATCATTATCCAAAGAAGAGAAAGATTATTGTTGAGCATTAAAATGCTTTGTTTTACCAACCGTACAAGTGGATGGTATGGCATGCAGAATTTGTGAAAATTTTTTTACTGTATTTGGAATGCAAAACAAGAAATGTTGTTGAGCATAAATAAATTGTGTTGTAATATTTTAGATAAAGAATTAATATTTGTTTAAGGTTAAAAGGTTATAATTAATAGGAATTCATAAGATAATAACATAAATATGTAAAATATATTTTAAATAAATTAGTTTAAAAGTTATCTTGGTTGTGTGTGTACATGCTTACTAAACCTGCTACTTTTTAAATTGTTAATATTTTATATTATTAAAAGAAAAAAAAATGAGGGTAATAAAATATATAGATATTTATATAAAATTTTAATATAATAAAAAAATTTTAGACACCTAAAAGTACTACAATGTCTGCACATCGTTCAAAAACTACAATACCTCGAAAACGACTTACAAAAAATTTGCTTAATTATGATATATGTGAATCTTCTACTAAACATAAAGAAGTTACAGAAGAAAAAAATAATGAAATTATTAATGACAATGACAATAACAAACAAGAAAATATGCAAAACCAAACTTATAAAAAGTTACTTGTGGAACATCGATATTTTCTAGACAATAATATATTTTTATATGTAGGTATAAATCCTATACAAAATTTTGAAATAAATATAAATTTATGTTATGAAAAGTTAGGAAAAAAATAAGTTTTAATACAAAAGAATGGAATGAGTTCCTTTCATGTTATAATTTAATTGTATCACATTTAAATAATACTTCAAATATGGAGTTATATAACTTTAGTGAACACAAGTTATTTTTTGATAGTATTGAAAAGAATAAAATTATTATTATTGAATTTAAAAATAATGATATTTATTTAGGTTATAATTGTATCAATAACTTATTTCAATTATCATACATTATAAATAAAGTAATAAATTATTTAAATTGTATTGATATTCTTATTTCATCATTGTTGTTTAATAAAGTTGAAGCATACCGTTGATAAGAATGAGTTTCTAGACTTTGTATGTTTTCATCAAAATAAACACGTTCCTTTATATTTAAAATATTTGAAGTCATTTTTTTTATTTTTTATACAATATATATAATTAGAACACTTGCAGAATGATGTAAGAAGTTTTAAATGAATATAAATTATGAAACTAATTATTTTATTTTTTTTTTTTGGTTTACTTCTTTTAGTATTAATTTTTAAAAAATTTATGAGTTTTATTTTTGATTATTATAACACTTTAAATCCCAAAGATTTTAAGTAGTTCTTATTTTCACTTGTTAACTGCTTCAGTGTTTGATTAACACTAACTTCTTTAATAATATATTTTTTTCTTATATATGATTTAGCATGCCTATTATATATTATTCCCATTTTGTTTTAAAATTTTTTTAAATGTAGTCTTACTGTGATAAGTTCTTCTCTGAAATTGACTAACTCACCGTTCTGATCAACTAATTTAAGTGTTATAGTATCTATTATATTTGTATTTATAGGTATAATGGATTTTCAATTATTTTAAATCCTGATGGAACGTTCGGAAAAAATTCGTGAATTCTTTGAACTTCTTTTGAATTATCATAAGAACATGTTACTATGCTACATTCTACACATATAGCATTAACTCTAATTATATTGACAGATTTTTCAGATATGTGAAATTTATTTTCAATACACTTTTTTTCTTCAAATCCCAATAGTTCTCTTATTGTATTTTGCTGTGTAAAATCCACTTCATAATCACATATCATTTCACATTTTAAAGTATTATTGTTTGCTTCGATTGTAATGGGGCTATATTTATTTTTATTTTTCTTATCAATTCTTTTCATCTTTTTTCTTAAATATGTATTTATATCTTTAAGCTCATACGATCCATCAGGAATTTCGATTTTTTGAATTTCTTTTCGGTTTTCCACTTCTTCATAATAATAAAAACAATTATTTCTACTATCAATATTTGGTATAGAATTAAAAGATTCAAAATTTATTAACCCTATTATATATTCATGTTTAGGGTCTAGTTGAATTGGCGGATATATTGTTGTTGTTAATTGAGAGCTGTTTCCAGAAAACGTAAATGTGTACGACATTGCTGTTTGTTTAACACTAAATTATTTATAAACAATTTGCACATTTTACTTATGTTTATTACTTTTTGTATGCAATAAAATATTTAAGTTTGTAAGAATTTTTATTTGCGTATCGTAAATAGTTTCTTTTCGTATTTAATTTTCTTTACAAAATAACTGAACATTTTCAAGTTTAGCAATTTTACTTAATTCATCATTCTTTCTGCAATATAATAAAGATATAAGAGTACCAAATATTTCACGATGAATAATTGTTTTTGGTACAGATTGTGTTTTATTATTAACAATGAAACTTTCAATTTTTGGATTTTTAAAACAATATTAAAAGAAATGTTGACTTTTGAAAAAACAAAAGGTAAATGAGTATATTTGGTTAAACAGTAGATAATTTATTTATAAATTATTAATAGTACATAAAAATTTTATTATAAATTATTAATATTACATAAAAATTTTAAACAAAGATATCCACAATTAATAGTACTAAATAATTGATATTGATTACAATTATATTTAATATTACAGCTACCAAAATAATTAATTACTTCTTTTGGAGGTTTTAAATTTCCAAAACTATCGAAATATATCACATTTTTACCAAATTTTTTATAAGCAACCCAATGTGTACCTTCATTATTATAATTGTCCAAGTTAATTATTCCGCATTCAGAATAATTAATATATTTAGGTAAATTGTTTCTCATAAAAACTCCTCTAAAATTTGGAATTTTTAAAATTTTTACATATTTTAACAACTCAATATTAGAAAGAGCATGTTTTGGTAGTTTTTTTAACAGTTTTTTTGTATTGTTTTTTTTTTTGAAGAAGAAGAAGAATGCTGCAATTTTGATAGATATAAACCTAATCCTTTTTTATACGGTTGTAAATATAAACCTTTTCTTAAAGCGATTGCTTCCATTTTTTTATTATGACGTTGGTTTTCTGTTAGTTGTTTATTTGCAAATTTAGCATCATTTATGGCTTTGGCAACACCGGCAGCACCCCCAGCTAATGTTCCTAATGCACTTAACCCTGCAAATATTGGTATAAGTGGTAACACACCACCTTTATTCGGCACTGATATTATTCTTGGTTTACGTGATATATTTTTATTTTTTTTTAAATTCTTTCAAAGCAATTTTAATATTTTTATTGTTAGACTCATTGTTGTTTAATGTAGATTGAATACGTTTTATTTCATTATTGAAACTTAGCTGCTTTTTTTATGTTTTTTACCACGCTGATATTTTTTTATATTTTTAGTACCAGCACCTAATTTAACTTTTGCTTTCATTGCAGCTGACAGACCTAAAGCCGCCAATTTTTACTTTATAGAAACGTCTTTCGAATGAAACCTTTGAGATACTTTATTTGATCATATTATATCCGCTTTATGACGATCTTCCAAATTATTGCTTTTAGAATATGTAATATCATGAACTTTACAAGCCTCGTCTAATAAATTAACACCTTGATCCCCACGTGATAGTCGTTTTTGTAGTTTTGTACCAGGGCCACAATAATAATAGCCAGGTATATGAAGTTCAACAGGAAGTTTATTAATAACTCTATTTAATATACCACCACCAATTTTTTTTCTTAAATGATTTTGTCGTTGTCGATATCGATGTTGAATCATCTGTGTTTTACATTTAACTAAATAGTATTTTGTATAAAATTGTAATATATAGTATTACATTTTAGTTACAATGAAAATTTTAAAGCAAAAAGATACACTTAGTGTAAAAAATTACGATTTTAAAGAAACAAAAGAAAACCCACGCCATAGTGTTTTACTTCCTTCAACAATTCGTTGTCTTATAAGTGGTCCTTCTGGTTGTGGTAAAACAAATGTTATAATCGCTCTTTTAGAACATCCTAAAGGGTTACATTTTGAAAATATTTATAAATATTCAAATTCTCTTTTTCAACCAAAATATTCCTATTTAGAAAAATTATTAAAACCTATTCGAGCTATTGGATATTATACTTATAATAATAGAGAGAATATAATTAAACCAAATGAAGCAAAATATAATTCTATTTTTAAATTCGATGATATTGCCGGCGAAAAACAAGATATAATTAGAGATTATTTTTCTATGGGACGTCATAAATATGTAGACTATTTTTATTTATGTCAAACATATGCACGTATGCCAAAACATTTAATTCGTGATAATGCTAATTTGCTAATATTATTTAAACAAGATGATTTAAATTTAAAACATATTTACAATGATCATGTTGGGACTGATATGACTTTTGATCAATTTAAATAAATGTGTGCTACTTGTTGGAATGACAATTATGGATTTTTAGTTATAAATAAAGAATGTATAATAAATAATGGACGATATCGTAAAGGATTTGATCATTATATAAGTATATAAAAGCTGTATATTTGTATACAGAGCAGTATACAAAGCTGTTCAGAACTATAACGTTATTTTTAAAAAATATATTTGTTATATTAAAATTAATATTAATAAAAGTTTAAAAACACAATTAATAAAAGCCAGAAAAAATATTCGACGAAAATTGCAATTAATAAAAAGTGGTGAAATAGAAAAAGAAATTAATTTAGAAAAAACATATATTCCTATAACCAAAAAATTATCAGAAATTAGTAATAATTTACATAATATATCACCTACAAAAAACAAAAACACTAATATATTAAATGTAACAAAAAATGAACCGGAGGAGGAGAAGGAACAGGAAGAGGTAGAGGAGGAGGAAGAGAAGGAGGAGGAAGAAGAAGAGGAAGCGGACGGGGTTGAACAAATCAAAACAGAAGATCAAGAAAAAAAGCAAAAAACTAGAACTAGTCTGAAAAATGCATATTATACTCGCACTCAAACTGATAAAAATTTAAAATTAAATTCTAATATTGATCCAACTCTTAAAATATATATTAGTGACGTCAAAAAAAATTATAAAGATATGGATGACACATACGGTGTTACTTTTAATAGAAGTAGAAAACATTTTCTAATGGGCAATAAAGAAATTAAATTTAGAAAACAAAATATACATATAAATCAAGAAAAATTTTTAGGAACTGAAGGTTTATGCGAACTTATTTTTAAAAAAATTATAATAATAAACCTGTAGAATATGAATATTGGGATGATCCTAATGAATTAGTTAAAAAATTAAAAAAAATAATAGCATCTAAAAACGCTGGTAATAATAACCTTGACAATGAAATTATTTCTATAATTAATGAATTAAAAGAGGCTAATATAATATCTTTATCATAAATAATTAGTAGTAAAATGTCTATTGACAAGTTTGGACGTCATAGACTGTAACAATAGCAATAGCGATAGTGAACATTATAATAATAAAATAGAAGAATTAGTAAAAAATATAAACTTGCATAATAAAAATGCGGAAGACAATATGTTAAAAGCTGAAAATGTGATATATGCTATACAAAACAATATAAAAAATATAACAAACGACATATATAGTATAAAAGACGATTTAAAAATTATATTTAAAGAATTACGCATTCATGATACAACTACAACAACTAAGTAAACAGTAAAATGTCAAAAATAAAACAAGATATAGTTAATGAGCTACACAAGCCAGCACGAAAAAAATTTACAAGAAGACGTGTTATTATAAAAGATTACATGAAACATTTGAAGCTGATTTGGTTGAAATGAACGCCTATGCTAATTTAAATAAAAAATATAAATATGTACTTGTAGTAATTGATATATTTTCAAAATATGTGTGGGCAAAACCTATAAAAAATAAATCAAGTATTGAAGTAGAAAATGCAATGCAAAAAATTTTTGAATCAAGTAATCGTATTCCAAAACATTTACACACAGATTTAGGAAAAGAATTTAAAAATGAAAAATTTAAACAATTGACTGAAAAATATAATATTAATCATTATTTTGCAAAACAAGCACCAAAAGCATCCATTGTTGAACGTATAAATCGCACATTAAGAAATATAATGTAGAGAAAATTTAGTATGCAAGGTTCATATAAATGGTTACAATTATTACCAATTGTTGTTTCAGAATATAATAATAAAATACATAGGACAATTAAAATGAAACCAATTAATGTAACAAAGAAAAATGAGCAAAAACTTTTAAATACTGTATATAATCATATTAAAATTGTTTCAAATAAAAAACCTAAATTTCAAATAAATGATAACGTGCGTATCAGTAAATATCGAGGAATTTTTGCTAAAGGTTATATGCCAAATTGGTCAAATGAAATATTTACTGTAAAAAATGTGAAGTTAACAAATCCTATTACGTATATACTACAGGATAAATTTGGTCAATTAATTGATGTTGCATTTTATGAACAAGAATTACAAAAAGTGAAACACTCTAATGTTTAATTAGTAGAAAAAAATTTGAAAAAGCAAAATAATAAAATACTTGTAAAAGGGTTGGGATTTGATAATGCTCATAATACTTGAATTCACAAAGATGAAATTGTTTAGTACAAAACAATCATAACAGCTACTTTACTCCTATAAATACTGTGCTTTGCAGAATATACATACAGTTTTCCGTACTGCACGCAAGAAAACATTGCAGAAAACATGAGTACTTTTTTGTCGACTGTTGCTGTAGCTGATTTTAAAGGATATAAATACAGTAAAAGAAATCGATTTGTATGCAAAGAATTTGCAGTGTTAAAAATAAGTACAAATGAATATAAAAAAGTAATTTTTAAACAACCATTTTCAATTTTATCATTAAGCAACAACAGCAAAAAAAATATTAAACTACAAGAACAAATTACTCCTGATCTTCGTTGGACTTCAGGTGATATTTTGTACTGTAAGCGAAAAGAAGTTTTACAAAATATAATAAATGATTTTAAAATATTACAAATTTATGTATGGGGTGAAGAAAATAAAATGTAGTTAAAAAATGTATTAAACTGTGATGTTATAAATTTGGAACCATTACTACAAGATTTTCAAATTAATACAAATTTTTGTAATTTTAAAACAAACTGTGCAACACAAAATGCAATAAACTTAGTAGAAATATTTCATTTACGATTTAATAAGTACAATGCATTTCGTTCAATATATAATAATTATGAATCTTTAAATAATGTATGTACTGAAGATATACATTTGTTACCTATGGAATTTTTTATGGTAGACACATCATCTGAAATAGAAAGCAACTGGAACAAATTTCCTATAGAATGGCAAAATAATAAAGTATTTCAAAGTTATAGAATATGTAAAAGTCATATTGAAGATGACGATTATATTTGGTCTGCAAATATTTTAATAAAAGATTGTTCTAAATGTAAAAAAAAATGGAATGTAATGTAATGTAATTTTTGTATTAATAAAATATATTATGTAATAGAATTAAGAAATAAAATGAATATATACATATTAAAAATGTTTATTTTTTAAAATACATAAATTTTAATTCCTTCTTCGTCGTCGTCGTCGTCGTGGGCCTAAGAAGAAAAGTTCTATGTTATACATTGACTACAGGATTATAAATAGGATAATCACAATTATACTAGTTTTGACTGCTATTTACCATATTAGGCTGCTTCTGGCTGCCCCTGCTGCTGCTGCGGCTGCTGCTGCCCCGCTGGTTGCTGCTGCTGCTGCTCCTGCTGGCTGCTGCAGCTGCTGCTCCTGCTGGATGCTGCTCTTTTTGCCATACATTTGCAGCATTTGCAAGGTGGTAAAGAAGCTATAAAACTGGGACTTACAGCTTTATCATCCCAATTTTCGCTGATTTCCACCTTGTAATTCTTGTGCATATGTAGATATTTACACGTACAAATATATATATATATATATATATATATATATATGTATATATATATATATATATATATATATATATATGTATATATATATATATATATATATATATATATATATATATTTATAATCTTACCGTTCGTCATTGTGTGTTCACAGTTCATTGTAACATACGATAATATTCACATACGCAATTTCATTTATATACAGTTTACTCAAAATTGTAATCAAATATATATCCTTAACCCCTAACCTTTCCATACATATGCTGTTTACAAAAACACATTAAATTCTTGTACCCGGATACAAATATGTTTTTATAATTTCACAATTTCTTAAAGTGTGCTATCAAATACATGTCCTTAACCCCCCCTAACATTTTGTACATGTGCTGTTTACACAAACAAATTAAATTCCTAAAAATAATATCAAATCGTCGGCAAATAGATAACCTTTAACCTTTCTACACGTGCACTGTCTTATAATTTAAATTTCTTAAAGTCCTTATCATAGTGCCAAATGTGACCACCGTTATCATATAGATGGCACTGCAAGTAGCGAGCGCGAAATCAAAGCAAAAAAATACGATGGCAAGTCTAAAGGTCAATTTGGAGTAGAACCGGCCTAGATCCTCTACTAAAAATCATATAAATATTTGATTCCGCGCCCGAATTTTATAATTCTTTATCATATTTTAGCTAAAAGATAACATTTCAACAAGAAAATTGCTATTTCAAGTGTGGTAGGTATTCTAGAATGCAGCCCATGTAGCTTACAATATACAACGTATTCATTAAATGACATTCGAAAATTGAATGTTTATTATCTGATTTGTACCACGTCTTGGTCACTTTTGCATGTCCGAAGCTTGAAACCATCCATAGTATCGATCCTAAAGCATGAATTTGAATGACTTAACAAAAATATCCATTTCAAGAATAGGTAAAATCTGACTTTATTTTTGTAAAAAATCATATAAATATTTGCTTCCGCGCCTGAAATTTCTAATTCTTTATCATATTTTAGCTAAAAGAAAACATTGCAACAAGAAAATTGCTATTTCAAGTGTGGTAAGTATTCTAGGATCCAGCCCATGTAGCTTACAATATACAACGTATTTATTTATTTATTTATTTATTTATGACATGTTTGGGAAGCCAACAGTAACCCAATTAAAGGCTTCCACAATAAACAATATACAATTGTACAAGATTACAAATATAAAAAAATTTTAACAAACATTACAAATTAATTATATGAAGAGAACATATACATAAACATATTTAACAGTGACTTAGGTATATACAAAACAACAAAATAAAGTACAATTACATTTCAGAAATTAATTAGCACAGAGAAAGAGAAACATTTTTTTACAGTGACTGTACTTTTAATGCGCGTTTGAATTGGACTAGTGTTAAATTGAAGATATCAAGATGTTGGAAATTATTATTGTACTGAGACAACATTCTATTCAAAGGAGCATTTTTGAAATTGTTTGTATTACACTTTTTTAAATAAAACAGATTACAATTTCGTGTGTGTATAGCTGGCACATGTATGTAAACATAACCTATAATGCATTGGTTGTCAATATGATTATTTAAAAATTTGTGTAAAAATATCATGTCAGCGTGGGATCTCCTTTGTTCAAGGGTCAGCAAGTTGTATTCTATTAAAGATTCGTGGTAAGTTAAGTGCATTTTTGAGAATTTGTATTTTAACAAGTATACGAATTTCTTTTGGATAGATTCAAGAAGGATAATGTTTTTGGTGTACATAGGATTCCATACTTGGGAGGCGTATTCGACAATGGGACGAACCAAAGTATTATAGAGCAGTAATAGTGATTCTTTATGTACATAAGATTTTGCTACTCGAAATATGAAACCCAGAATTCTATATGCCTTTCTAACAATATACATAATATGATCGTTGAAAAGTAATTTAGAATCATAAAGGATAACTAAATCTTTAGTAGAAGATTTATGTTCCAAAATATATCCTTCAATATTGTAAGGGTAAGTTATTGTATTAGAACATCTGGTGAAGCTAACTACATGACATTTTTCGATGTTTAGGAAAATATCGTTCGCAGCACAGAAGTTTTGCAATCGAATTAAGTCTTCTTGCAATAGATTACAATCAGTATGGGTTTGTATTTTTTTGAAAAATTTCAAATCATCAGCATAAAGAAAGAAATCACTATTTGAGAAGCAGTTACCAATGGAGTTAATATATAAATTAAATAAAATTGGTCCCAAATGTGATCCCTGCGGAACACCCGATGACACCATAATTTTGCGTGATTTGAATCCATTGCATGAGACAATCTGTGAACGATTTTTTATGTAAGACTCTATCCATCTTAACAGAGAGCCATGAATGCCATACGATAATAATGCAGCTAACAACTTAGAATGATTTACTCGATCAAAGGCTTTACTGAAATCTGTGTACACTGCGTCGACTTGTGTTCTGTTATCTAAATGACTGCTAATTTTTTCAGTAAAAGGGATTAGGTTGTTTAGTACTGATTTACCAACGCAGAAGCCTGATTGCTGCTGTATTATTGTGTTATTTAATTCAAATTTAATTTTGTTAACAATGAGGCTTTCAAAAATTTTACCAAACATTGGAAGGATCGAAATAGGTCTGTAGTTGCGTACATCTCTTTTATTACCAGATTTGTGTATAGGAATAAGAAATGAACTTTTCCACATGTCAGGGAAAATTCCGTTTCTTAATGATTTATTAAAAATTAAAAACAAAGGGTAGACTAGGTAGTAAGCACAAGTTTTTATGAAATGTGGATGAATGAGGTCAGGGCCACAGCCTTTATTTATATCTAAGTTAGAAAGACAACTGAAAATGTCTTCCTCCTGAATTGCTACATTATGTATATTAACGGGAGTATTACTGTTATTAAATGAAGTAAAAATATCATCGTCCTGAAAAGTAGTGTACACAGATTCAAAGTAATCAGCAAAAAGATTACTAATATCATTCCCATTGAAGGCATTAACATCATTAAGTTGCATTGAGTTAGGTAGACAGTTATCGTTCCTAAGTTTTTTTGTGTGATTCCAGAATGATGATACATTTGATTTTAAATTATTTTCAATATAACTAATGTAGTTACGATAATCAATATCTGACTTACTTTTAACTCTTTGCCTTAGCACACTAAAAGAGTTATAGTCATTGATGTCACCATATGCTTTCCACTTTTTATGAAATTTATTTTTTTCTTTAATGATTTTAATTAGAGATTTAGAAAACCATTTCGGATAGTTACTAATTTGTTTATTGTATATAGGACAGTACGCATCTAAGAGGCTGTATAAAATATCGTAGAATGTTTTTACGTTTTCGTTTATATTACTGTTATTAAATTTTAAATCCCAATTTACAGATGATAGTTTATAGAGTAAATTTTCGTAGTCGCATTTTTTATAATTATAGTTAGGAATATATTTATTATTTAAAGGTTTAAAATCATTAAGAAAAAGATCAATTTCTAAAGCAGGGTGATATGCATCTAACTTGCTAATCGGATGTGAACATTTTGAGATATTAAGATGTAATGAAGATAATATAAGGTCTAAGATGCAATTTAAGTGATTTCGGATGTTGTTATACTGTGTTAAGTTACATAGTGACTTTGTATTTATTAAGTTTGTATAAGTTTCCGATTGTCTGGATGGATATGGTAATAAATTGTTATCATGGGATTGTATCCAGTCAATTTCAGGTAAATTGTAATCACCGACAACTATTATATTTGTAGTAGGAAACTGAAAAACTATATCACTTATTTTATTGAAATGACTGTTGTAGGTCTCGATATCAGCTGTTGGTGGTAGGTAGACACAACATAAGTAAAGTTTTTGGAAGTTCGAGCTGGATATAGTCACCCATAAGTCTTCAGCAAGTGAGCACCACTCTAAATTAAATCTAGAGTAATATTTTTTGGACACGAGAACTAAAACACAACCGCCTTGTTTAACATTTGGAATGTCACGATCTCTTCTACAGATGGAGTATTTGTTAGGATCACAGATCTCACTATCACTTATTGAGTTATTTAACCAAGTCTCACTTAAACAAATAATGTCATAGTTACGCGATGAAATTTCGTTGTATAATGTACATAATTTAGTTTTTAATCCTCTTACATTTTAATAATATATGTTAATCATTACAGGTGACGACTCAAAGAGTAAATATGGAAGAGTGTATTTTATTTGATTTTGACCAAATCATTCTCAGAATTAATAAGCAGAACTAAAGTAAAATTCATCAAGAATAGGTAAAATCTGACTTTTGTTTTGATAAAAAATTATATAAATATTTGCTTCTGCGCCCGAATTTTATAATTTTTTATCATATTTTAGCTAAAAGAAAATATTGCAACAAGAAAATTGCTATTTCAGGTGTTTTAGATATTCCAGAATCCAGCCCATGTAGCTTACATTATACAACGTATTCATTAAAATGACACCCGAAAATTAAATGTTTATTTTCTGATTGGTACCACGTTTTGGTCACTTTTGCATGTCCAATGCTAAAATTATCTATAGTATGGATCCTAAAGCATGAATATGAATGTTTTAACAAAAATATCCAATTTAAGAATAGGTAAATTCTGACTTTATTTTTGTAAAAAAACATAAATATTGCCATCCGCGCCCAAATTTTATAATTTTTCATCATATTTTAGCTATAAGAAAACATTGCAACAAGAAAATTGCTATTTTAAGTGTGGTAGGTATTCTAGAATCCAGCTCATGTAGCTTACAATATACAAAGTATTCATCAAGAATAGGTAAAATCTGACTTTATTTTTGTAAAAAATCATATAAATATTTGCTTCCGCGCTCGAATTTTATAATTCTTCATCATATTTTAGCTAAAAGAAAACATTGCAACAAGAAAATTGCTATTTCAAGTGTGGTAGGTATTCTAGAATCCAGCCCATGTTGCTTACAACACACAACGTATTCATTAAAATGACACCCGAAAATTAAATGTTTATTATCTGATTGGTACCACGTTTTGGTCACTTTTGCATGTCCAATGCTAAAATTATCAATAGTATAGTTCCCAAAGCATAAATATAAATGATTTAACAAAAATATCCATTTCAAGAATAGGTAAAATCTGACTTCATTTATTTTTAAATCATATAAATATTTCATTCCGCGCCCGAATTTTACAATTCTTTATCATATTTTAGCTAAAAGAAAACATTCCAACAAGAAAATTGCTATTTCAAGTGTGGTAGGTATTCTAGAATACAGCCCATGTTGCTTACAATATACAACGTAATCATTAAAATGACACCTGGAAATTGAATGTTAAATATCTGATTGGTACCACATTGTGGTCACTTTTGCATGTCCAATGCTAAAAATTACCATAGTATAGATCCTAAAGCATGAATCTGAATGTTTTAACAAAAATATTCATTTTAAGAATAGGTTATTCTGACTTTATTTTTGTAAAAAATCATATAAATATTGGCATCCGCACCCAAATTTTATAATTTTTCATCATATTTTAACTAAAAGAAAACATTGCAACAAGAAAATTGCTATTTCAAGTGTGGTAGGTATTCTAGAATCCAGCCCATGTAGCTTACAATATACAACGTATTTAATACAACGACACCCGAAAATTGAATGTTTATTATCTGATTGGTACCCCGTTTTGGTCACTTTTGCATGTCCAGTGCTAAAATTATCCATAGTATGGATCCAAAAGCATGAATATGAATGTTTTAACAAAAATATCCATTTCAAGAATAGGTAAAATCTGATTTTATTTTTGTAAAAAATCATATAAGTATTTGCTTCCTAAACCGAATTTTATAATTCTTCATCATATTTTAGCTAAAAGAAAACATTGCAACAAAAAATTGCTATTTCAAGTGTGGTAGGTATTCTAGAAACCAGCCCATGTAGCTTACAATATACAACGTATTTATCAAGAATAGGTAAAATCTGACTTTATTTTTGTAAACAATCATATAAATATTTCCTTCCGTACCTGAATTTTATAATTCTTCATCATATTTTAGCTAAAAGAAAACATTGCAACAAGAAAATTGCTATTTTAAGTGTGGTAGGTATTCTAGAATCCAGCCCATCTAGCTTACAATATACAATGTATTCATCAAGAATAGGTAAAATCTGACTTTATTTTTGTAAAAAATCATATAATTTTTGCTTCCGCGCCTGAATTTTATAATTCTTCATCATATTTTAGCTAAAAGAAAACATTGCAACAAGAAAATTGCTATTTCAAGTGCGGTAGGTATTCTAGAATCCAGCCTATGTAGCTTACAATATACAACATATTCATTAAAATGACACCCGAAAATTGAATGTTTATTATCTGATTGGTACCACGTTTTGGTTACTTTTGCATGTCTAATGCTTAAAAACATCCATTGTATAGATCCTAAAGCATGAATATAAAATTTTTAACAAAAATATCTATTTCAAGAATAGGTCAAATCTGACTTTATTTTTGAAAAAATCATATAAATATTTGCTTCCCCGCCCCAATTTTATAATTCTTCATCATATTTTAGCTTAAAGAAAACATTGCAACAAGAAAATTGCTATTTTCAGTATGGAAGGTATTCTAGATTCCAGCCAATGTAGCTTACAATATACAATATATTCAACAAGAAAAGGTAAAATCTGACTTTATTTTTTTTTTAATTCATATAAATATTTGCTTCCGCGCCCGAATTTTATAAATTTTCATGATATTGTAGCTAAAAGAAAACATTGCAACAAGAAAATTGCTATTTTAAGTGTGGTAGGTATTCTAGAATCTAGCCCATGTAGCTTACAATGTACAACGTATATATTAAAATGACACCCGAAAATTGAATGTTTATTATCTGATTGGTGTCACGTTTTGGTCACTTTTGCATGTCTAATGCTTAAAAACATCCATTGTATAGATCCTAAAGCATGAATATAAATATTTTAACTAAAATATCCATTTCAAGAATAAGTACAATCTGACTTTATTTTTGTAAAAAATCATATAAATATTTGGTTCCGAGCCCGAATTTTATAATTCTTTATCATATTTTAGCTTAAAGAAAACATTGCAACAAGAAAATTGCTATTTTAAGTTTGGTAGGTATTCTTGAATCCAGCCCATGTAGCTTACAATATACAACGTATTCATTAAAATGACACTTAAAAATTGAATGTTTATTATCTGATTGGTACCACGTTTTAGTCACTTTTGCATGTCCAATGCTAAAATTATCCATAGTATAGATCATAAAGAATGAATATGAATGTTTTAGCAAAAATATCCATTTCAAGAAATAGGTAAATTCTGACTTTCTCTTTGTAAATGATCATATAAATATTTTCTTCCGCGCCCGAATTTTATAATTCTTCATCATATTTTAGCTAAAAGAAAACATTGCACCAAGAATATTGCTATTTCAAGTTTGGTAGGTATTCTAGAATCCAGCAAATGTAGCTTACAATATACAACGTATTCATCAAAATGAAACCCGAAAATTAAATGCTTATTATCTGATTGGTACCACGTTTTGGTCACTTTTGCATGTCCAATGCTAAAATTATCCATAGTATCGATCCTAAAGCATGAATATGAATGTTTTAACAAAAATGTTTATTTTAAGAATAGGTATATACTGACTTTATTTTTGTAAAAAATCATATAAATATTTGCTTCCGCGCCCAAATTTTATAATTCTTCATAATATTTTGGCTTAAAGAAAACATTGCAACAAGAATATTGCTATTTTAAGTGTGGTAGGTATTCTAGAATCAAGCCCATGTAGCTTAAAATATACAACGTTTTCATTAAAATGACACCCGAAAATTGAATGTTTATTATCTGATTGGTACCACGTTTTGGCCACTTTTGCTTGTCAAATGCTAAAATTATCCATAGTATAGATCCTAAAGCATGAATATGAATGTTTTACAAAAATATCCATTTCAAGAATAGGTTAAATCTGACTTTATTTTTGTAAAAAATTATATAAATATTTAATTCCGCGCCCGAATTTTATAATTCTTCATCATAATTTAGCTAAAAGAAAACATTGCAACAAGTAAATTGCTATTTCAAGTGTGGTAGGTATTCTAGAATCCAACCCATGTAGCTTACAATATACAACGTATTCATCAAGAATAGGTAAAATCTGACTTTATTTTAGTAAAAAAACATATAAATATTTGCTTACGCGCCCGAATTTTATAATTCTTCATCTAATTTTAGCTAAAAGAAAACATTGCAACAAGAAAATTGCTATTTCAAGTGTGGTAGGTGTTCTAGAGTCCAGCCCATGTAGCTTACAATAAACAACGTATTCATTAAAATGACACCCGAAAATTGAATGTTTATTATCTGATTGGTACCACGTTTTGGTCACTCTTGCATGTCCAATGCTTAAAACCATCTATAGTATAAATCCTAAAGTATGACTATGAATGTTCAACAAAAATATCCATTTCAAGAATAGATAAAATTTGACTTTATTTTTGTAAAAAATTATATAAATATTGCTTCCGCGCCCGAATTTTATAATTCTTTATCATATTTTAGCTAAAAGTAAATATTGCAACAAGAAAATTGCTGTTTCAAGTGTGGTAGGTATTCTAGAATCCAGCCCATGTAGCTTACAAGATACAACGTGTTCATCAAGAATAGGTAAAACCTGACTTTATTTTTGTAAAAAATTATATACATAGTATAGATCCTAAAGCATGAATATGAATGTTTAACAAAAATATCCATTTCAAGAATAGGTAAAATCTGACTTTATTTTTGTAAAAAATCATATAAATATTTGTTTCCGCACCCGAATTTTATAATTTATTATCATATTTTAGCTAGAAGAAAACATTGCAACAAGAAAATTGCTATTTCAAGTGTGGTAGGTATTCTAGTAACCAGCCCATGAAGCTTACAATATACAGCGTATTCATCAAGAATAGGTAAAATCTGACATATTTTTTGTAAAAAGTCATATATATATTTGCTTCCGCGCCCGGATTTTATAATTCTTAATCATATTGTATTTAAAAGAAAACATTGCAACAAGAAAATTGCTATTTAAAGTGTGGTACTTAATCTAGAATCCAGCCCATGTAGCTCACAATATACAACGTATTCATCAAGAATAGGTAAAATCTGACTTTATTTTTGTAAAATATCATATAAATATTTGCTTCCGCTCCCGAATTTTATAATTCTTCATCACATTTTAGCTAAAAGAAAACATTGCAACAAAAAAAAATGCTATTTCAAGTGTGGTAGGTATTCTAGAATCCAGCCCACGTAGCTTTCAATATACAACGTATTCACTAAAATGACTCCCGATAATTGAATGTTTATTATCTGATTGGCACCACGTTTTGGTCACTTTTGCATGTCCAATGCTTAAAACCATCCATAGTATAAATTCTAAAGCATGAATATGAATGTTTCAACAAAAATATCCATTTCTAGAATAGGTAAAATCTGACTTTGTTTTTGTAAAAAATCATAAATATTTGCTTCTGCGCCGGAATTTTATAATTCTTTACCATATTTTAGCTAAAAGTAAACATTGCATCAAGAAAATTGCTATTTCAAGTGTGGTAGGTATTCTAGAATCCAGCCCAAGTAGCTTACAATATACAACGTATTCATCAAGAATAGGTAAAACCTGATTGTATTGTTGTAAAATATCAAATAACTATTTGCTTCCGCGCTCGAATTTTATAATTCTTCATCATATTTTAGCTAAAAGAAAACATTGCAACAAGAAAATTGCTATTTCAAGCGTGGTAGGTATTCTAGAATCCAGCCCATGTAGCTAAAAACGTACAACGTTTTCATTAAAATGACACCCGAAAATTGAATGCTTATTATCTGATTGGTACCACGTTTTGTATATATGCTTTAGTATAAATCCAAAAGCATGAATATGAATGTTTCAACAAAAATATCCATTTCCAGAATAGGTAAAATCTGACTTTATTTTTGTAAAAAATCATATAAATATTTGCTTCCGCGCCCGAATTTTATAATTCTTCATCTCTTTTTAGCTAAAAGAAAACATTGCAACAAAAAAATTGCTATTTCAAGTGTGGTAGGTATTCTAGAATCCAGCCCATGTAGCTTAGAATATACAACGTATTCATTAAAATGACACCCGAAAATTGAATGCTTATTATCTGATTGGTACCACGTTTTGGTCACTTTTGCATGTCCAATGCTAAAATTATCCATAGTATAGATCCTAAAGCATGAATATGAATGTTTTAACAAAATTATCTATTTTAAGAATAGGTAAAATCTGACTTTATTTTTGTAAAAAATCATATAAATATTAGCTTCCGCGCCCGAATTTAATAATTCTTCATAATAGTTTACCTAAAAGAAAACACTACAACAAGAAAATTGCTATTTAAAGTGTGGAGGTATTCTAGAATCCAGCCCATGTAGCTTTCAGTATACTCGTACAATGTGTTCATTAAAATGACACCCGAAAATTGAATGTTTATTATCTGATTGGTACCACGTTTTGGTCACTTTTGCATGTCCAATGCTTAAAACCATCCATAGTATAACTACTAAAGCATGAATATGAATGTTTTAACAAAAATATCCATTTCAAGAATAGGTAAAATCTGACTTTATTTTGGTAAAAATTCATATAAATATTTGCTTTCGCACCCGAATTTTTAAATTTCTTTATCTAATTTTAGCTAAAAGAAAACATTACAACAAGAAAATTGCTATTTCAAGTGTGGTAGGTATTCTAGAATCCAGCCCATGTAGCTTACAATATACAACGTATTCATCAAGAATAGGTAAAATCTGACTTTATTTTTGTAAAAAATCATATAAATATTTGCTTCCGCACCCGAACTTTATATTTCTTCATCATATATTAGCTAAAAGAAAACATTGCACAAAAAAATTGCTATTTCAAGAGTGGTAGGTATTCTAGAATCCAGCCCATGAAGCTTACAATATACAACGTATTCATTAAAATGACACCCGAAAATTTAATGTTTATTATCTGATTGTTTCACGTATTGGTCACTTTTGCATGTCCAATGTTTAAAACCATCTATAGTATAAATACTAAAGCATGAATATGAATGTAGTAACAAAAATATCCATTTCAAGAATAGGTAAAATCAGACATTATTTTAGTAAAAAATCATATACATATTTGCTTTCGGGTCCGAATTTTATAATTCTTCATCTAATTTTAGCTAAAAGAAAACATTGCAAGAAGAAAATTGCTATTTAAAGTGTGGAGGTATTGTAGAATCCTGCCCATGTAGCTTTCAGTATACAATGTATTCATTAAAATGACACCCGAAAATTAAATGTTTATTATCTGATGGGTACCACGTTTTGGTCACTTTTGCATGTCCAATGCTTAAAACCATCCATAGTATAAATACTACAGCATGAATATAAACGTTTTGACAAAAATATCCATTTCAGAAATAGGTAAAATCTGACTTTATTGTTGTAAAAAATCATATAAATATTTGCTTCCGCGCCCGAATTTTATAATTCTTTATCATATTTTTGCTAAAAGAAAACATTGCAATAAGAAAATTGCTATTTCAAGTGTGGTAGGTATTCTAGAATCCAGCCCATGTAGCTTACAATATACAACGTATTCATCAAGAATAGGTAAAATCTGACTTTATTTTTGTAAAAAATCATATAAATATTTGCTTCCGTACCCGAATTTTATAATTCTTCATCATATTTTAGCTAAAAGAGAACATTGCAACAAGAAAATTGCTATTTCAAGTGTGGTAGGTATTCTAGAATCCAGCTCATGTAGCTTAAAATGTACAACGTTTTCATTAAAATGACACCCGAAAATTGAATGTTTATTATCTGATTGGTACCAACATTTGGTCACATTTGCATGTCAAATGCTAAAATTATCCATAATATAGATCCTAAAGCATGAATATGAATGTTTTACAAAAATATCCATTTCAAGAATAGATAAAATCTGACTTTATTTTTATAAAAAATCAAATAAATATTTGATTCCGCGCCCGAATTTTATAATTCTTCATCATATTTTAGCTAAAAGAAAACATTGCTACAAGAAAATTGCTATTTCAAGTGTGGTAGGTATTCTAGAATCCAGCCCATGTAGCTTTCAATATACAACGTATTCATTAAAATGACACCCGAAAATTAAAGTTTATTATCTGACTGGCACCACGTTTTGGTCACTTTTGCATGTCCAGTGCTTAAAACCATCCATAGTATTTATCCTAAAGCATGAATATGAATGTTTTAACAAAAAAATCCATTTCCAGAATAGGTAAAATCTGACTTTATTTTTGTAAAAAATCATATAAATATTTGCTTCTGCGCAGGAATTTTATAATTCTTTACCATATTTTAGCTAAAAGAAAACATTGCAACAAGAAAATTACTATTTCAAGTGTGGTAGGTATTCTAGAAACCAGCCAATGTAGCTTACAATATACAACGTATTCAACAAAAATGGGTAAAATCTGACTTTATTTATGTAAAAAATCATATAAATATTTGCTTCCGCGCCCGAATTTTATAATTCTTTATTTCATTTTAGCTAAAAGAAAACATTGAAACAAGAAAATTGCTATTTCAAGTGTGGTAGGTATTCTAGAATCCAGCCCATGTAGCTTACAATATACAACGTATTCATTAAAATGACACCCGAAAACTGAATGTTTATTATCTGATTGGTACCACGTTTTGGTCACTTTTGCATGTCCAATGCTAAAAACATCCATAGTATAGATCCTAAAGCATGAATATGAATGTTTTAGCAAAAATATCCATTTCAAGAATAGGTAAAATCTGACTTTATTTTTGTATAAAATCATATAAATATTTGCTTCCGCGACCGAATTTTATAATTCTGTATCATATTGTAGCTAAAAGAAAATATTGCAACAAGAAAATTGCTATTTCAAGTGTGGTAGGTTTTCTAGAATCCAGCTCATGTAGCTACAATATACAACGTATTTATTAAAATGACACCCGAAAATTAAATGTTTATTTTCTGATTGGTACTACGATTTAGACACTTTTGCATGTCCAATGCTTAAAACCATCCATAATATAGATCCTAAAGCATGAATATGAATGCTTTAACAAAAATTTCCATTTCAAGAATTGGTAAAATCTGACTGTATTTTTGTGAAAAATTATATAAATATTTGCTTCCGCGCCCGAATTTTATAATTCTTTATCATATTTTAGCTAAAAGAAAACGTTGTAACAAGAAAATTTCTATTTCATGTGTGGTAGGTATTCTAGATTCCAGCCCATTAAGTGACACCCGAAAATATAATGTTTATTATCTGATTGGTACCACGTTTTGGTCACTTTTGCATGTCCAATGCTAAAACCATCTATAGTATAGATCCTAGAGCATGAATATGAATGTTTTATCAAAAATATCCATTTCAAGAGAAGGTAAAATCTGACTTTATTTTTGTAAAAAATCATATAAATATTTGCTTCCGCGCCCGAATTTATAAAATTCATTATATTGTAGCTAAAAGGAAACAATGCAACAAGCAAATTGCTATTTTAAGTGTGGTAGGTATTTTAGAATCCAGCACATGTAGCTTACATTATAAAACGTATTCATTAAAATTACACCCGAAAATTGAATGTTTATTATCATATTGATACCACGGTTTGGTCGCTTTTGCATGTCCAATGCTTAAAACCATTCATAGTATAGATTCTAAAGCATCGATATGAATGTTTTAACAAAAATATCCGTTTCAAGAATTGGTAAAATCTGACATTATTTTTGTAAAATATCAAATAACTATTTGCTTCCGCGCTCGAATTTTATAATTCTTCATCATATTTTAGCTAAAAGAAAACATTGCAACAAGAAAATTGCTATTTCAAGCGTGGTAGGTATTCTAGAATCCAGCCCATGTAGCTAAAAACGTACAACGTTTTCATTAAAATGACACCCGAAAATTGAATGCTTATTATCTGATTGGTACCACGTTTTGTATATATGCTTTAGTATAAATCCTAAAGCATGAATATGAATGTTTCAACAAAAATATCCATTTCCAGAATAGGTAAAATCTGACTTTATTTTTGTAAAAAATCATATAAATATTTGCTTCCTAGCCCGAATTTTATAATTCTTCATCTCATTTTAGCAAAAAGAAAACATTGCAACAAAAAAATTGCTATTTCAAGTGTGGTAGGTATTCTAGAATCCAACCCATGTAGCTTAGAATATACAACGTATTCATTAAAATGACACCCGAAAGTTGAATGTTTATTATCTGATTGGTACCACGTTTTGGTCACTTTTGCATGTCCAATGCTATTATTATCCTAAAGCATGAATATGAATGTTTTAACAAAAATATCAATTTCAAGAATAGGTAAAATATGACTATATTTTTGTAAACAAAGAAAATTGCTATTTCAAGTGTGGTAGGTATTCTAGAATCCAGCCCATGTAGCTTACAATATACAACATATTCAACAAGAATAGGTAAAATCTGACTTTATTTTTGTAAAAAATCATATAAATATTTGCTTCCGCGCCCGAATTTTATAATTTTTTATCATATTTTAGCTAAAAGAAAACGTTGCGACAAGAAAATTGCTATTTAAAGTGTGGTAGATATTCTAGAATCCAATCCATGTTGCTTACAATATACAACGTATTCATTAAAATGACATCTGAAAATTGAATGTTTATTATCTGATTGGTACCACTTTGTGGTCACTTTTGCATGTCCAATGCTAAAATTGTCATATTCATGCTTTAGGATCTGTACTATGGATGGATTTATGCATTGGACAAGCAAAAGTGACCAAAACCTGGTACCAATCAGATAATAAACATTCAATTTTCGGGTGCCATTTTAATAAATAGGTTGTATATTGTAAGCTACATGGGCTGGATTATAGAATACCTACCACACTTGAAATAGTAATTTTCTTGTTGCAATGTTTTCTTTTAGCTAAATTATGATGAAGAATTATAAAATTCGGGCGCGGAAGCAAATATTTATATGATTTTTTACAAAAATAAAGACAGATTTTACCTTTTTTTGATGAATACGTTGTATATTGTAAGCTACATGGGCTGGATTCTAGAATACCTACCCCACTTGAAGAATTATTAAGTTCGGGCGCGGAAGCAAATATTTATATAACTTTTTTCAAAAATAAAGTCAGATTTTACCTATTCTTGAAATGGATATTTTTGATAAAACATTTATATTCTATACTATGGATAATTTTAGCATTGGACATGCAAAAGTGACCAAAACGTAGTACCAATCAGATAATAAACATTCAAGTTTAGGGTGTTATTTAAATGAATACGTTGTATATTGTAAGCTACAAGGGCTGGATTCTAGAATACCTACCATACTTGAAATAGCTATTTTATTGTTGCAATGTTTTTTTTTTAGCTAAAATATGATGAGAAATTATAAAATTGTGGCGCGGAAGCAAATATTAATATGATTTTTTACAAAAATAATGTCAGATTTTACGTTTTTTAGATGAATACGTTGTATATTGTAAGCTTCATGGGCTGGATTTTAGATTACCTACTACACTTGAAATACCATTTTTTTTTGTTGCAACGTTTTCTTTTAGCTAAAATATGATGTAGGATTATAAAATTCAGGCGCGGAAGCAAATATTTATATAATTTTTTACAACAATAAAGTCATATTTTACCTATTTTTGATGAATACGTTGTATACTGTAAGCTAAATGGGCTTGATTTTAGAATACCTACCACACTTGAAATAGCAATTTTGTTGTTGTAATGTTTTCTTTTTGCTAAAATATTATGAAGAATTATAAAACTCGGGCGCGGAAGTAAATATTTATAATAGTTGTTACAAAAATAAAGTCAGATTTTACCTATTTCTTGAAATGGATATTTTTGTTAAAACATTCATATTCATGCTTTAGGATCTATACTATGGATAATTTTATCATTGGACATGCAAAAGTGACCAAAACGTGTTACCAATCAGATAATATACATTCAATTTTCGGGTGTCATTTTAATGAATACGTTGTATATTGTAAGCTACATGGGCTGGATTCTAGAATACCTACCACACTTAAAATAGCAATTTTCTTTTACCTAATATATGATGAAGAATTATAAAATTTTGTCGCGGAAGCAAATGTTTATATGATTATTTACAAAAATAAAGTCAGATTTTACCTATTTTTGATGAATACTCTGTATATTGTAAGCTACATTGGCTAGATTCTAGAATACCTACCACACTTGAAATAGCAATTTTCTTGTTGCAATGTTTTCTTTTAGCCAAAATATGATGAAACATTATAAAATTCGGGCGCGAAAGCCATTATTTATATGATTTTCTACAAAAATAAAGTCAGATTTTACCTTTTCTTGATGAATACGTTGTATATTGTAAGCTACATGGGCTGGATTCTAGAATACCTACCACACTTGAAATAGCAATTTTCTTGTTGCAATGTTTTCTTTTAGCTAAAATATTATAAAGAATTATAAAATTGGGGCGCAGAAGCAAATATTTATATGATTTTTTACAAAAATAATGTCAGATTTGACCTATTTTTGAAATGAATATTTTTTTAAAACATTCATACTCATTCTTTAGGATCTATACTATGGATGGTTTTAAGCATTGGACATGCAAAAGTGACCAAAACGTGGTACCAATCAGAAAATAAACATTCAATTTTCGGGTTTCATTTTGATGAATACGTTGTATATTGTAAGCTACATGGGCTGTATTCTAGAATACCTACCACACTTGAAATAGGTATTTTCTTGTTGCAATGTTTTTTCTTTTAGCTAAAATATGATGAAAAATTATAAAATTCTGGCGCGGAAGCAAATATTTATGTGATTTTTTAAAAAATTAGGTCAGATTTTACCTACTCTTTAAATGGATTTTTTTTGTTACAACATTCATATTCATGCTTTAGGATCTACACTATGGATAATTTTAGCATTGGATATGCAAAAGTGATCATAACTTGGTACCAATCAGATTGTATTGTATTGTATGTATACGAGGGTTTAAGCGTTTTGTCGCCTTTTGTCAACGCGACCTAGAAGATCTATTGTGACACAGCCCTTACTTAGTTTTCCGGAAGTAGGTCCAGATTTTTGATGAAGCCGATTATGGCTCCAGGAGTCAAGTTCTTGATCTCATCTGCCGTAAGATACCTCTTTCCTAGTTGATTGAGTCTCTGCGCAGTTACGGCTGGGCATTCACACAGTATGTGTTCCGACGATTCTTCGTCCTCTTCACAGAGTCGACAGGTTTCATTTTCAGCTATACCAATTTTGTGCAAATGGTTCTTTAAAGGACAGTGGCCAGTGAGAATTGCTGTCATTATGTTAAGTTCCTTTTTGCTGAGAGCTAGTAACTTTTTGGCATTTGTCGAAGCTGGGGAAATGAATTTCCGAGCTTGATTGAGGCCTGGAATATTTTTCCAATATGAGGATATGGCTGATTCCTCCTAGTTTTTGACCACCTTCTTATAGTGGCTTTGTGGAAGACCACATGAAGGTTCCGGCTCGTGGTATGAAAGTTTAGCCCCCTTTTTTGCAAGTTCATCAGCTTTCTCGTTTTCTAGGATTCCCTCGTGCCCTGGTACCCAACATAGGGTGACGTGGTTTGCTTCGGATAGCAATTGGAGGGTCTCCCTGTAGTTCCAGACTAGCTTTGATTTACATGTGAAGGCATTCAATGCCTTTAAAGCTGCCTGGCTGTCTGACACTATATTTATTAATGTTCCTTTTAAACCTTTATCTAGGTTTATGTGAGCACAGAGATTTATAGCATAAATCTCAGCCTGAAAAATTGTGGAGCAGGTGCCTATGGATTCCTTAATTCGGCAATCTGGGCCAAGCACACCTACTCCAGTTCCTCCTGTGTCCAATTTTGAACCATCAGTGAACCAGGACAGAGAATCCCTTACAACAGGTCTTTCCGTTGCCCATTCAAGGCGATTACCAATAACAATCTTATACTTCTGGTCAAAATTGTATTTTGTTGTCATCTTATCACAGACAGACAAGGCCAGTTGTTGTTCCCTTAGGATTTCCAAATGGCCTACGAAATCTCCGGGCACAAAGTGTTTCGTTCTGCAGAGAGTCAATGCCTGTTGCATCGCCTCTTTTTTCACCTGAAGTTGTAGAGGTGTTAGCCCCAGAATCATTTCCATTGCTGCAGTCGGACAGGTACTTATAGCACCTGTAATACTGAGGCAGGCCATGCGTTGTAGTTTCCGCAATGATGCCCGTGCTGTGATTTGTTTCACTTTTGGCCAGCATACAAGTGGCGCGTTCATGGGTCTTACAACACTAGTATATGCCCAATGGGTCATTTTTGGCTGTAGTCCCCAGTTTTTACTCAGAAGCCGACGGCATGGGTTTAACGCCACTGCTTATTTCTTTGTAATTTTGTTTATATGTGAGTTCCACGTGAGTTTTTGGTCTAGAATGATTCCTAGATACTTAACCTCTGTAGAAAACTCAATTCTAGTACCCTTCAAGTAGGGAGCTTGAAGATTTAGCTTCCTTCTCTTTGTGAAGGGGACGATTGTAGTTTTGGTAGGGTTTACTCTACGTTCATGTTCCAGGCACCACTCATGCACTAGATATAGAGCAATTTGTGTAAGGTACGAGATAGTGGTGTCACTACGTCCTCTGACCATAATTGCAACGTCGTCTGCATATCCGTTTGCAAAATAGCCAGCTTTATTGAGCTCATTCAGGAGGTTATCAATGACAATACACCAGAGTAGAGGTGATAGAACCCCATCTTGTGGGCATCCTCTGTTGGTTTTTATCATTACTGATTCTCCTCCTATCGAGACTGTAATCGTTCGACTTTGCAGCATGGCTTTTATCCACTCCACTACAGCTGGGTCGAAACCTTTTGACCTAGCAGCTCTTTCAATGGATTTATAGGAGGTGTTATTAAAGGCACCCTCAATATCTATAAATATTCCTAGAGCTATTTCTTTTGCCATAAAGATTTTCTCTATTTTATTGACAAGTCTATTGAGAGCCGTAGTTGACGATTTTGCTTCCTGGTAAGCAAATTGATTTGCGTTTAGTGGTGAAGCAGTTATCACTTCATTCCTAAGGTATTGATCTAAGACCTTTTCCATACCTTTCAGTATAAATGATGATAAACTTATGGGTCTGTATGACAGGCTGGACGCTTGGACGCCCTCCACCTTTAGGTATAAAGACTACATTAGTTTTCCTCCACAATTTGGGAATGTATCCTAACTTTAGGCTTCCCTTGTATAGTTCGCAGAGTATTGTCAGTATATCCTTTATGCATTTCTGCAAAAGTGCCGGAAAAATGCCATCTCCACCAGGTGTCTTGTAGGGTTTGAAAGTATTTATCACCCATTCAACTCTGTTTTCAGTAAAAATATTATTAGCAGTGTTAAGACTGTTAATTAAGATTAGCTTAGTTGTAGCTCCGGAAGATTTGTCCTCCTTCTTAACTGGCCACGACGATCCTGGGAAGTGTGTGCTTAACAGAAGCTCCAATGTTTCGTTTCACGAATCTGTCGTAAAGTCCCCGTCTGGTTTCTTTAGTAGGCCTATTTCATTAGTATGATCTTTTGACAGGACTTTTTGAAGGCGAGCTACCGTGGGCGTTTCTGATAAGCCCTCACAAAAACTACGCCATGCATTCCTTTTAGATCTACGAATTTCTTTATTATATGAGGTTAGAGCACTTCTATATTGCTCCCAGCTCTCATCACTTGTTTTAATTTTATTGTATAACCTTCTAACAGTGACTCTTTGTTTACTTAACTCCTCGGTCCAATAAAGTACTTTCCTAGTACTTTGTCGAAGCTTTACTGTGCAGCTGTTTTCATATGCTGTGTGTAGCGCATTATGAAAGTCAATAGAGGCTGTTTCCAGTTCTTCAATTGTGTTTATATTAATTTTCGTAAGTTCTTCCACTTCACACTTTAAGTGGCCTTCGTACAAGACCCAGTCTGTTAGTTTCGGAATACTAATTTGAGTTTTAAGTTCTTTATTAGCCTTTATCTCCAACCTTAAATATATATGATCTGATATTGAGGCTTCATTTGAGACATGCCAATTATATATTTCAGAGCTAATTTGAGGAGTGGCTAACGTAATGTCCAATACCTCACGCCTGTTTTTAGTTATAAAAGTGGGTTCTTTACCCCTATTTATTATATCTATGTTAGTACTAGAAATAAATTCGAAAAGGTACACATCCCTTGTATTTATGTCCGTACTACCCCAAACTGTATGGTGTGCGTTTGCATCACATCCCAGGATGAGATTTTTGTTTCTATGTTTGCAGTAGGAGATCAGGTCTCTTACCAGCGGAGGTAGGGCTTAAATCGTTTCTCCCGGGAAATACGCCGATGCAATGATTACCTCTTGCGTACCTCCTGATATAGGCAGTGTAGCTTCCACAGCTACCAAATCCCTAGATATAAATTTATTTAATGTAACAAATTTAATCGATGTCTTAATGAGCAATGCTGCTCTTGGAGTGACATCTTGTTCGTTACAGTAGGTTAACTTACCTACTGGTGTAGTAAGTTTCCTTACTACGCCTCCATACACATAAGGCTCTTGAACTAGCACTATATCGGAGTTAATGGTGGTGAATGTTTTGTTCAACACATCAGAGGCAGTTTTGCAGTGTTGAAGATTCACTTGCAGCATGTTTACATTACAGCTGGACATCAAGTTTTGTTCAGAGCCACGTCGCTGCTAGGAACTTGTTTCCCTTTGTGCATGATTCCGACGGCCCGTGGTGTCTTGGAGTGTGTAGGTGTGGGATTGGGTAGAGGCTTTGAGGCAGCCTCTTTACCTTTACCTACTTTTAATCTGGAATTTCCAGTGTTAATATTGGTGACATTACTCCCTGCCTCCTTTTTTATGTTAAGCTTACCTGTAGCAGTGCTAGTAGTGGCTTTTTCGGCAGTGACGCCGGTAAGTTTTTTATTGGGTTTTTTACCCTTTAGCCTAGTCGTTGTCTGGCCAAATTTGTAGCTGATTTTGAAATGTGCTTAAGGATGTCGAGGCTATGGACAGTGTAAGAAGCACTGCCGAGCCCTCATCTGTCCTCTTTAAAACCCTCCACTGCTGGGTATCCAGGCCCTCGTTTTGACCCTCTATCAGATTTAATATCTGATCTGTTGGATTGGTTTTACTGTTAGGGAAATATGCATTTACAATGCTGGACTTCGGCAAATCCTTTTCCTCTACAACTTTTAATTGGGCTCCTTTCCAAGGCTTTAAACTGTCGATTTAGCCTAATAGCCACTCGTCGGTGGCTTTGTCTGCGCAGTTGACGCTCAGCCATCCGGACTTGAAGGTTGTCTCTAGAAATTTAGGCTTCACAGAGCCTTTAGCCTCCTTAATGATTAAATCCAGGATTGCATCCTAAATTTTCGTCAGCTGTCCTGTTTTTAAAATATCCTCCGGATAATTATAGTGCAGGATGCCGACGCGTGTGCCCAGGATTGCCTGTTTAAAGCTCACAGACGGCGTGGCCTTATCAGGTGGGGGCGGAGCACCAGTGCTGGGTTGGCCTTTAGCATCTGTTTTTTTGCCTTTTTACAGATATTTCGGGCGTTGATTCCTCGGACCGGGTCCTTTTTGGACCCTTATCCTTTATGGGTTAAAGGGCTTTGACACGTGATTCGTCAGCACTAAATCCACTTTTTATGAGCCATTTAAAACGTTTTCTGGCGGCACCGCTCAGTTTACTTTTCTGCTCATTCAATCGGAGCTTTTCTATAGACTCCTCGAGTTAGGAAGTGGATGGAGTTGGGCTACGTAGGAGCTCCTCCTCCATAGTCACGACGTCCTTGGGACTTGAATCCCTTAGGACATCTAGAGAAACAACTCTTTGACTTCCACTTATCCTAAAAACCACAAGAAATAAATAAAACTTGTGTCATATTGACACAACAACATATGCTTTATAAGTGAGGTTATATGCAGTGCACGTGTGTGAAAAAATTGAAAATGTTGAATATATTTTTTGAAATTAAGTGAAATTGATAATATTTAATTATAAATACCTGGAAAAATGAATTTATTAAAAAAGATTAATCAAAAAGAAATTTATATATATTTTATCTCAGCTGAGAAAACCGGTCAAAAACATTGCTGCCAAACTCAGATAATAAACATTCAATTTTTGGGTGTCATTTTAATGAATACGTTGTATATTGTAAGCTACATGGGCTGGATTCTAGAATACCTACCACACTTGAATTAACAATTTTCTTGTTGCAATGTTTTCTTTTAGCTAATATATGATGAAGAATTACAAAATTCGGGCGCGGAAGCAAATATTTATATGATTTTTTACAAAAATTAAATTCAGATTTTACCTATTCTTGATGAATACGTTGTATATTGTAAGCTACATGGGCTGGATTCTAGAATACCTACCACACTTGAAATAGCAATTTCCTTGTTGCAATGTTTTCTTTTAGCTAAAATATAATGAAGAATTTTAAAATTCAGACGCAGAAACAAATATTTATATGATTTTTTACAAAAATAAAGTCAGATTTTACCTATTCTTGATGAATACCTTGTATATTGTAATCTACATGGGTTGGATTCTAAAATACCTACCACTCTTGAAATAGCAATTTTCTTGTTGCAATGTTTTCTTTAAGCTAAAATATGATAAAGAATTATAAAATTCGGGCGCGGAAGCAAATATTTATATGATTTGTTACAAAAATAAAGTCAGATTTTACCTATTCTTGCAATGGATATTTTTGTTAAAACATTCATATTCATTCTTTAGTATCTATACTATGGATAATTTTAGCATTCCACATGCAATAGTGAACATAACGTGGTACAAGTCAAATAATAAACATTCAATTTTCGGATGTCACTTTAATGTATACGTTGTATATTGAAAGCTACATGGGCTGCATTCTAGAATACCTACCACACTTGGAATAGCAATTTTCTTGTTGCAATGTTTTCTGTTAGCTAAAATATGATGAAAAACTATAATATTTGGGCGCGGAAGCAAATATTTATATGATTTTTTACAAAAATAAAGTCAAATTTTACCTATTATTGATGAATACGTTGTATATTGTAAACTACATGGGCTGGATTCTAGAATACCTACCACACTTGAAATAGCAATTTCCTTGTTGCAATGTTTTCTTTTAGCTAATATATAATGAAGAAATTTAAAATTCGGGCGCGGAAGCAAATAATTATATTATTTTTTACAAAAATAAAGTCAGATTTTACCTATTCTTGATGAATACGTTGTATATTGTAATCTACATGGGTTGGATTCTAAAATGCCTACCACTCTAGAAATAGCAATTTTCTTGTTGCAATGTTTTCTTGAAGCTAAAATATGATGAATAATTATAAAATTCGGGCGCGGAAGCAAATATTTATATGATTCTTTACAAAAATATTGTCAGATTTTACCTATTCTTGAAATGGATATTTTTGTTAATACATGCATATTCATGCTTTAGGATCTATACTATGGATAATTTTAGCATTGAACATGCAAAAGTGACCATAACGTGGTACCAATCAGATATTAAACATTCAATTTTCGGGTGTCATTTTAATGAATACGTTGTATATTGTAAGCTACATGGGCTGGATTCTAGAATACCTACCACACTTTAAATTGCTATTTTCTTGTTGCAATGTTTTCTTTTAGCTAAAATATGATAAAAAATTATAAAATTCGGGCGCGGAAGCAAATATTTATATGATATTTTACAAAAATAAAGTAAGATTTTACCTATTCCCGATGAATACGTTGTATATTGTAAGCTACATGGGCAGGATTCTAGAATACCTACCACACTTGGAATAGCAATTTTCTTGTTGCAATATTTTCTCTAAGCTAAAATATGATGAAGAATTATAAAATTCGGGCACGGAAGCAAATATTTATATGATTTTTTACAAAAATAAAGTCAGATTTTACCTATTCTTGAAATGAATATTTTTGTTAAAACATTCATATTCATGCTTTAGGATTTATACTATGGATAATTTTAGCATTGGACATGCAAAAGTGACCATTACGTGGTACCAATCAGACAATAAACATTCAATATTCGGGTGTCATTTTAATAAATACGTTGTATATTGTAAGCTACATGGGTTGGAATCTAGAATACCTACCACAATTGAAATAGCAATTTTCTAGTTGCAATGTTTTCTCTTAGCTAAAATATAATGAAAAATTATAAAATTCGGGCGCGAAAGCAAATATTTATATGATTTTTTACAAAAATATAGTCAGATTTTACCTTTTCTTGATGAATACGTTGTATATTGTAAGCTACATGGGCTGGATTCTAGATAGCTACCACACTTTAAATAGCAATTTTCTTGTTGCAATGTTTTCTTTTAGCTAAAATATGATGAAGAATTATAAAATTCGGACGCGGAAGCAAATATTTATATGATTTTTTACAAAAATAAAGTCAGATTTTACCTATTTTGGATGAATACGTTGTATATTGTAAACTACATGGGCTGGATTCTAGAATACCGACCACACTTGATATAGCAGTTTTCTTGTTGCAATGTTTTCTTTTAGCTAAAATGTGACGAACAATTATAAAATTCGGGCGCAGAAGCAAATATTTATATGATTTGTTACAAAAATAAAGTCAGATTTTACCTATTCTTGATAAATACGTTGTATATTGTAATTATTATTTATTATTATTATTTTGGTACTATACCCTACAGGCAAATGCCCAATTACAGGTTAAGGAAAAACGGATTAAAATAAAAATACACATTTCTTAATATCATTAATATAATCGTTAAATATGTCGGTCTATGTTTCAACAGAGCAGTTGGCAAATAAAATGTATTATTGTTGCGAGCAGATATACGTGGGACTAGAAACGATAATTTATTCACTAAATATACACAATCAATTATATTATTAACTAATTTGAAAAGTAAAATAGTTGCTTGCATATTTCCCCTTTGAGCTAGGAGTTGAAAATCAAAACTCTCTAACAGAATACATTGAGGGGTACCTGTTTCTGGGTAAGACCCACTAGTAATGTATAAAGCTGCTTTAAGAAATTTCGATTGATTCAGTGGCGTTATTGTAGAGGGGATTCCAGATTACAGAGCAATACTTTAGGTGAGGCCTAACTAAGCTTACAAATAACAATTTTAAAATCTTCTTATTACCCAGATAATCCGAATGACGAATTATAAAACCCAAACACTTATACGCTGATAACACCTTGTTTTCGATATGTTTTGAAAATGTAAGTTTTGCATCAAAAGAAACTCCCAAGTCTGTGATTAAGACCGGTCTTTGTAAAATTCGGTCTTTAATAGTGTAATCAAAAGTAATATAAGACTGTTTGCGAGTGAACGACATGATATTACATTTATTTATATTCAAAAAGAGTTTGTTCGCAGTACACCAATTATATATTTTGTCTAAATTACTTTGAAGTAGTTCACAATCCTTTACATCATAGATTTTATAATATATCTTCAAATCATCTGCGTATAGTAAATGCAAAACAGTGAGGTGTGATATGATGTCATTAATAAAAATAATGAACTGTAAGGGCCCTAAGACTGACCCTTGAGGAACACCTGAGGTTTGCGGAAAGTGATGTGATTTGTAGCCATGAGTGCTAACAAAAAGAAATCTTTTACTTAAATAGGAGGATAAAAGATTGATTAGTGAGGTAGATAGGCCGAACGACTCAAGTTTACTTATTAAGATGTTATGGTCTAGTTTGTCGAAAGCTTTCGAGAAATCCATATATACGACATCGACCTGTCCTTGTTCATCAATGGTCCCACTTATAAATTGTGTCTTACATATTAAGTTTAAAACTGTTGACCTGCCTTTCATAAACCCGTGCTGGGTTGGGCTTATTAAAATAGAAAAGTGATCATACATTTGTTTGTGCAGAATGATTTCGAAAATCTTGCTGAAGTTCGATATTAAAGCAATAGGTCTATAATTTTCGATATTATTTTTATTTCCCTTTTTTAAAATAGGGTTAATGCGTGATATTTTCCAGATATCTGGGAAAGTGGATTTATTAAGATTTAAATTAAAAATGTAAGTCAGTGGTTGCACAAAAGCAAAAGCACAGTCTTTAATGATAAAAGATGGAATCAAATCAGGTCCTGCAGTGTCTTTAGATGCCAATTAATTAATCGCCTGTAAGACATCATCTTCGCAAATAGAGTTTATGATAAGCGTTGATGAACAATGGTTAGTAGAGGGTCTATGTGGATGGGTTTTTGAGGCTTTAGCAAATGAGTTTGAGAAATATTCTGCAAAGCTATTCACAATTGATTGTGGATCGTTGATGACTTTATCATTAAGCGTCATAACATTTGGGATGGAAGAGATGTTACGCTTGGAATTCACAAATGACCAAAATTTTTTGGGATCCTCTGTAATATCGTTCTGTATTGTAATACAGTATTTTTTAAACGAAGTTTTAACTTGTGACTTAACTTGAGACCTTAGTGACGTATAATTAGACTTATCTGTAAGAGTACCTGATTTCTTGTATTGTTTCAGTGCTTTATGTTTTTCTTTTATAATATGAATGAGTTGTCCTGTGTACCAAGAGCGTGCGGAGTGTTTTTTCTTAAGAACACTGATACTTAAGATATTATTTAAAATGGCGTAGAACTCATTAACGGCTAAATTTACGTCATTATTTTTATTAATGGAATCCCATTTACAATTGTACAGATCACAGTAAAGTAGTGGAAAATTTGCTTTCTTAAAGTTGAAGCCATAGTTATTAGTTGCATTGAGTTTAGTATTATTGATTTTGACTGAAATATGGACATTTAAAGAAGGGTGATATAAAAATCTTCTTTGAGAATACAGTCGTCCGAACGAGTGACTGTGCATTTAAGATTACTTATAATAAGGTCGAGTACATAGTCGTTATTGTTGCGAATGAAATTATATTGTTGTAAATCCAAAAAGTTTATAAAATTTAAAAGTGATGTGTAATAAGGACAGGATGATAAGCTGTGATAACATTTTATGTAGTTTGTTATATTGAAATCTCCAAAAATCAATAGACGAGAGTTGTACAGAAAATGTAGAGATGTAATAGAATCAAAAAGTATTTCATAATCACTTAACTTACAAGAGGGAGGTATGTAGATATTCATAATGAAAAGCACTGTATGATCAATTTGTAGCTTAATAAGTAGAATATCGATATTCGGAATATCGTCTAATTTGTCTGAATAGGATTTTAGGTTTATTTCAGTAGCACTTAGATTCTTTTTCAAAGCAAAAAGGACACCTCCTCCCCTTTTTGTATTCGTCTTCAGAAAATTACGATCACTTCTAAATACATGAAAGTAATTCGGATCAAATAATTCTGAGCTTTGGATAGCATCGTGGCACCAAGTTTCGGACAGAGCAAAAATATCATATTCAGATGAGCTAAGAGAGTTAAAATAAAGATCATGACATTTGGTATTTAGCCCACGTACATTTTGGTAATAGCAATTTAAGATGTAGCTTTCGGGGTAACTAGGTCGCGATCGTGATTGAGAATAGGTTTGCTTTAGCTATAATTCAAATAATACAGATTTTTTGAACTTAGAGAGGGTTTGTTTATAAACATGACAGTTGTTATCCCAAGCTGCGTGATCAATGGACAAATATGAATTTTGAGACTTTTTTAATTGAATGCAATTTGCACATTTGAAAGATGTAGCATTGCATTTATCGAGAGTATGGGATTCGGCACATTTGGGGCAGGTAGGATTTTGTTTCGAGCATTGAGAAGCGAAATGATGGAAACCAGAGGAATTGGAGCAACGACGGAGATCTATAGTGTCGTAAACGGAGCAATAGTCATATCCAACGATTAGAGAGCCAAAATTGATTATTTCATGATAAGATTTAAGATCAACTTGAATCACAGCTTGAAATATTTTATTATTTTTTCGTAATGGTTTAATGTATACAACATCGCAAACGGAGGATTCAGAAAAAAGATGTTTATTTTGATTTTTTAAATAATTTATTAACACAAGTGAATCTAATTTTTCAGTAATACCAACAACTCTTAGTCTTGGATTTAAAACAGGTAATTGATTGACAGCATATTTATCACCTAGCTTTTCTTACACTAGTTCTTTTAACTTGGTAGAAGATGCATTATTATCACAGCTCACGACGAGGCTACCATTTTTAGAATTTATGATTTTAGTTAAATTAATGTTCGCTTCAACTGGGTTAATAGACCTGGAAATTTCAAGTTTTGTTGCAGCAGAATTTTGTACTCCAATTTTGGGGTTGATGATTACAGAAGGCTCATTACTTGTATTTTTGACTATGCTTGCAAAAGATTTAGAACTGGAATTCATGCTAGGTATCTCGGGTTTGTTTAATTCACTAAATTTATCTTCCATTAATTTTGCCACATCATTTTTAAATGTAAGTAGTAGCGAGCTCATAGTCGCATTAATATCAAAGTGAAATTTTTGAAGAGTTTTGTTTAAATTATCTTCGTTGGCCGATTTAAGCAATTTGGTCATATCATTTTGGAAATCCGTAATCTTAGATTTAATATTTAAATTCTCTGATTTATTGATTATTATACAAGAGTGCTTGCAGTTATCACATAAAAATAATAAATTTCTACTTTTTTCAAATAATTTAAATTCTGTTTTAGCGAAATTGACACATGATGCGTGATACCAGTTATTGCAACTTCCTTCGCAACCTATAAATGATTGATCTTTTTTCTTAGTACGACATTTGGCGCATTCAGTCATGATGGTGCATTAAATTATTAATATAAATAAACAGCTAGCTAAAATATAGAGTAATGGATTGCGAGATGATAGACAAAAGACACAGGTGGGATAAGGGAGGCGCCAGTACGGTCCGTCACGGCTAAGGGTTTTAGACGCACAGGTGGTAGACCCCGGAAAGGAATACAATAGAGTGTAACTATTACTGATGATGAATAAAAAGTAAGGGTAAAAAATCCTGATAACCTAAATGTACTAAAATTATACCTAAAAAATATCTAAAAAATATATTTGAGGTTTTCTTAGTGTGTATAATTATACTTAAATATATGAAGTAAAATTAATTGAAAGAATAAATAAGAGTAACGCTAAAATAATTATAATAAAATAAAATAAATAATGAAATACAGTATTAAAATGTTTTGGAAGCGCTGGAATTTAAGATATTAATTGAACCGGCCTTGGTTTGTCAACAGCAGCAGGTAAAATTTAAGCCATGTATGTATAATGCTTGATATAAGTAATAAAAATTAATAAAATCTAAATTTACTTACATTTAGATCAAGGTACAAGCTTCAGATAAGTATCACAATTCACAGCGCGAAACAAAGATTTAGACAATACCTGTAACTTGTTAAATAAGCAACTCTAAAAAATTCCAAAATACGAAGAGCGTAAAAAACACAACCGCACAATGCAGCTTCACTACGATTATTCTGCAATCTACAAGGGTTGGATTCTAGAATACCTACCACACTTGAAATAGCAATTTTCTTGTTGCAATGTTTTCTTTTAGCTAAAATATGATAAAGAATTATAAAATTCGGGCACGGAAGCAAATATTTATATGATTTTTTACAAAAATAAAGTCAGATTTTACCTATTCTTGATAAATACGTTGTATATTGTAAACTACATGGGCTGGATTCTAGAATACCTACCACACTTGAAATAGCTGTTTTCTTGTTGCAATGTTTTCTTTTAGCTAAAATATGATGAACAATTATAAAATTCGGGCGCGGAATCAAATATTTATATGATTTTTTACAAAAATAAAATCAGATTTTACCTATTCTTGATAAATACGTTGTATATTGTAAGCTACATGGGCTGCAATCTAGATAGCTATCACACTTTAAATAGCAATTTCCTTGTTGCAATGTTTTCTCTTAGCTAAAATATGATGAAGAATTATAAAATTCGGGCGCGGAAGCAAATATTTATATGATTTTTAAAAAAAATAAAGTCAGATTTTACTTATTCTTGATGAATACGTTGTATATTGTAAACTACATGGGCTGACTTCTAGAATACCTACAACACTTGGAATAGCAAATTTTCTTGTTGCAATGTTTTCTTTTAGCTAAAACATGATGAAAAATATTAAAATTCAGGCGCGAAAGCAAATATTTATATGATTTTTTACAAAAATTAAGTCTGATTTTACCTATTTTTGAAATGGATATTTATGTTAAAACATTTATATTCATGATTTTAGGATCTATACCGTGGATAATTTTAGCATTGGACATGCAAAAGTGATTATATCGTGGTACCAAACAGATAATAAACATTTAATTTTCCGGTGTCATTTTAATGAATACGTTGTATATTGTAAGCTAAATGGACTGGAATGTAGGATACCTACCACACTTGAAATAGCAATTTTCTTGTAGAAATGTTTTCTTTTAGCTAAATATGATGAAGAAATATAAATTTCGGGCGCCGAAGCAAATCTTTATATGATTTTTTACAAAAATAAAGTCAGGTTTTACCTATTCCCGATGAATACTTTGTATATTGTAAGCTACATGGGCAGTATTGTGGAATACTTACCACACTTGAAATAGCAATTTTTATGTTGCAATGTTTTCTTTTAGCTAAAATATAATAAAAATTATAAAATTCGGGCGCGGAAGCAAATATTTATATGATTTTTTACAAAAATAAAGTCAAATTTTACCTTTTCTTGACGAATACGTTGTATACTGTAAGCTACATGGGGTGGATTCTAGAATACCTACTACACTTGAAATTGCAATTTTCTTGTTGCAATGTTTTCTCTTAGCTAAAATATGATGAAAAATTATAAAATTCGTGCGCGGAAGCAAATATTTATATGATTTTTTACAAAAATAAAGTCAGATTTTACCTATTCTTAATGAATACGTTGTATATTGTAAGCTACATGGGCTGGATTCTAGATACCTACCACACTTGAAATAGCAATTTTCTTGTTGCAATGTTTTCTTTTAGCTAAAATACTACTAGTTTGTCCGAAAATTTGGCGATCGTCATCATGAAAATAAATATAGATTAGGACACATGCCTTTTAGTATATAGGACTAGCGAATGCTCGGCGTCCTAGAGCTCCGCTGTCAGTGCAAAAAACAAATGCCGATCGACATGAAACAATTATTTCATATTTCCACGTCACGCCTCACCGAGACCTTTCATTAGATTGCATTGCAAACACGATACTTCTAATATTTTTTTGCAAAAAACAAAAGCCGGTCGACATGAAACATTTTTGTCATTTATGTAACCCAATTCTCACCGAGACCTTTCATTTGATACCATACACGACATACTTCTGACAACTTTTTGCATTAAACAAAAGTCGATCGACATGAAACATTTTTATCATATCTACACGCTAGCCCACACCGAGACTTTTCATTTGATACAAACACTATATACTTGTGACAACCTTTTGCAAAAAACAAAATCCCATCAACATTGACCATTTTCGTTATTTCTGCACACCAGCCTTTATTGAAATCTTTAATTTGATACCAAACACCACACACTTCTGACAACTTTTTGCAAAAAAACAAATACCGAACGGCATAGCACATTTTTGTCAGCCAGTACGGTTGTGTGGTCGTGGCGGGTCTTGTTTGATCGTGTAGATAAGCAACATAGCCCGCCCTGTCCATTTGTATGGGTTGCCGCACAAGGGCTCGGTGTGTGCTGGCCTTGCAGAGACTGTAGGCTGACAACCTGCATCTCTAAAATGCAAGTAAAACATGTCACGAAACAAGTACTTCAGGTACTTAAGGCCTTGTTCCACATAGGAATGTTGTGCCATTTGATACCAAACACGACATACTTCTTACAACTTTTTCCAAAAAACAAGAGCCGTTCGATATAGAACATTTTTGTTCATTTTGCACGCTAGCCCTCATCGTGACCTAGCCTAATATAACATTCACTGTTTTCAGTAACGTTCATTTGGGAATATTTGTTCTTTGTTTAGTTACTTTATTAAACATTTCGCAATATTATGTAACTCGAAAATACTCCAACACGACATTTTTCATACAACATTTTGCAAAAAACAAATTCTAATCAACGTAGAACATTTTTGTCATTCGTGCACACCAGTCCGTATTGTGTCGTTTCCTTAAAACCCAAAGACGACCTACTTCTAACAACATTTTACGAAAAACAAATGCAGATCAACATGACACATTTTTTTTTGTCATTTTAAAACTGGCCCTTATGGTTTCCTTTCCAGTAATAACAAACACAGCAAAGTATTAAATTTATTTTATTTAGGAATATTTGATTTTTATTTAGTTACTTTATAATTTGGCAACACTGTTTGTATTAAAAAATAGTAGTTAATTTTTAAATTTATAAATTAATATTGTCAACCCTAATACAACTGCCACCGTCTTCAGTGAAGTTAGTTTAAGAATATTTGGTTTTAATTTAGTTACTTCATCATACATTTGGCAACATTGACTTTTGAATTTGGAAACATCAAAATTTAAATTAATTAAATACGTTATGTTTTAAACTTAAATTAGTTGTAACACATTTGTTCAAGATTATTAATCATGATATTGTATTCACTTCTTTAATATCAATGTTCTATTTGAAAATACAATCCTTTAAAGTTCATAGACTGATTGTCATAAGTGACAGATGACAGGTTGTTTCTTTTTAAATTTAGACATGGCTACTAGGATCCTTCTAGAATTTTTTGTTTCAAAATGAAAAATGTGTGTGGTTTTTATTAATTTACGCAAAAACTGCTCGACGTAAAAATATGAAACACCAAAAAGGCACACCTACGCATCATTGTTGTTGATCAAGTTGATATTATTATACATAACAATTTCATAAATGGTTAAGGCTGTAGGTTTGTCCGAAAATTTGGCGATCGTCATCATGAAAATAAATATAGATTAGGACACATGCCTTTTAGTATATAGGACTAGCGAATTCCTTAGAGCTCCGCTGTCAGTGCAAAAAACAAATGCCGATCGACATGAAACAATTATTTCATATTTGCACGTTAGGCCTCACCGAGACCTTTCATTAGATTGCAAACACGATATACTTCTAATAATCTTTTGCAAAAAACAAAAGCCGGTCGACATGAAACATTTTTGTCATTTATGTACCCCAAATCTCACCGAGACCTTTCATTTGATACCATACACGACATACTTCTGACAACTTTCTGCATTAAACAAAAATCGATCGACATGAAACATTTTTATCATATCCACACGCTAGCCCACACCGAGACTTTTCATTTGATACCAAAGACTATATACTTGTGACAACCTTTTGCAAAAAACAAAAGCCGATCGACATAGACAATTTTTGTTAATTCTGCGCACCAGCCCTCATTGAAACCTGTCATTTGATACCAAACACCATACACTTCTGACAACTTTTTGCAAAAAACAAAAACCGATCGACATAGCACATTTTTGTCAATTCTACACGCAAGTTCTCAACAAGACGTTTCATTTGAGACCAAACTCGACATATTTTTGAGAACTTTTTGCAGAAAACAAAAGCTGATCGGAATGGAACATTTCTGTCAATTCTGCACGCTAGCCCTCAACGAGACCTTTTATTCGATCTTAAACACGACATATTTCTGACAACTTTTTGCAAAAAACAAAAGCCGATCGACATGGAACATTTTTGTCAATTCTGCACGCTATCCCTCAACGAGACCTTTCATTTGAGACCAAACTCGACATACTTTTAAGAACTTTTTGCAGAAAACAAAAGCCGATCGAAATGGAACATTTCTGTCAATTCTGCACGCTAGCCCTCAACGAGACCTTTCATTTGAGACCAAACTGGACATACTTTTGAGAATTTTTTGCATAAAACAAAAGCAGATCGACGTAGATCATTTTTGTGAATTATCTACGCGAGCCCGCGCCAAGACCTTTCATTCGATACCAAACACGACATATTTCTGACAACTTTCTGCATTAAACAAAAGTCGATCGACATGAAACATTTTTATCATATCTACACGCTAGCCCACACCGAGACTTTTCATTTGATACCAAAGACTATATACTTGTGAAAATCTTTTGCAAAAAACAAAAGCCCATCAACATTGACCATTTTCGTTAATTCTGCACACCAGCCTTCATTGAAACGTTTCATTTGATACCAAACACCACACACTTCTGACAACTTTTTGCAAAAAACAAATACCGATCGGCATAGCACATTTTTGTCAATTCTGCAAGCTAGCCCTCTCCAAAACCTTTCATTTGATAACAATCACGACATACTTCTGACAACTTTTTGCATAAAACAAAAGCCGATCGACATGGATCATTTTTGTCAATTCTGCACGCTAGCCCTCAACGAGACCTTTCATTTGAGACCAAACTCGACATACTTTTGAGAAATTTTTGCAAGAAATAAAAGCCGGTTGACATAAAACTTTTTGTCATTTATGTACCCTAGCACTCACCGAGACCTTTCATTTGATACCAAACACGACATACTTCTTGCAACTTTCTGCAAAAAAGAAAAGTCGATGGACAAGAAACATTTTTATCATGTTTACACGCTAGCCCACACCGAGACTTTTCATTTGATACTAAATACTATATACTTGTGACAACCTTTTGCAAAAAACAAAAGCCAATCGACATTGACCATTTTCGTTAATTCTGCACACCGGCCTTCATTGAAACCTTTCATTTGATACCACACACCACACACTTCTGACAACTTTTTGCAAAAAACAAAAACCGAACGACATAGCACATGTTTGTCAATTCTGCACGCTAGCCCTCAACAAGACGTTTTATTTGAGACCAATCTCGACAAACCTTTGAGAACTTTTTGCAGAAAACAACAGCTGATCGGAATGGAACATTGTTGTCAATTCTGCACGCTAGCTATCAACGAGACCTTTCATTTGAGACCAAACTCGACATACCTTTGAGAAATTTTTGCAAAAAACAAAAGTCGATCAATATTGATCTTTTTTGTTAACTCTTCACGCCAGGCCTTATCGAGCCTTTTCATTTGATACCACAAACCACACACTTCTGATAACTTTTTGCAAAAAACAAAAACCGATCAACATAGCACATTTTTCTCAAATCTGCACGCTAGCCCTCAACAAGACGTTTTATTTGAGACCAATCTCGACATACCTTTGAGAAGTTTTTGCAGAAAACAAAAGCTGATCGTAATGGAACATTGTTGTCAATTTTACACGCTAACCCTCAACGAGACCTTTCATTTGAGACCAAACTCGACATACTTTTGAGAAATTTTTGCAAGAAATAAAAGCCGGTCGACATAAAACATTTTTGTCATTTATGTAGCCCAGCCCTCACCGAGACCTTTCATTTGATACCAAACACAACATACTTCTTACAACTTTCTGCATAAAAGAAAAGTCGATCGACATAAAACATTTTTATCATATTTAAACGCCAGCCCACAACGAGACTTTTCATTTGATACCAAACACTATATACTTGTGACAACCTTTTGCAAAAAACAAAAGCCGATCGACAAAGACCATTTTCATTACTTTTTCACACCAGCCTTCATTGAAACCTTTCATTTGATACCAAACACCACATACTTCTGACAACTTCTTGCAAAAAACAAATACCGATCGACGGTAGCACATTATTATCAATTCTGCACGCTAAACCTCTCCGAGACCTTTCATTTGATACCAATCTCGACATACCTTTGAGAACTTTTTGCAGAAAACAAAAGCTGATCGGAATGGAACATTGTTGTCAATTCTGCACGCCAGCCCTCAACGAGACCTTTCATTTGACACCAGACTCAACATACTTTTGAGAAATTTTTGTAAGAAATAAAAGCCGGTCGACATAAAACATTTTTGTCATTTTTATACCCCAGCCCTCACCGAGACCTTTCATTTGATACCAAACACGACATACTTCTTACAACTTTTTCCAAAAAACAAGAGCCGTTCGATATAGAACATTTTTGTTCATTTTGCACGCTAGCCCTCATCGTGACCTACCCTAATATAACATTCACTGTTTTCAGTAACGTTCATTTGGGAATATTTGTTCTTTGTTTAGTTACTTTATTAAACATTTCGCAATATTATGTAACTCGAAAATACTCAAACACGACATTTTTCTTACAACATTTTGCAAAAAACAAATTCTAATCAACGTAGAACATTTTTGTCATTTGTGCACACCAGTCCGTATTGTGTCGTTTCCTTAAAACCCAAAGACGACCTACTTCTAACAACTTTTTACGAAAAACAAATGCAGATCGACATTACACATTTTTTTGTCATTGTAAAACTGGCCCTTATGGTTTCCTTTCCATTAATAACAAACACAGCAAAGTATTCAATTTATTTTATTTAGGAATATTTGATTTTTATTTAGTTACTTTATAATTTGGCAACACTGTTTGTATTAAAAAATAGTAGTTAATTTTTAAATTTATAAATTAATATTGTCAACCCTAATACAACTGCCACCGTCTTCAGTGAAGTTAGTTTAGGAATATTTGGTTTTAATTTAGTTACTTCATCATACATTTGGCAACATTGACTTTTGACATTGGAAACGTCAAAATTTATATTAATTAAATACGTTATGTTTTAAACATAAATTAGTTGTAACACCTTTGCTCAAGATTATTAATCATATTACTGTATTCACTTCTTTAATATTAATGTTCTATTTGAAAATACAATCCTTTAAAGTTCATAGACTGATTGTCATAGGTGATAGATGACAGGTTGTTTCTTTTTAAATTTAGACATGGCTACTGGGATCCTTCTAAAATTTTTTGTTTCAAAATGAAAAAAATGTGTGGTTTTTATTAATTTACGCAAAAACTGCTCCGCGTAAAAATATTAAACACAAAAAAGGCACACCTACGCATCATTCTCTACAACTTGATATTATTATACATAACAATTTCATAAATGGTTAAGGCTGTAGGTTTGTCCGAAAATTTGGCGATCGTCATCATGAAAATAAATATAGATTAGGACACATGCCTTTTAGTATATAGGACTAGCGAATTCCTTAGAGCTCCGCTGTCAGTGCAAAAAACAAATGCCGATCGACATGAAACAATTATTTCATATTTGCACGTTAGGCCTCACCGAGACCTTTCATTAGATTGCAAACACGATATACTTCTAATAATCTTTTGCAAAAAACAAAAGCCGGTCGACATGAAACATTTTTGTCATTTATGTACCCCAAATCTCACCGAGACCTTTCATTTGATACCATACACGACATACTTCTGACAACTTTCTGCATTAAACAAAAATCGATCGACATGAAACATTTTTATCATATCCACACGCTAGCCCACACCGAGACTTTTCATTTGATACCAAAGACTATATACTTGTGACAACCTTTTGCAAAAAACAAAAGCCGATCGACATAGACAATTTTTGTTAATTCTGCGCACCAGCCCTCATTGAAACCTGTCATTTGATACCAAACACCATACACTTCTGACAACTTTTTGCAAAAAACAAAAACCGATCGACATAGCACATTTTTGTCAATTCTACACGCAAGTTCTCAACAAGACGTTTCATTTGAGACCAAACTCGACATATTTTTGAGAACTTTTTGCAGAAAACAAAAGCTGATCGGAATGGAACATTTCTGTCAATTCTGCACGCTAGCCCTCAACGAGACCTTTTATTCGATCTTAAACACGACATATTTCTGACAACTTTTTGCAAAAAACAAAAGCCGATCGACATGGAACATTTTTGTCAATTCTGCACGCTATCCCTCAACGAGACCTTTCATTTGAGACCAAACTCGACATACTTTTAAGAACTTTTTGCAGAAAACAAAAGCCGATCGAAATGGAACATTTCTGTCAATTCTGCACGCTAGCCCTCAACGAGACCTTTCATTTGAGACCAAACTGGACATACTTTTGAGAATTTTTTGCATAAAACAAAAGCAGATCGACGTAGATCATTTTTGTGAATTATCTACGCGAGCCCGCGCCAAGACCTTTCATTCGATACCAAACACGACATATTTCTGACAACTTTTTGCAAAAAACAAAAGCCGATCGACATAGAACATTTTTGTCAATTTTGCATTTCAGCCCTCAACGAGACCTTTCATTAGATACCAAACACGACATACTTCTATTAACTTTTTGCATAAAACAAAAGCCGACCAACATGTATCGTTTTTGTCAGTTCTGCACGCGAGCCCTCAACAAGACCTTTTATTTGAGACCAAACATGATATACTTTATACTACTTTTTGCAAAAAACAAAAGCCGATCGACATAGATCATTTTTGTCAAATCTCTACGCGTGCCCTCGCCGAGACCTTTCATTAGATACCAAACACGACATACGTCTATTAACTTTTTGCATAAAACAAAAGCCGATCAACATGGAAATTTTTTTTTTTGTACGCCAGCCCTCACCGAGACTTTTCATTCGATACAAAACACATATTTCTGATAACATTTTGCAAAAAACAAATTCTAATCGACGTAGAATATTTTTGTCATTCGTGCACTCCATTCCACATTGTGTCGTTTCATTAAAATCCAAGGACAACCTACTTGTAACAACTTTTTGCGCAAAACAAATGCTGATCGACGTGACATTTTTTTTTTGTCATTTCAAAACCGGCCCTTATGGTTTTTTTTCTTTTGATATCAAACACAGCAAAGTGTTTAGGAATATTCGGTTTTAATTTAGTTACTTTATCACACATCTGGCAACATTGACTTTTGACATTGGAAACGTCAAAATTTATATTAATTAAATACGTTATGTTTTAAACTTAAATTAGTTGTAACACCTTTGCTCAAGACTAATATACTCGATACTGTATTTACTTCTTTAATATCAATGTTCTAAAAAAAGTTATAATCGTTTAAAGTTCATAGACAGATTGTCAAAAGTGACGGATGACAGCGTGACTCTTCTTAAATTTAGACATGGCTACTGGGATCCATTGTTTCAAGTTATTAGTTTTGCATAGTTTTTATTTTTTTACACAATAACCACTCACAGTAAAAATATGAGACCCCCAAAAGGCATAACTACACATTATTCCCTGCAACCTAAAAAATAATTACAACAATACCTTTCATAGTTAATGTAGTTAGGCTTGTAACAAAGTTTGGCGATCGTCATGATGAAAATAAATAAACATCACCGACATGTTTTAAACTTAAATTAGTTGTAAAACCTTTGCTCAAGATTATTAATCATGATACTGTATTCACTTCTTTAATATCAATGTTCTATTTGAAAATATAATCCTTTATAGTTCATAGACTGATTGTCATAAGTGACAGATGACAGGTTGTTTCTTTTTTAATTTAGACATGGCTACTAGGATCCTTCTAAAAATTTTTGTTTCAAAATTAAAAAAGTGTGTGGTTTTTATTAATTTACGCAAAAACTGTTTGACGTAAAAATATGAAACACCAAAAAGGCACAACTACGCATCATTCTCTACAATTTGATATTATTATACATAACAATTTCATAAATGGTTAAGGCTGTAGGTTTGTCCGAAAATTTGGCGATCGTCATGATGAAAATAAATATAGATTAGGACACATGCCTTTTAGTATATAGGATAATGACGGATTATAAAATTCGGGCGCGGAAGCTAATATTTATATGATATTTTACAAAAATTAAGTCAGATTTTACCTATTCTTGAAATGGATATTTTTGTTAACACATTCATATTCATGCTCTAAGATCTATACTATGGATTGTTTTAAGCATTGGACATGCAAAAGTGACCAAAACGTGGTACCAATCAGATAATAAATATTCAATTTTCGGGTGTCATTTTAATGAATACGTTGCATATTGTAAGCTACATGAGCTGGATTCTAGAATACCTACCACACTTGAAATAGCTATTTTCTTGTTGCAATGTTTTCTTTTAGCTAAAATATGATAAAAAATAATAAAATTCGGGTGCGAAAGAAAATATTTATATGATTATTTACAAAAATAAAATCAGATTTTACCAATTCTTGATTAATACGTTGTATATAGTAAGCTACATGGGCTGTATTCTAGAATACCTACCACACTTGAAATAGCAATTTTCTTGTTGCAATGTTTTCTTTAAGCTAAAATATAATAAAAAATTATAAAACTCGGGCGCGGAAGCAAATATTTATATGATTTTTTACAAAAATAATGTCAGATTTTACCTATTCTTGATGAATACGTTGTATATTGTAAGCTACATGGGCTGGATTCTAGAATACCTACCACACTTGAATTAACAATTTTCTTGTTGCAATGTTTTCTTTAAGCTAAAATATGATAAAAAATTATAAAATTCGGGCGCGAAAACAAATATTTATATGATTATTTACAAAAATAAAGTCAGATTTTACCTTTTCTTGATGAATTCGTTGTATATTGTAAGCTACATGGGCTGGATTCTAAAATACCTACCACACTTGAGATAGCAATTTTCTTAGTGCAATGTTTTCTTTTAGCTAAAATATGATGAATTATAAAATACGGGCGCGGAAGCAAATATTTATATGATTTTTTTCCAAAAATAAAGTCAGATTTACCTATTCTTGATGAATACGTTGCATATTGTAAGCTACATGGGCTGGACTCTAAAATACCTACCACACTTAAAATAGCAATTTTCTTGTTGCAATGTTTTCTTTTAGCTAAAATATGATGAGGAATTATAAAAATCGGGCGCGGAAGCAAATGTTTATATGATTTTTTCAAATATAAAGTCAGATTTTAACTATTTTTGATGAATACGTTCTATATTGTAAGCTACATGGGCTGGATTCTAGAATACCTACCACACTTGAAATAGCAATTTTCTTGTTGCAATGTTTTCTTTTAGCTAAAATATGATGAAGAATTATAAAATTCGAGCGCGGAAGCAAATATTTATATGATTTTTTACAAAAATAAAGTCAGATTTTACCTATTCTTGATGAATACGTTGTATATTGTAAACTACATGGGCTGGATTCTAGAATACCTACCACACTTGAAATAGCAGTTTTCTTGTTGCAATGTTTTCTTTTAGCTAAAATATGACGAACAATTATAAAATTTGGGCGCGGAAGCAAATATTTATATGATTTTTTACAAAAATTAAGTCAGATTTTACCTATTCTTGATAAATACGTTGTATATTGTAATCTACAAGGGTTGGATTCTAGAATACCTACCACACTTGACATAGCAATTTTCTTGTTGCAATGTTTTTTTTAAGCTAAAATATAATGAAGAATTATAAAATTCAGGCGCGAAAGCAAATATTTATATGATTTTTTACAAAAATAATGTCAGATTTTACCTATTCTTAAAATGGATATTTGTGTTAAAACATTCATATTCGTGCTTACGGATTTATACTAGGGATAAGTTTAGCATTGGACATGCAAACGAGACCATAACGTGGTACCAATCAAACAATAAACATTCAATTTTCGGGTGTCATTTTAATGAATACGTTGTATATTGTAAGCTACATGGGTTGGAATCTAGAATACCTTCCACACTTGAAATAGCAATTTTCTTGTTGCAATGATTTCTTGTAGCTAAAATATGATAAAGAATTATAAAATTCGGGCGCGGAAGCAAATATTTATATGATTTTTTACAAAAATCAAGTCAGATTTTACCTTTTCTTAATGAATACGTTGTATATTGTAAGCTACATGGGCTGGATTCTAGAATACCTACCACATTTGAAATAGCAATTTTCTTGTTACAATGTTTTCTTTTAGCTAAAACATAATGAAAAATTATAAAATTCGGGCGCGAAAGCAAATATTTTATGATTTTTTATAAAAATAAAGTCAGATTTTACCTTTCCTTGATGAATACATTGTATATTGTAAGCTACATGGGCTGGATTTTAGATAGCTACCACTCTTTAAATAACAATTTTCTTGATGCAATGTTTTCTTTTAGCTAAAATATGATGAAGAATTATAAAATTCGGGCGCGAAAGCAAATATTTATATGATTTTTTACAAAAATAAAGTCAGATTTTACCTATTCTTGATGAATACGTTGTATATTGTAAACTACATGGGCTGGATTCTAGAATACCTACCACAATTGAAATAACAATTTTCTTGTTGAAATGTTTTCTTTTAGCTAAAATAGGATAAAAAATTATAATATTCTGGCGCGGAAGCAAATATTTATTTGATTTTTACAAAAATAAAGTTCGATTTTACCTATTTTTGAAAAGGATATTTTTGTTAAAACATTCATTTTCATGCTTTTAGGATCTATACTATGGATACTTTTAGCATTGGATATGCATCAGATAATTAACTTTCAATTTTTGGGTGTCATTTTAATGAATACGTTGTATATTGTAAGATACATGGGCTGGATTCTAGAAAACCTACCACACTTGAAATAGCAATTTTCTTGTTGCAATGTTTTCTTTTAGCTAAAATATGATGAAGAATTATAAAATTCGGGCGCGGAAGCAAATATTTATATGATTTTTTACAAAAATGAAGTCAGATTTCACCTATTCCCGATGAATACGGTGTATATTGTAAGCTACATGGGCAGGATTGTAGAATACTTACCACACTTAAAATAGCAATTTTCTTGTTGCAATGTTTTCTTTTAGCTAAAATATGATTAGGAATTATAAAATTCGGGCGCGGAAGCGAATATTTATATGATTTTTAACAATAATAAAGTCATATTTTACCTTTTCTTGATGAATACGTTGTATATTGTAAGCTACAAGGGCTGGATTCTAGAATACCTACTACACTTGAAATAGCAATTTTCTAGTTGCAATGTTTTCATTTAGCTAAAATATGATGAAGAATTATAAAACTTTGGCGCGGAAGCAAATATTTATATGATTTTTTACAAAAATCAAGTCAGACTTTACCTTTTCTTGAAATGTATATTTTTGTTAAAACATTTATATTTATACTTTAGGATCTATTCTATGGATGGTTTTAAGCATTGGACATGCAAAAGTGACCAAAACGTGGTACCAATCAGATAATAAAGGTTTAATTTTCGGGTGTCATTTTTTTAAATACGATGTATATTGTAAGGTACATGGGCTGGATTCTAAAATACCTACCACACTTGAAATAGCAATTTTCTTGATGTAATGTTTTCTTTTAGCTAAAATATGATGAAGAATTATAAAATTCGGGCGCGGAAGCAAATATTTAAATGATTTTTTACAAACATAAAGTCAGATTTTACCTATTCTTGATGAATACGTTGTATATTGTAAACTACATGGGCTGAATTCTAGAATACCTACCACACTTGAAATAGCAATTTTCTTGATGCAATGTTTTCTTTTAGCTAAAATATGATGAAGAATTATAAAATTCAGGCGCGGAAGCAAATATTTATATAATTATTGGCAAAAATAAAATCAGATTTTTCCAATTTTTGATGAATACGTTGTATATTGTAAGCTACATAGGTTGGATTCTAGAATACCTACTACACTTGAAATAGCAACTTTCTAGTTGCAATGTTTTCTTTTAGCTAAAATATGATAAAGAATTATAAAATTCGGGCGCGGAAGTAAATATTTATATGACTTTTTACAAAAATAAAGTTAGATTTTACCTATTCTTTATGAATAAGTTGTATATTGTAAGCTACATGGGCTGAATTCTAGAATACCTACCACACTTGCAATAGCAATTTTCTTGTTGCAATGTATTCTTTTAGCTAAAATATGATGAAGAATAATAAAATTCGGGCGCGGAAGTAAATATTAATATGACTTTTTACAAAAATAAAGTTAGATTTTACCTAATCTTTATGAATAAGTTGTATATTGTAAGCTACATGGGCTGAATTCTAGAATACCTACCACACTTGCAATAGCAATTTTCTTGTTGCAATGTATTCTTTTAGCTAAAATATGATGAAGAATAATAAAATTCGGGCGCGGAAGTAAATATTAATATGATTTTTTACAAAAATAAAGTCAGATTTTAATTATCCTTGAAATGGATATTTTTGTTAAAACATTCATATTCATGCTTTAGGATCTATACTAAGGATGGTTTTAAGCATTGGACATGCAAAAGTTACCAAACCGTCGTACCAATCAGGCAATGAACATTTAATTTCCGTGTGTCATTTTAATAAATACGTTGTATATTTTAAGCTACATTGGTTGGATTCTAGAATACCTACCACACTTGAAATAGCTATTTTCTTGTTGCATCGTTTTCTTTTAGCTAAAATATGATGAAGAATTATAAAATTCGGGCGCGGAAGCAAATATTTATATGATTTTTTACAAAAATAAAGTCAGATGGTTTTAAGCATTGGACATTGAAAAGTGACCAAAACGTGGTTCCAATCAGATAATAAACATTCAATATTCGGGTGTCATTTTAATGAATACGTTGTATGTTGTAAGCTACATGGGCTGAAGTCTAGAATGCCAACCACACTTGGAATAGCAATTTTCTTGTTGCAATGTTTTCTTTTAGGTAAAATATGACAAAGAATTATAAAATTTAGGCGCGGAAGCAATTATTTATATGATTTTTGTTAGAAAAATTAGGTCAGATCTTACCTATTCTTGAAATGGATTTTTTTGTTAAAACATATATTCATGCTTTAGGATCTATACAATGGATGGTTTTTAGCATTGGACATGCAAAAACGACCAAAACGTGGTACCAATCAGATAACAAACATTAAATTTTCTGGTGTCATTTTAATGAATACGTTGTATGTTGTAGGCTACATGGGCTGGAGTCTAGAATGCCAACCACACTTGAAATAGCAATTTTCTTGTTGCAATGTTTTCTTTTAGCTAAAATATGATGAAGAATTATAAAATTCGGGCGCGGAAGTAAATATTTATATGACTTTTTACAAAAATAAAGTTAGATTTTACCTATTCTTTATGAATAAGTTGTATATTGTAAGCTACATGGGCTGAATTCTAGAATACCTACCACACTTGCAATAGCAATTTTCTTGTTGCAATGTATTCTTTTAGCTAAAATATAATGAAGAATAATAAAATTCGGGCGCGGAAGTAAATATTAATATGATTTTTTACAAAAATAAAGTCAGATTTTAATTATCCTTGAAATGGATATTTTTGTTAAAACATTCATATTCATGCTTTAGGATCTATACTAAGGATGGTTTTAAGCATTGGACATGCAAAAGTTACCAAACCGTCGTACCAATCAGGCAATGAACATTTAATTTCCGTGTGTCATTTTAATAAATACGTTGTATATTTTAAGCTACATTGGTTGGATTCTAGAATACCTACCACACTTGAAATAGCTATTTTCTTGTTGCATCGTTTTCTTTTAGCTAAAATATGATGAAGAATTATAAAATTCGGGCGCGGAAGCAAATATTTATATGATTTTTTACAAAAATAAAGTCAGGTTTTACATATTCTTGAAATGTAAATTTTTGTTAAAACATTCATATACATGCTTTAGGATCTATACTATAGATAATTTTAGCATTGGACATGCAAAAGTGACCAAAACGTGGTACCATTCAGATAATAAACATTTAATTTTCGGGAGTCATTTTAATGAATACGTTGTATATTGTAAGCTACATGGCCTGGATTCTAGAATACCTACCACACTTGAAATAGCAATTTTCTTGTTGCAATGTTTTCTTTCAGCTAAAATACGATAAAGAATTATAAAATTCGGACGGGGCAGCAAATATTTATATGATATTTTACAAAAATAAAGTCAGATTTTACCTACTCTTGAAATGGATATTTTTGTTAAAACATTCATATTCATGGTTTAGGATCTATTCTATGGATGGTTTTAAGCATTGGGCATGCAAAAGTGACCAACAGGTGGTACCAATCAGATAATAAACATTCAATTTTCGGGTGTCATTTTAATGAATATGTTGTATATTTTAAGCTACAAGGGCTGGATTCTAGAATACCTACCACACTTGATATAGCAATTTTCTTGTTGCATTGTTTTCTTCTAGCTAAAATATGATAAAGAAATATAAAAATCTGGCGCGGAAGCAAATATTTATATGATTTTTTACAAAAATAAAGTCAGATTTTACCTATTCTTGAAATGGATATTTTTGTAAAAACATTCATATTAATGCTTTAGGTACTATACTACAGATGGTTTTAAGCATTGGACATTGAAAAGTGACCAAAACGTGGTTCCAATCAGATAATAAACATTCAATTTTCGGGTGTCATTTTAATGAATACGTTGTATATTTTAAGCTACAAGGGCTGGATTCTAAAATGCCAACCACACTTGGAATAGCAATTTTCTTGTTGCAATGTTTTCTTTTAGGTAAAATATGACAAAGAATTATAAAATTTAGGCGCGGAAGCAATTATTTATATGATTTTTGTTAGAAAAATTAGGTCAGATCTTACCTATTCTTGAAATGGATTTTTTTGTTAAAACATATATTCATGCTTTAGGATCTATACAATGGATGGTTTTTAGCATTGGACATGCAAAAACGACCAAAACGTGGTACCAATCAGATAACAAACATTAAATTTTCTGGTGTCATTTTAATGAATACGTTGTATGTTGTAGGCTACATGGGCTGGAGTCTAGAATGTCAACCACACTTGAAATAGCAATTTTCTTGTTGCAATGTTTTCTTTTAGCTAAAATATGATAAAGAATTATAAAATTCGGGCGCGGAAGTAAATATTTATATGACTTTTTACAAAAATAAAGTTAGATTTTACCTATTCTTTATGAATAAGTTGTATATTGTAAGCTACATGGGCTGAATTCTAGAATACCTACCACACTTGCAATAGCAATTTTCTTGTTGCAATGTATTCTTTTAGCTAAAATATGATGAAGAATAATAAAATTCGGGCGCGGAAGTAAATATTAATATGACTTTTTACAAAAATAAAGTTAGATTTTACCTATTCTTTATGAATAAGTTGTATATTGTAAGCTACATGGGCTGAATTCTAGAATACCTACCACACTTGCAATAGCAATTTTCTTGTTGCAATGTATTCTTTTAGCTAAAATATGATGAAGAATAATAAAATTTGGGCGCGGAAGTAAATATTAATATGATTTTTTACAAAAATAAAGTCAGATTTTAATTATCCTTGAAATGGATATTTTTGTTAAAACATTCATATTCATGCTTTAGGATCTATACTAAGGATGGTTTTAAGCATTGGACATGCAAAAGTTACCAAACCGTCGTACCAATTAGGCAATGAACATTTAATTTCCGTGTGTCATTTTAATAAATACGTTGTATATTTTAAGCTACATTGGTTGGATTCTAGAATACCTACCACACTTGAAATAGCTATTTTCTTGTTGCATCGTTTTCTTTTAGCTAAAATATGATGAAGAATTATAAAATTCGGGCGCGGAAGCAAATATTTATATGATTTTTTACAAAAATAAAGTCAGGTTTTACATATTCTTGAAATGTAAATTTTTGTTAAAACATTCATATATATGCTTTAGGATCTATACTATAGATAATTTTAGCATTGGACATGCAAAAGTGACCAAAACGTGGTACCAATCAGATAATAAACATTTAATTTTCGGGAGTCATTTTAATGAATACGTTCTATATTGTAAGCTACATGGCCTGGATTCTAGACTACCTACCACACTTGAAATAGCAATTTTCTAGTTGCAATGTTTTCTTTTAGCTAAAATATAATAAAGAATTATAAAATTCAGGCGCGGAAGCAAAAATTTATATGATTTTTTACAAAAATAAAGTCAAATATTACATATTCTTTAAATAAATATTTTTGTTAAAACATTCATATTCATGATTTAGGATCTATACTATGGATGGTTTAAAGCATTGGACATGCATAAGTAACCAAAACGTGGTACCAATCAGATAATAAAGATTAAATTTTCGGGTGTCATTTTAATGAATACGTTGTATATTGTAAGCTACATGGGCAGGATTCTAGAATACCTACCACACTTGGAATAGCAATTTTCTTTTTGCAATGTTTTCTTTTAGCTAAAATATGATGAAGAATTATAAAATTCGGGCGCGGAAGCAAATATTTATATGATTTTTTACAAAAGTAAAGTCAGATTTTACCTATTCTTGAAATAAATATTTTTGTTAAAACATTCATATTCATGCTTTAGGATCTATACTCTGGATGGTTTTAAAAATTGGACATGCATAAGTAACCAAAACGTGATACCAATCAGATAATAAACATGCAATTTTCGGGTGTCTTTAATGAATACGTTGTATATTGTAAGCTACATGGGCTGGATTCTAGATTACTTACCGCACTTGAAATTGCAATTTTCTTGTTGCAATGTTTTCTTTTAGTTAAAATATGATGGAATACTATAAAATTTGGGCGCGGAAGCAAATATTTATATGATATTTTACAAAAATTAAGTCAGATTTTACCTATTCTTGAAATGGATATTTTTATTAAAGCATTCATATTCATGCTCAAGAATCTATACTATGGATGTTTTTAAGCATTGGACATGCAAAAGTGACAAATACGTGGTACTAATCAGATAATAAACATTCAATTTTCAAATGTCATTTTAATGATTACGTTGTATATTGTAAGCTACATGGGCAGGATTCTAGAATACCTATTACACTTGAAATATTAATTTTCTTGTTGCAATGTTTTCTTTTAGCTAAAATATGATGAAGAATTATAAAATTCGGGCGCGGAAGCAAATATTTATATGATTTTTTTACAAAAATAAAGTCAGATTTTACCTATTCTTGAAATGGATATTTCTCTTAAGACATTCATATTCATGCTTTAGGATCTAAACTATGGATAATTTTAGCATTTGACATGCAAAAGTGACCAAAACGTGGTACCAATCAGATAATAAACATTTAATTTTCAGGTGTCATTTTAATGAATACGTTGTATATTGTAGGTTACATGGGCTGGATACTAGAATACCTACCACACCTGAAATAGCAATTTTCTTGTTGCAATGTTTTTTTTTAGCTAAAATATGATAAAGAATTATAAAATTCGGGAGCGGAAGCAAATATTTATATGATTTATTACAAAAATGAAGTCAGATTTTACCTATTCTTGAAATGAATATTTTTGTTAAAACATTCATATTCATGCTTTAGGATCTAAACTATGGATGGTTTTAAGCATTAGACATGCAAAAGTGACCAAACCGTGGTACCAATCAGATAATAAACATTCAATTTTCGGGTGTCATTTTAATAAATACGTTGGGCTGGATTCTAGAATACCTACCACACTTGAAATAGCAATTTTGTTGTTGCAATGTTTTTTTTTTTTTTTGGGTTGCTAGTCCTCTACTGGGCGCCTCTCCAGGTGGCGGATAGGGGAACGCTCACCAGATATGGTGGGTACCGAGGAAATAAAACACTCGGGGCGGATCAAAACTAGCACTGCTGCCTTGCAGTGAGGAGTTGGCTCTCCAAAGGCTAGAGGAAGATAACCTCCAAGAAAAATTCCTGGTCCTCCAACTTGGGGGTTTTGCTTAGGGTTAATCACCCTAACATGGAAAACTTACGGATTCAGAAACCTTCACATAGGCCTCGGAACGGACAGAAAGACCAAAGACGACCCAAGCCACGGACACGGTTAAATTTTATGAACATAGGTACATGGAATGTTAGGACCCTGTACAAACCTGGAGCTCTTCAAGAAGTGAAAGAAGAAATGATTAAATATCGTATAAACATACTAGCAGTACAAGAAACCAGATGGCCAGACAGCGGAATTCTACAACAACGAGACGCCAACTTCTACCATACCAAAGCAAAATAAGGACTATTCGGAACTGGGTTCATTGTAAATAAAAAAACCCAGAAACTAGTTTTAAACTACCAACTTATTCGTGAACGTCTCTGCACACTAAGACTTAAGGGAAAATTTCAAAATATCTCAATAATAAATGCCCATGCGCCGACAGAGGATAGAGGTGACGAAGAGAAAGATATATTCTACTATAAACTAGAGAATACATTAGATAAAATACCCCGATATGATGTGGTTATAATCGCAGGCGATTTTAACTCCAAAATCGGGAAAGAAAGTATATACCATCCTACAATAGGCAATTAATTAACTTTGCAATCTCCAGAAACATGGTCATAAGAAGCACTCAATTCCCCTACCAAATAGACCACGTCTTGATTGGAAGTAGACGCGCAACAAGTATTCTGGATATAAGAACTTACCGAGGAGCTAATATTGACTCAGATCATTATCTGGTAAAGATAAAATTTAGACATCAAATGAAACATCGAGATAGTCACAACAGAAAATCAACAACAAAAAAGTACGATATCGAAAAATTAAAAAACAATACAATCAAAGAAAGGCTGCTAACTGATATAGACAACAAACTTCTAGAAAACCTACCAGATGTAAATAGCATGACTGAAAATAATTGGAAAACAATAGAAGAAATCATAAAAGATGGCGCCGAGAAACATCTAGATATGCAAGAAAAATGTAACACAAAGAAATTTTTTGATGCAGATTGTAGAAAAGCAATAAAAGAGAAAAACGAAGCTAGATCAAAAGTTATACAAAGAAATACAAGAGCTAACAATGAAGAATACAAAAGGAAAAGAAAAGAAGCATTTAAAATCATAAGAAATAAGAAGAGACAAATGCAAATAAATGAACTAACAGAAATAGAAACACAATACAACAAAAAGATGGTGAGAGAATTTTACAGATGAGTTAATAACTCTAGAAGGACATTTAAATCACAAAATACCACGATTAGAAAAACGGATGGAACTTTAATAAATGACATGCCAAAAATAGTAAACAGATGGAGAAACCATTTCAAAAGTTTACTTAATGAAGATCAAACAGAAGATGAAACATTAATCGAAGACATAAATACACACACTCTACAACAACAGTAGTCACAACAAAATATCTCTTCGCGGTCAGAAGAAGAAACAAGAAACGCAATTAAATCTCTCAATTCTAACAAAGCAGCAGGACTCGACACAATTCCCCCCGAACTCCTAAAATTACAAAGTGAAGAACTTATTTTAAGAATTCATAAAATTATTGAAGTGATATGGGAGATGGAAACAATGCCTCAAGAATGGAAGCACACTATTATACAACCCATACACAAAAAAGGGGATGTAACAATTTGCGAAAACTACAGAGGTATATCTTTGCTAAACACAGCATATAAGATCTTCTCCTATATCTTCTATCAAAGATTGAATATTATAACAGAAGATATAATAGGAGATTACCAAACTGGATTTCGAAAAGAAAGATCTACAACGGATCATATATTCTATTTACGTCAACCAATGGAGAAATGCTGGGAATATGATGTAAAAGTATTTTGTATGTTTGTAGATTTCAAAACTGCTTACGACTCAGTGAATAGATCGAAGTTATGGAGAGCCATGAAAACAATCGGGTACCCAACAAAATTGATAAATCTGGCCAAAATATGCATAGAAAACTAAGAAGTCATGGTAAGAATACAGGAAGACATCTCAGAACCGTTTCTTACGAACACTGGATTAAAACAAGGAGATGCACTTGCACCATTACTTTTTAATATAGCACTCGACTCGGCACTAAAATATTCACAAGTTAACACCAAAGGTACCATATTGCAAAAATCACATATCGTTCTAGCTTACGCGGACGATATAGTCATATTATGTAAAAATTTACAAGAAATGGAGGAAACCTTTAAGAGGGTTGATATAGCCGCAAAGCAATATGGCCTAAATATTAATCAAAATAAAACTAAACTCATGATAGTACACAGGAATAACACAAATATACAAAACATAATGTTTAACAATAATACCTTCGAAATAGTAAACGAATTCATTTATCTAGGATCGTCAATAAACAGTAAAAATAACATAAGCGAAGAAATAAAAGACGTATCATACTCGGAAACAAATGCTACTGTAGTCTAATAAACAATATTAAATCAAAAAACATCAGCAGAACGGTCAAATGCAATATATATATAAAACAATAATCAGACCGGTAATAATATACGGAGCAGAAACTTGGACGTTATCCAAAGCAGACGAAAATGCTCTAAAAATATTCGAAAGGAAAATCCTATGTAGAATTTTTGGACCGATAAAGGAAAATGAATACTGGAGAACAAGAATGAATTCAGAGATCACAGACCTTTTTGACGAGAAAGACGTAATAGTAACCATTAAAACTCAATGTCTCAGATGGCTGGGACACATTATTAGGATGGAAGAAGCAAGAAACGTAAATAGAATATTCAACGCAAAACCTATGTTAACAAGACCTAGAGGATGTCCAAGAAGTAGATGGAAAGAAGAAGTTGAAAGGGACGTGAAACTGCTAACGTTATCAAACTGGAAAAAGGTAGCAAAAAACAGAGAAGTATGGAGGAAAACAGTGAAGGAAGCGCATATCCATCTTGGATAGTAGACCTAGAAAAGAAGAATGTTTTCTTTTAGCTAAAATATGATGAAGAATTTTAAAATTCGGGCGCGGAAGCAAATATTTATATGATTTAGTACAAAAATAAAGTCAGATTTTACCTATTCTTGATGAATACGTTGTATATTTTAAGATACATGGGCTGGATTCTAGAATACCTACCACACTTGAAATAGCAATTTTCTTGTTGCAATGTTTTCTTTTAGCTAAAATATGATGAAGAATTATAAAATTCGGGCGCGGAAGCAAATATTTATATAATTTTTTACAAAAATTAAGTCAGATTTTACCTATTCTTGAAATGGATATTTTTGTGAGAGATAGCAATGGTGGCACGCTCAAATGGAACATCCTGTATATCTAGGAAGAAAATTTAAAATTTATGTTCATGGACGTGCGAATTTTTATTATACCGTATTTTTATTTTAGTAATTTGATTAAATTCAAAACCATGCAGATAATGAAGAAGATAATAATAAATAATGAATGTAAGGTATATTTGAAGTATTGACATCAAATTGATTGTACAAAAAAATAATAACAATAAACGCCTGTGGAAGCAAATGTTAATATTTATTTCCAGGAAATAAAATTTAAGAACTTCGCAGTTTTGCAATAGACAATCATACTATTAAGACTACTTTTAATAATATATAATGACGATGATGAAACTAATAAACATTTGTTGTAATGTATTTATTTATAACCATTTCAAAGCGGCACGCGAGACCGTTTAGGAAATAAATAAAAATATATGTTTAATTTGTCAAGTTTTGAACTTGAGGAATTTTTTTCACACTCTTCTACGGGGGATGCTTCTATGTGTTGTACCTAGAAACATTTGTTGTAATGTATATTATTTATTTATAACATTTTAAAAGCGGCACGCGAGACCGTTTAGAAAATAAATAAAAATAACTTACCACTTGCTCTGGTTTGAGACCGCCTCGATCTTAATTTGTTTTTATTATTTATATTTATTATTTATATCATACCTTGAAAAAAATTATTCATAGATAAATTTAACTAATTTTCATAAATTCTTTTTTATTATACCTTAGCAAAATTTGTAGTTTCATACAATACATTAAGTTTGACAGCGTAACTGTCATCTCTTGACACAATAAGTATGAAGTTAGTTAAAGAATATATAAAAATGTATTATTTTGAAAATAATTATCTATTTTATAAATATAAATAATGTGAAATAACATACCGAAATTTATAAACTGATACATTTTTATATTACCAAAAAACATGATTACAATTATGTTTTTCTGTTCCTATGTTCATTTATATCTTTATGAACCTGAATTATATATGTATTTATCTACAACGATTTATAAATAATATATTTTTTATTATAAATATCAATAAAAATGATGTGGCGCCATCTGTTCAGGTATATATGAACTACTCACACATAACTGAAAATGCATAATAAGAAAACATTTAAATATTATGTTTAACCCAATTTTATGTATTTTTATTATATCTTTACAATATTTGTATTTTCATAGAGTACATTAAGTTTGACAGAACTTAAATGTCATAACTTGACACAATAAGTATGAAGTTAGTTAAAGAATGTATAAAAATGTATTATTTTGAAAATAATTATCTATTTTATAAATATAAATAATGTGAAATAACATACCAAAATTTATAAATTGATACATTTTTATATTGCCAAAAAAAAATGATTATATTCATGTCTTTCAGTTGCTATTTTCATTTATATATTTATGAAGCTGAATTATATATGTATTTATCTACAACTATTGTTATTGTTATTAATAATTTATTTTTCATTATAAATATCAATTAAATGATTATAAAAGTATAATAAATACAATTTGAATAGTTATTTTGAAATTTAAGTGCTACTTTGGCGCCATCTGTTGAGGTATATATGAACTACTCACACATAACTGAAAATTTATATGCCTGTTAGTTGTAGATAAAGTGACCAATTTTTATACGTTCTTTTGCATTATTTCTTAATGAAAACATAAATTTTCGTACAGTACAATCACATTCAAGTTCGACTAAGAGCAAATGCCATCAGCTGGTAATCAGACGCACTACTCGGTAAATATTTGGTTTGAAAAGATGTTTATTGTTTCATACATCAGTTACAAATGGATAAATGGATAGATACTTTGTTTATGTAAACGTTTACATCTGAGAAATCATCTCATTTCATTATAAAATACTACAGAATTTTGAAAAATGTAATCTCTATTGTAATCAAATGTTTTCATCAGAAATGTTAAGAAATGCGTAAAGAATGAGTAAATTGCAATTAATAAAAGTTTAATAAAGTCCAGATACATCATCTATTTATATACTAAATATTGTACATTAAATTGTTAAACAATTCCCTCCAAAACGGTATGAAATAAAGGCTTGTCAGTTTTTCCACGTAATCAGACAAAATCTATAGTCTATCTAAAATATGTATAAATTAGATTTAAAAGTATTTATATATAAGGGAAGAATACTGTACAGTATGAATTTACCTTTGGAAGTGTTTGAATAGTAATCAAATATAGTTTTTTAAACGTCAGATTGTAAATCAATTTTGAAAAGCAGTTTTCTTGATTAAATAATCCATTCTGGAATATTCGTTAGTTTGCATTTAATAAAGAATATGTTTTACTATTACTTATTTTTATAATTATTGCCCAATAGATTGTTTTAGTTTATTAAAAATTCCATGTTAGAGTATCTGAGTACGTGTAGGTTATAGTCTCATCTAAAAAATAAAATATTTAACTATTAATATATAAATATTTATATTCTATATAAAAGTACCTGTATTAGAGATGATTTCTTATTAAATTTCGTTCAATATTTCATTATACGTATTAGTAAATATGACATTTTTCACTTAGTTGTCTCCAACTCAAGTGTCAAATGAACCATTTTTGTTAAATTTTATAATTTCGTGCAATTTTTCTGGTTTCATTTTCAAGGATACGTTATAATAATGATTTTCATCCAACGAATTGCCTTATTATAGAAAACGCATTTCTCGATTAATATTTGGTTTCAGAAAGTGTTTATTGTTTGAAATATCAATGATAAATGAATAATTGGATAGATACGTTGTTTTTATAAACGTTTTTATCTAACAAATCATTTCATTCCATAACAAAATTCAATAGAATTTTTAAAAATCAAATCTTTGTTGTAATCATCTACTTTCATCTGAAATTTGATGAAAGAATACATAAAGAATGTATAAAATGCAGTTACTTACAGTTTATTATAATCCAGATACATAATTCAAAATAATTATTGTGCAATAAATTATTAAACATATCTTGCAAGTAGGTACGAAGGAAAGGTTTGTCAGTATTTTTAAATAAATGTTTTTATGACTGAATACGACACGCCTTGATTGAATTCCAGAATTTATTTTTTTGTCAATAGTGTTATTATCCGTAATATTATGTTATTTCTTTTCTATAAATATATTCTTGTTTGGATATCTTAACCAATTAAACACTATAACTGAAATGAAAACACATATCTAAATACAACCAAGAATACATAAAATTACATACTTACATTACAAAATGTAGTGTAGTTTTACTTCTAAACTAATTTTACTATATATTTCTCCAAGCAAATATTAGACTTGCATTATGATTGTTTGATTATATTGTAAATAAGGTTTGCCGTAAATTGTTATGTACAATGCACTTTTATAATAATCAATTACACTTCAGTAGTGTTATTATCAGTAATTTTATGTTATTTCTCTTCTATAAATGTACTCTTGTTTGGGTAACCAATTAAAAATTATAACTGAAATGAAAATACATATTTAAATACAGCGAAACAAATTTAAAATGATATACTTACATCACAAAGTGTATTGTATATATTCTTTTAAATATAGTTTACTTTATATTTCTGTATATTTCTTGTTTAAAATGTAACACGGTCGCATGGCGGCTGTGTATTTTTGTAAATTTTTGTTAGTGCAGTACTCCAGATGTTACGAAATGGACAGATTTATGGTGAAGGACGCACATTTTTTACGCCTTCAAGCTTATTGTCAAAGACATAACTGTCCGTTTCCGATACGTGATGCCCTCGGTGGACATCAATAGTTGGGTTATTTTCAGCATAGTTTGTACTTAGGGGATGAGAAGAGCCGGATAAACATAGGTTGAGAACTTCTGGATTTTTACCATTAAATGGTGGTTCACAGTTCGAAAGCTCTCTCTCCTGTTGTACTCGTCGATTGTTGTGGATGTCTTGACTGAATGTCAGATATACCTTGGTATTTCTTAGTGAAATAACCAATTAGTTTTTTACTGTGTGTAAAGGCTCTCTCATCGTGGTGTAAATTTGTAAGTAATTTTTATTATATTCTGTGTGGATTAATATTTATTTGTAGATCGATGTAAAAAGGTTTTCAAAATTGTTTGTAAATTAGAAAAGTAAGAATTTAGAGTTTATATAGAATCAAGTTACGCGTTGTAGTTTATTTGAATTATATAAATGTTTTTGATCGCGGTTGATTATTAAAATTTATATAATTTTGTTATTGTTGGAATATCGTGTTTGATTCAGCCCATCCTATTCCAACCCTTGTCTTTGTGACGTGGTAGCACAACGCGTAGGTAAAACTCTATTGTTCTAAATATTACTATCCTGCACCAATTTGACCATATAATAAACCGCGTCTGTTATCATTATTATCATTCCTTTGTCTGCTTCTATCACGGCAGACTTTTAAATAAATAAATAAAGTGATAGTGGTGGCAGCGACTATCGTTACCCTTGTTTCGTGTAAAAGTTGTTCATTAATATAATTCGTGGATTACTTTTGATGCAAGTAAAAACTCATAATTAAAACCTTTGTATGTCAGGTACTAGATTTCGTCATAGGCGGCCGTACCTGTTACAGATTTGGTGGCAAAGCGCTGGGATCTAAATATTTTCTAAAACTAAACCCACTCAAACCACTAAAATCTTTAATTGTGGTCAAATTTGAATAACTCTAATAATTTACTTTGTGTTGCTGTTACGAGTACAGGTAGTTTTTGGGTCAGTAAAAGCGGGAAAAGTCTCTAACGGTATTTTTTGTGTATATTCACCCTCGTAGTGTCGTTAACCCTGAAGCAGGTACTCGAAAAGAAAAGTTGTAAAAGAGATAATAAAATAGTTTTTGTAATTATTACGCGTTCATTGCAAATAAAGTAATTTAAATATTTAAATATGGCATTAAAATTAGAAACGGTTAGTAGTTTAGCTGGAGCAGTAAATAAAATTAAAGAATTTAGCGGAAATTCAGATATTAGCGTAGAAGAATTTATTGATAAAGTCGAGTTATTTTTCAAAATTAGTAAACAACCGGAGAACAGACAAGTAGCAATTGCAAAATTATGTTTAGGTAAAGATGCTTTAGAATTCGTCAGGAATAATAGCACAATTAAAAATACAGATGATTGGTCAGTTTTTAAAAAAGAATTGTTAAATAGATATATACAGAAACCGCATTTTCTTACAGTAGAGAAAGAATTTGTCAATTGTTATCAATTAGAGACAGAAAGTATAATTGAATATGAAATAAAATTAAGATCACTTGCATATAAATTAGTAAATAATAGTGAAGATGCGACAGAAAATGAATTTAATAGTAAATATGTAGAGAAACGGTTATATAATCAGTTTTTAATAGGTCTGTTACCGCGGTTACAACGCGATGTTATATTAAAAGATCCGAAAACATTAGTAGAAGCGATCGCAATAGCCAAAAGAGTAGAGACTGTAGATAAATTAATGGAGAGTAGTTCAAGTATAGATCGTAAATCAATATGTAATAAAAATTCCGAAATATCTCCAGAAAAAGGTGACCTGTGTGTTTTAAGTAGTAATAATGAAAATAGTAAAGTACATGAGCTGTTAAGTAAAGTAACGGAACTTCTACGTGAAGCCGGGAAAAATAGATCTACATGTAAATACGCAATTAGTGATAGCGAAGATTCGGGTGTAGAAAGTGAAAATGAGACAATAGGACCTATAACATTTAAAAATAGATATCGTAGTAAATTGTGCTTCCATTGTCAGAGATTTGGGCATATTTCAAAATTTTGTAAACAAGCTAAAAATAAATTAAAGTACAAAATTTGTTACAATTGTCGCGAATATGGGCATATCGCAAGTAGTTGTTCACTTAGTGTGAAAAGTAAAATCAGGGAAAACAATACACACGAGAGAGATGCTAGACAACAGTGCGAGAGAAATATCCCGGAACATACGGTCAGTGATGATAGTATGCGCGGGAAAAATAAGGCGCGAACGACCGTATGGAGAAGAAGGCTTCATCAGGGAAAAGATGACCGGCAAAAGCTTAGTTCAGGGGCTGAGCTGAGCAACGCAGATGCTGGACGAGCCGACACCGCAAAGCGTAGTCAGAAGAATGTGCGTTTTGTTGATGTAGAGGAACCCGAAGACTTGGATGCGATTTCTGTGGTGAAATCAGAGGAAGAAGACCAGCACGCACACGACATCTTTGTGAACCGCGACAAGACGGTAGGTATGTGCACTGGTAATAAATATTACAAGGGTTTTGGTTCTGGGATAGGTAGCAACAGAAGACGCCAGGAATATCGAAAGGAGCGAGCTGAAGTACCTGAAGACGTCAGAAAGGGCAAGCCGACACCATCCAAGGAGGAAGTGGAACAATGGCGGCCGCAATCGCAACCAGCAGGTATCCTAGCGGACTTCAAGAGAGCAGAGCTAGTCGAGTGAAGGAAGAACAGCAAGGTTTAGGCGCGAACTTCGTGTAACGAAAAGCGTCGAGGAATAAAATTCCAGGTAGCTCTTTAAATATATACATAGTGCGAATGAATAAAATTAAGAAATTAAATTGAGGAAAATTAAAGTAATAAAGTTGAGTTCTTTGTGATTTCAAAATTAAGAGCAGGTTGTAAGAATGGTTGAAATCGATTACTTAGTGTTTCGATAAATCAAAATTGTGCTGGAATGAAAGTACTGAGTCTGAGTGTACTCTTGAGTAGCGTTGCTTGTTGGGACACATATCTGCCGGAGACATTTTGTTATAGTTGTTCTTTGTGAACACTCCTATGCTGCTGGATGGCGGATGCGTGGACGCGGGAAGGCTGGCGTCACCTCCAGGTCGACTCACGACGGGCTAGGAGTTGAGGTGGAGTTCCAACAAGATCCCCATTGGACATTGGACATTCCAACTCAAAGAAGTGGATTCATCGTCCAGCGCGGAAGTTAATAAATTATATTTCCTTCAGAAATGTAATTTATTTTAAGGGGAAAGGGAAAGTTGTAACACGGTCGCATGGCGGCTGTGTATTTTTGTAAATTTTTGTTAGTGCAGTACTCCAGATGTTACGAAATGGACAGATTTATGGTGAAGGACGCACATTTTTTACGCCTTCAAGCTTATTGTCAAAGACATAACTGTCCGTTTCCGATACGTGATGCCCTCGGTGGACATCAATAGTTGGGTTATTTTCAGCATAGTTTGTACTTAGGGGATGAGAAGAGCCGGATAAACATAGGTTGAGAACTTCTGGATTTTTACCATTAAATGGTGGTTCACAGTTCGAAAGCTCTCTCTCCTGTTGTACTCGTCGATTGTTGTGGATGTCTTGACTGAATGTCAGATATACCTTGGTATTTCTTAGTGAAATAACCAATTAGTTTTTTACTGTGTGTAAAGGCTCTCTCATCGTGGTGTAAATTTGTAAGTAATTTTTATTATATTCTGTGTGGATTAATATTTATTTGTAGATCGATGTAAAAAGGTTTTCAAAATTGTTTGTAAATTAGAAAAGTAAGAATTTAGAGTTTATATAGAATCAAGTTACGCGTTGTAGTTTATTTGAATTATATAAATGTTTTTGATCGCGGTTGATTATTAAAATTTATATAATTTTGTTATTGTTGGAATATCGTGTTTGATTCAGCCCATCCTATTCCAACCCTTGTCTTTGTGACGTGGTAGCACAACGCGTAGGTAAAACTCTATTGTTCTAAATATTACTATCCTGCACCAATTTAACCATATAATAAACCGCGTCTGTTATCATTATTATCATTCCTTTGTCTGCTTCTATCACGGCAGACTTTTAAATAAATAAATAAAGTGATAGTGGTGGCAGCGACTATCGTTACCCTTGTTTCGTGTAAAAGTTGTTCATTAATATAATTCGTAGATTACTTTTGATGCAAGTAAAACTCATAAATTAAAACCCTTGTATGTCAGGTACTAGATTTCGTCTTAGACGACCGTACCTGTTACAAAAATATAAAATTTGTGCCACGAATTTTTTGATTGGCCAAACTTCAAAGGTCATAAAATTAAATATTTAAAATACACCACACTTAACATTTAATGTATTTGTATATATTTCGCTCACTATTATAATGTGTAAAAATATAATTACCTTTACAATATCTCTTTTCATTTTCAAAATAAATCAATTAAAAGTTTCATATTGAATTGTCAAAAATGACGGATGGCACAGTAATTCTTTTTAAATATAAACCTGGCATCTAGGATATTTTTTTCAGTTTTTCCAGTTTTCCTTTTTCGCTTAGTTTTCGATTTTTTACTCCAAAAGTATGCACGGTAAAAATATGGGACACCCAAAAGCGATTGGTCCTAATTAAACCGCATCTAATAAAATAATATTAAAATTATTACATGAATGGTTTGACCTGTACCCGTGAGCAAAGTTTTTGCGATGCTCAAGATGAATCCAAATATAGATATATATATAGTGAATCTATCAAAATAGTATATGACTAGCGAATTCTCGGCTATGCCGAGCATTCCCTAAAGCTCCGCTGTCAGTACAAAAAAAATAAATTTCAGTCGACATAAAACGGTTTTTTCATATCTGCATGACAGCCCTCACCAATACATTTCATTAGATTCCAAACATGATATGTATGTAATAACTTTTTGAAAAAAACAAAAGCCGGTCGACATGAAACATTTTTCTCAATTATGCACGCCAGTCCTCACCGAGACCTTTCATTTGATACCAAACACAACATACTTCTGACATTTTTTTTTGCATAAAACAAAAGTCAATCGACATGGAACATATTTGCAATTTTTACAGGCTAGCCCACACCAAGAACTTTCATTTGATATCAAACACTATAAACTTCTGACTTTTTGTAAAAAGAAAAGCAGATCGACGTGGAACACTTTTATCTATTCTGCATGCTAGCCCTCAACGAGACCTTTCATTTGAGACCAAACTCGACATATTTCTGAAAACTTTTCACAAAAAACAAAAGCCGATCAACATTAACAATTTTTATTAATTCTGCACAGCAGCCCTTATTGAAACCTTTCATTTGACACCAAACACCACACACTTCTGACATCTTTTTCCAAAAAACAAAAACCGATCGATATAGCACATTTTTGTCAATTTTGCACGCTAGCCCTTAACGAGACGTTTCATTTGAGACCAAACTCGACATACCTTTGCGAACTTTTTGCATAAAACAAAAGCCGATCGGAACGGAACAGTTTTGTCAATTCTCCTCGCTAGCTCTCAATGAGACCTTTCATTTGATACCATACACGTCATACTTCTGACAACTTTCTGCATAAAACAAAATTCGATCGACATGAAACAAATTTATCATATCTACACGCTAGCCCACACCGACATTTTTCATTTGATACCAAACACTATATACTTGTGACAAACCTTTTGCAAAAAACAAAAGCCGATCGACATTGACCATTTTCGTTAATTCTACACCACCACCAAACACCACACACTTCTGACAACTTTTTTCAAAAAACAAATACCGATCGACATAGCACATTTTTATCAATTCTGCACGCTAGCCCTCTCCGAGACCTTTCATTTTTTGATATCAAACACGACATACTTCTGACAACTTTTTGCATAAAACAAAAGCCGATCGACATGAAACATTTTTGTCAATTCTGCACGCTAGCCCTCAACGAGACCTAGCCTAAATTAACATTCACTGTTTTCAGTAACCTTTCATTTGGGAATATTTGTTTTTTGTTTAGTTACTTTATTAAACATTTGGCAACATTGACTGAGACCAAACTCGACATATCTTTGAGAAATTTTTGCAAAAACAAAACCGATCAACATTGACCTTTTTTCTTAATTCTACACGTCAGCCCTTATCGAGCCTTTTCATTTGATACCAAACACCACATACTTCTCACAACATTTTCCAAAAAACAAAAGCCGTTCGATATAGAACATTTTTGTTCATTCTGTACGCTAGCCCTCATCGTGACCTAGCCTAAATTAACATTCACTGTTTTCAGTAACCTTTCATTTGGGAATATTTGTTTTTTGTTTAGTTACTTTATTAAACATTTGGCAACATTGACTTTTGTAATTCAAAAATACCCAAACACGACATTTTTCTGACAACATTATGCAAAAAACAAATTCTAATCTACATAGAACATTTTTGTCATTCGTGCACATCAGTCCGTATTGTGTCGTTTCCTGAAAATCCAAGGACGACCTACTTCTAACAACTTTTTACGGAAAACAAATGCAGATCGACATGACACATTTTTTTTTTTGTCATTTTAAAACTGGCCCTTATGGTTTCTTTTCTTTTGATAACAAACACAGCAAAGTATTCAATTTATTTTATTTAGGAATATTTGATTTTTATTTAGTTACCTTATAATTTGGCAACTCTGTTTGTATTAAAAAATAGTAGTTAATTTTTAAATTTATAAATTAATATTGTCAACCCTAATACAACTGCCACCGTCTTCAATGAAGTTAGTTTAGGAATATTTAGTTTTAATTTAGTTACTTCATCACACATTTGGCAACATTGACTTTTGAAATTGGAAACGTCAAAATTTATATTAATTAAATACGTTATGTTTTAAACTTAAATTTGTTGTAACACATATGCTCAAGTCTACTATTCATGATACTGTTTTTAAATCTTTGATATCAATGTTGTATTAAAAGATATAATCATTTAAAGTTCATAGGCAGATTGTCAAAACTGACGGATGACAGCGTGATTCTTCTTAAATTTAGACATGGCCTCTGGGATCCATTGTTTCAAGGCAGCATTTGTGCAAAGTTTTAATTTTTTACACGAAAACTACAAATAGTAAAAATATGAGACACCCAAAAGCCACCAAATCTCATTAGCCCCCACGTATTAAAAAAAAATTATAACAATCACTTGCATGATTCAGGCTGTAGGCGATTACAAAAGTTACTCGACGCTCGTGATGAATCTATAGATATATAGTGAATCTAATCGTTTAGAATATAGGATATACGACGTATTCATTATAATGACACCCAAAAAATAAATGTTTATTATCTGATTGGTACCACGTTTTGGTCACTTTTGCATGTCTAATGCTTAAAACCATCCATACGATAGATCCTACAGCATGAATATGAATGTTTTAACAAAAATATTTATTTCGAGAATAGGTAAAATCTGACTTTATTGTTTTAAAAAATCTTAAAAAAACATTGCAACAAGAAAATTGCTATTACAAGTGTGGTAGTTATTCTAAAATACAGTCCATGTAGCTTACAATATACAACGTATTCATCAAGAAAAGGTATAATCTGACTTTATTTTTGTAAAAAATCATATTAATATTTGCTTCCGCGCCCGAATTTTATAATTTTTCATCATATATTAGCTAAAAGAAAACATTGCAACAAGAAAATTGCTATTTCAAGTGTGGTAGGTATTCTAGAATCCAGCCCATGTAGCTTACAATATACAACGTATTCATCAAGAATAGGTAAAATCTGACTTAATTTTTGTAAAAAATTATATAAATATTTGCTTCCGCGCCCGAATTTAATAATTCTTCATCATATTTTAGCTAAAAGAAAACATTGCAACAAGAAAATTGCTATTTCAAGTGTGGTAGGTATTCTAGAATCCAGCCCATGTAGCTTACAATATACAACATATTCATTAAAATGACACCCGAAAATTAAATGTTTATTATCTGATTGGTACCACGTTTTGGTCACTTTTGCATGTCCAATGCTTAAAACCATCCATAGTATAGATCCTAAAGCATGAATATGAATTTTTAACAAAAATATACATTTCAAGAATAGATAAAATCTGACTATATTTTTGTTAAAAATCATAAATATTTGCCTCCGCGCCGGAATATTATAATTCTTTATCATAATTTCGTTAAAAGAAAACATTGCAACAAGAAAATTACTATTTCAAGTATAGTAGGTATTCTAGAATCCAGCCCATGTAGCTTACAATATACAAAGTATTCATCAAGAATAGGTAAAATCTGTCTTTATTTTTTAAAAAAACATATTAATATTTGCTTCCGCCCCCGATTTTTATAAGTCTTTATCATATTTTAGCTAAAAGAAAACATTGCAACAAGAACATTTCTATTTCAAGTGTGGTAGGTATTCTAGAATCCAGCCCTTGTAGCTTACAATATACAACGTATTCATTAAAATGACACCCGAAAATTAAATGTTTATTATCTGATTGGTACCACGTTTTGGTCACTTTTGCGTGTCCAATGCTTAAAACTACCCATAGTATAGATCCTAAAGAATGAATATAAATATTATAACAAAAATATCCATTTTAAGAATAGGTAAAATCTGACTTTAATTTGATAAAAAATCATAAAATATTTGTTACCGCGCCCGAATTTTATAATTCTTCATCATAATTTAGGCAAAAGAAAACATTGCAAGAAGAAAATTGCTATTTCAAGTGTGATAGGTATTCTAGAATTCAGCCTATGTAGCTTACAATATACAGCGTATTCATCAAGAATAGGTAAAATCTGACTTTATTTTTGTAAAAATTCATTTAAATATTTGCTTTTGCGCCCGAATTTTCTAATTCTTCATCATTTTTAAGCTAAAAGAAAACATTGCAACAAGAAAATTGCTATTTCAAGTATGATAGGTATTCTTGAATCCAGCCCATGTAGCTTACAATATACAACGCATTCAACAAGAATAGGTAAAATCTGACTTTATTTTTGTAAAAGATCATATAAATAATTGCTTCCGTGCCCGAATTTTATAATCCTTCATCATATTTTAGCTAAAAGAAAATATTGCAACAAGATAATTGCTATTTCAAGTGTGGTAGGTATTCTAAAATCCATTCCATGTAACTTACAATATACAACGTATTCATCAAGAATAGGTAAAATCTAAATTTATTTTTGTAAAAAATCATATAAATTTTTGCTTCCGCGCCCGAATTTTATAATTCTTCATCATATTTTAGCGAAAAAAAGAACATTACAACATGAAAATTGCTATTTCAAGTGTGGTAGGTATTCTAGAATCCAGCCCATGTAGCTTACAATATACAACGTATTAATTAAAATGACACCCGAAAATTGAAAGTTTATTATCTGATTGGTACCACGTTTTGGTCACTATTGCATGTCCAATGCTTAATATAATAAATAGTATAGATCTTAAAGCATGAATATGAAAGTTTTAACAAATAAAATTTATTTCAAGAATAGGTAAAATCTGACCTTATTTTTGTAAAAAATCATGTTAATATTTGCTTCTGCGCCCGAATTTTATAATTCTTCATCATATTTTAGCTAAAAGAAAACTTGGCAACAAGAAATTTGCTATTTTAAGTGTGGTAGGTATTCTAGAATCAAGCCCATGTAGCTTATAATATACAACGTATACATTAAAAGGACACTCGAAAATTGAATGTTTATTATCTGATTGGTACCACGTTTTATTCACTTTTGCATGCCCAATGCTAAAATTATCCATAGTATATATCCTAAAGCATGAATATGAATGTTTTAACAAAAATATCCATTTCTAGAATAGGTAAAATTGGACTTTATTTATATAAAAAATCATATAAATATTTGCTTCCGCGCCCGAATTTTATAATTCATTATCATATTTTAGCTAAAAGAAAATATTGCAACAAGAAAATTGCTATTTCAAGTGTGATAGATATTCTAGAATCCAGCCCATGCAGCTTACAATATACAACGTATTCATCAAGAAAAGGTAAAATCTGATTTTATTTTTGTAAAAAATTATATAAATATTTGCTTCTGTGCTAGAATTTTATACTTCTTCATCATATTTAAACATTGCAACTAGAAAATTGTTCTTTCATGTGTGGTAGGTATTCTAGAATCAAGCCCATGAAGCTTACAATATACAACGTATTCATCAAGAAACGGTAAAATCTGACTCCATTTTTGTAAAAAAATTATATAAATATTTGTTTCCCCGCCCGAATTTTATAATTCTTCATCATATTCTAGCTAAAAGAAAACATTGCAATAAGAAAATTGCTATTTCAAGTGTGGTAGGTATTCTAGAATCCAGCCCATGTAGCTAACAATATACAACGTATTCATTAAAATGAGACCTGAAAATTAAATGTTTAATATCTGATTGGTACCACGTTTTGGTCACTTTTGCATGTCCAAAGCTTAAAACCATCCATAGTATAGATCTTAAATCATGAATATGAATGTTTAACAAAAATATCCAATTTAAGAATAGGTAAAATCTGACTTTATTTTTGTAAAAAATCATATAAATATTTGCTTTCGCGCCCGAATTTTATAATTCTACATCATATTTTATCTAAAAGAAAACGTTGCAACAAGAAAATTGCTATTTTAAGTGTGGTAGATATTGTAGAATCCAGCCTATGCAGTTTACAATATACAACATATTCATCAAGAAAAGGTAAAATCTGACATTATTTTTGTATAAAATCATATAAATATTTGCTTCCGCGACCGAATTTTATAATTCTTTATCATATATTAGCTAAAAGTAAACATTGCAACAAGAAAATTGCTATTTCAAGTGTGGTGGGTATTCGAGAATCCAGCCCATGTAGTTTACAACGTATTCATTCAAATGACACCCGAAAATTGAATGTTTATTATCTGATTGGTAACACGTTTTGGTCACTTTTGCATGTCTAATGCTTAAAACCATCCATAGTATAGATCCTAAAGCATGAATATGAATGTTTTAACAAAAATATCCATTTCAAGAATAGGTAAAATCTGACTTTATTTTTGTAAAAAATCATATAAATATTTGCTTCCGCTACCGAATTTTTTAATTATTTATCATATTTTATCTAAAAGAAAACATTGCAACAAGAAAATTGCTATTTCAAGTGTGGTAGGTATTCTAGAATCCAGCCCATATAGCTTACAATATACAACGTATTCATCAAGAATATGTAAAATCTGACTTTATTTTTGTAAAAAATGATATAAATATTTGCTTCCGCGCCCAAATTTTATAATTCTCCATTATAGTTTAGCTAAAAGAAAACATAGCAACAAGAAAATTGTTATTTCAAGTGTGGTAGGTATTCTAGAATCCAGCCCATGTAGCTTACAATATACATCGTATTCATTAAAATGACACCCAAAAATTGAATGTTTATTATCTAATTGGTACCACGTTTTGGTCACTTTTGCATGTTTAATGCTTAAAATCATCCACAGAATAGATCCTAAAGCATGAATATGAATGCTTTAACAAAAATATCCATTTCAAGAATAGGTAAAATCTGACTTTATTTTTGTAAAAAATCATATAAATATTTGCTGTTTGTCCGAATTTTATAATTCTTCATCATATTTTAGCTAAAAGAAAACATTGCAACAAGAAAATTGCTATTTCAAGTGTGGTAGGTATTCTAGAATCCAGCCCATGTAGCTTACAATATACAACGTATTCATCAAAAAAAAGTAAAATCTGACTTTATTTTTGTGAAAAATCATATAAATATTTGCTTCCGCGCCCGAATTTTATAATTTTTTATCATATTTAGTTACAAGAAAACATTGCAACAAGAAAATTGCTATTTCAAGTGTGGTAGGTATCCTAAAATCCAGCTCATGTAGCTTACAATATACAACGTATTCATCAAAAAAAAGTAAAATCTGACTTTATTTTTGTGAAAAATCATATAAATATTTGCTTCCGCGCCCGAATTTTATAATTTTTTATCATATTTAGTTTAAAGAAAACATTGCAACAAGGAAATTGCTATTTCAAGTGTGGTAGGTATTCTAGAATCCAGCCCATGTAGCTTACAATATACAACGCATTCATCAAGAAAAGGTAAATTCTGACATTATTTTTGTGAAAAATCATATAAATATTTGCTTCCGCGCCTGAATTATATAACTTTTCATCATATTTTAGCTGAAAGAAAACATTGCAACAAGAAAATTGCTATTTCAAGTGTGGTAGTTTTCTACATCCAGCCCATGTAGCTTACAATATACAACATATTCATTATGAATAGGTAAAATCTGACTTAATTTTTGTAAAAAATCATATAAATATTTGCTTCTGCGCCCGAATTTTATAATTCTTTATCATATATTAACTAAAAGAAAACATTGCAACAAGAAAATTGCTATTTCAAGTGTGGTAGGTATTCTACAATCCAGCCCATGTAGCTTAAATATACAACGTATTCATTAAAATGACACTCGAAAATTGAATGTTTATTATCTGATTGGTACCACGTTTTGGTCACTTTTGCATGTCCAATGCTAAAACTATCCATAGTATAGATCCTAAAGCATGAATATGAATGTTTTAACAAAAATATCCATTTCAAGAATAAGTAAAATCTGACTATATATTTGTAAAAAATAATATAAATATTTGCTTCCGCGCCCGAATTTTATAATTCATCATCATATTTTAGCTAAAAGAAATCATTGCAACAAGAAAATTGCTATTTCAAGTGTAGTAGGTATTCTAGAATCCAGCCCATGTAGCTTACAATATACAACGTATTCATCAAGAACAAGTAAAATCTGACATTATTTTTGTAAAAAATCATATAAATATTTGCTTCCGCGCCCGAATTATATAATTTTTCATCATATTGTAGCCAAAAGAAAACATTGCAACAAGAAAATTGCTATTTCAAGTGTGGTAGGTATTCTAGAATCCAGCCCATGTAGCTTATATATAATATACAACGTATTCATTAAAATGACACCCGAAAATTAAATGTTTATTATTTGATTGGTACCACGTTTTGGTCGCTTTTGCATGTCCAATGCTTAAAACCATCCATAGTATAGATCCTAAAGCATGAATATGAATGTTTTAACAAAAATATCCATTCAAAGAATAGGTAAAATCTGACTTTATTTTTGTAAAAAATCATATAAATATTTGCTTCCGCGCCCGAATATTATTATTCTTTATAATAATTTATCTAAACGAAAACATTGCAACAAGAAAATTGCTATTTCAAGTGTAGTAGGTATTCTAGAATCCAGCGCATGTAGCTTACAATATACAACGTATTCATTAATATGACACCCGAAAATTAAATGTTTATTATCTGATTGGTGCCACGTTTTGATCACTTTTGCATGTTTAATGCTTAAAACCATTCATAGTATAGATCCTAAAGCATGAATATGAATATTTAACAAAAATATCCATTTCAAGGATAAGTAAAATCTGACTTTATTTTTGTAAAAACTCATATAAATATTTGCTTCTGCGCCCGAATTTTATAATTTTTCATCATATTTTAGCTAAAAGAAAACATTGCAACAAGAAAATTGCTATTTCAAGTGTGAAAGGTATTTTAGAATCTCGCCCATGTAGCTTACAATATACAACATATTCATTAAGAATAGGTAAAATCTGACTTTATTTTTGTAAAAAACCATATAAACATTTGTTTCCGCGCCTAAATTTTATAATTTTTCATCATATTTTAGCTAAAAGAAAACATTGCAACAAGAAAATTGCTATTTCAAGTGTGGTAGGTATTCTAGAATCAGCCCATGTATTTTACACTACACAACGTATTCATCAAGAAAAGGTAAAATCTGACTTTATTTTTGTAAAAAATCATATAAATAATTGCTTCCGCGCCTGAATTTTATAATTTTTCATCATATTTTAGCTAAAAAAAACATTGCAAAAAGAAAATTGCTATTTCAAGTGTGGTAGGTATTCTAGAATCCAGCCCATGTAGCTTACAATATACAACGTATTCATTAAAATGACACCCGAAAATTGAATGTATATTATCTGATTGGTGCCACGTTTTGGTCACTTTTGCATGTTTAATGCTTAAAACCATTCATAGTATAGATCCTAAAGCATGAATATGAATGTTTTAACAAAAATATCTATTTCAAGGATAAGTAAAATCTGACTTTATTTTTGTAAAAAATCATATAAATATTTGCTTCCGCGCCCAAACTTTATTATTTTTCATCATATTTTAGCTAAAAGAAAACATCGCAACAAGAAAATTGCTATTTCAAGTGTGGTAGGTATTCTAGAATCCAGCCCATGTAGCTTACAATATACAACGTATTCATTAAAATGACAACCGAAAGTTTAATATTTATTATCTGATTGGTACCACGTGTTGGTCACTTTTGCATGTCCAATGCTTAAAACAATCCCTAGTATAGATCCTAAAGCATGAATATGAATGTTTTAACAAAAATATCCATTTCAAGAATAGGTAAAATCTGACTTTATTTTTGTAAAAAATCATATAAATATTTGCTTCCGCGCCCGAATTTTATAATTCTTTATCATATTTTAGCTAAAAGACAACATTGCAACAAGAAAATTGCTATTTCAAGTGTGGTAGGTATTCTACAATCCAGCCCATGTAGCTTAAATATACAACGTATTCATTAAAATGACACTCGAAAATTGAATGTTTATTATCTGATTGGTACCACGTTTTGGTCACTTTTGCATGTCCAATGCTAAAACTATCCATAGTATAGATCCTAAAGCATGAATATGAATGTTTTAACAAAAATATACATTTCAAGAATAAGTAAAATCTGACTATATTTTTGTGAAAAATAATATAAATATTTGCTTCCGCGCACGAATTTTATAATTCATCATCATAATTTAGCTAAAAGAAATCATTGCAACAAGAAAATTGCTATTTCAAGTGTAGTAGGTATTCTAGAATCCAGCCCATGTAGCTTACAATATACAACGTATTCATCAAGAACAAGTAAAATCTGACATTATTTTTGTAAAAAATCATATAAATATTTGCTTCCGCGCCCGAATTATATAATTTTTCATCATATTGTAGCCAAAAGAAAACATTGCAACAAGAAAATTGCTATTTCAAGTGTGGTAGGTATTCTAGAATCCAGCCCATGTAGCTTATATATAATATACAACGTATTCATTAATATGACACCCGAAAATTAAATGTTTATTAACTGATTGGTGCCACGTTTTGATCACTTTTGCATGTTTAATGCTTAAAACCATTCATAGTATAGATCCTAAAGCATGAATAAGAATATTTAACAAAAATATCCATTTCAAGGATAAGTAAAATCTGACTTTATTTTTGTAAAAAATCATATAAATATTTGCTTCTGCGCCCGAATTTTATAATTTTTCATCATATTTTAGCTAAAAGAAAACATTGCAACAAGAAAATTGCTATTTCAAGTGTGGTAGGTATTCTAGAATCAGCCCATGTATTTTACACTACACAAGGTATTCATCAAGAAAAGGTAAAATCTGACTTTATTTTTGTAAAATATCATATAAATAATTGCTTCCGCGCCTGAATTTTATAATTTTTCATCATATTTTAGCTAAAAAAAACATTGCAAAAAGAAAATTGCTATTTCAAGTGTGGTAGGTATTCTAGAATCCAGCCCATGTAGCTTACAATATACAACGTATTCATTTAAATGACACCCGAAAATTGAATGTATATTATCTGATTGGTGCCACGTTTTGGTCACTTTTGCATGTTTAATGCTTAAAACCATTCATAGTATAGATCCTAAAGCATGAATATGAATGTTTTAACAAAAATATCTATTTCAAGGATAAGTAAAATCTGACTTTATTTTTGTAAAAAATCATATAAATATTTGCTTCCGCGCCCAAATTTTATTATTTTTCATCATATTTTAGCTAAAAGAAAACATTGCAACAAGAAAATTGCTATTTCAAGTGTGGTTGGCATTCAAGAATCCAGTCTATGTAGCTTACAATATACAACGTATTCATCAAGAATAGGTAAAATCTGACTTTATTTTTGTAAAAAAATCATATAAATATTTGATTCCGCACCCGGATTTTATAATTCTTTACCATATTTTAGCTAAAAGAAAACATTGCAATAAGAAAATTGTTATTTTAAGTGTGGTAGGTATTGTAGAATCCAGCCCATGTAGCTTACAATATACAACGTATCTATTAAAATGACACTCGAAAATTGAATGTTTATTATCTGATTGGTATCACGTTTTGGTCACTTTTGCATGTCCAATGCTTAAAACCATCCATAATATAGTTCCTAAAGCATGAATATGAATGTTTTAAAAAAATATCCATTTTTAGAATAGGTAAAATGTGACTTTATTTTTATAAAAAATCATATAAATATTAGCTTTCGCGCTCGAATTTTATAATTATTTATTATATTTTAGCTAAAAGAAAACATTGCAACAAGAAAATTGCTATTTCAAGTGTGGTAGGTATTCTAGAATCCAGCCCATGTAGCTTACAATATACAACGTATTCATCAAGAATAGGTAAAATCCGACTTTATTTTTGTAAAAAATCATATAAATATTAGCTTCCGCGCCCGAATTTTATAATTCTTTATCATATTTTAGCTAAAAGAAAACATTGCAACAAGAAAATTGCTGTGTCAAGTGGGTAGGTATACTAGAATCCATCCCATGTAGCTTACAATATACAACATATTCATCAAGAATAGGTAAAATCTGACTTTATTTTTGTAAAAAATCATATAAATGTATGCTTCCGCGCTCAAATTTTATAACTTTTTATCATATTTGAGCTAAAAGAAAACATGGCAACAAGAAAATTGCTCTTTCAAGTGTGGTAGATATTCTAGAATCCAGCCCATGTAGCTTACAATATACAACGTATTCATTAAAATGACACCTGAAAATTGAATGTTTATTATCTGATAGGTATCACGTTATGGTCACTTTTGCGTGTCCAATGCTAAAATTATCTATAGTATAGATTTTAAGCATGAATATAATGTTTTAACAAAAATATCCATTTCAAGAATAGTCAAAATCAGACTTTATTTTTGTAGAATATCATATAAATATTTGCTTCCGCGCCCGAATTTTATAATTCTTCATTATAATTTAGGTAAAGGAAAACATTGCAACAAGAAAATTGCTATTTCAATTGTGGTAGGTATTCTAGAATCCAGCTCATGTAGCTTACAATATACAACATATTCATTAATTTGACACCTGAAAATTACATGTTTATTATCTGATTGGTACCACGTTTTGGTCACTTTTGCAGGTCCAATGCTTAAAACCATCCATAGTATAGATCCTAAAGCATGAATATGAATGTTTTAACAAAAATATCCATTTTAAGAATAGGTAAAATCTGACATTATTTTTGTAAAAAATCATATAAAAATTTGCTTCCGCGCCTGAATTTTATAATTTTTTATCATATTTTAGCTGAAAGAAAACATTGCAACAAGAAAATTGCTATTTCAAGTGTAGTAGGTATTCTAGAATCCAGCCAATGTAGCTTACAATATACAACATATTCATTAAAATGACACCCGAAAATTCAATGTTTATTATCTGATTGGTAACACGTTTTGGTCACTTTTGCATGTCCAATACTAAATTTATCTATAGTATTGATCCTAAAGCATGAAAATGAATGTTTTAACAAAAATATCCATTTTATGAATAGGTAAAATCAGACTTTATTTTTGTAAAAAATCATATAAATATTTGCTTCCGCGCTCGAGTTTTATAATTCTTCATGATATTTTAGCTAAAAAAAACATTGCAACAAGAAAATTGCTATTTTAAGTGCGGTAGGTATTCTAGAATACAGCCCATGTAGCTTACAATATACAACGTATTTAGTAAATTAACACCTGAAAATTGAATGTTTATTATCTGATTGGTACCACGTTTTGGTCACTTTTGCATGTCCAATGCTTAAAACCATCCATAGTATAGATCCTAAAGCATGAATATAAATGTTTTAACAAATATATCCATTTGAAGAATAGGTAAAATCTGACTTTATATTTGTAAAAAAACATATAAATATTTACTTCCGCGCACAAGTTTTATAATGCTTCATCATTTTTTAGCTAAAAGTAAATTTTGCAACAAGAAAATTGCTATTTCATATGTGGTAGGTATTCTGGAATCCAGCCCATATAGCTTACAATATACAACGTATTCATTTAAATAACACCCGAAAATTGAATTTTTATTATCTGATTCGTACCGCGGTTTGGTCACTTTTGCATGTCCAATGCTTAAAACCATCCATAGTATAGATCCTAAAGCATGAATATGAATGTTTTAACAAAATATCCATTTCAAGAATAGGTAATATCTGACTTAATTTTTGTAAAAACTCATACAAATATTTGCTTCCGCGCTCGAATTTTATAAATCTTTATTATTTTAGCTAAAAGAAAACATTGCAACAGGACAATTGCTATTTCAAGTGTGGTAGATATTCCAGCCCATGTAGCTTACAATATACAACGTATTCATTAAAATGACAACCGAAAATTAAATGTTTATTATCTGATTGGTACCACGTTTTGGTCACTTTTGCGTGTCCAATGCTAAAATTATCCATAGTATAGATCCTAAATCATGAATATGAATGTTTTAACAAAAATATCCATTTCAAGAATTGGTAAAATCTGACTTTATTTTAGTAAAAAATCATATAAATATTTGCTTTTTCGTCCGAATTTTAAAAATTCTTCATCATATTTTTGCTAAAAGTAAACATTGCAACAAGAAAATTGCTATTTCAAGTGTGGTAGGTATTCTAGTATTCAGCCCATGTAGCTTACAATATACAACCTATTCATCAAGAATAGGTAAAATCTGACTTAATTTTTGTTAAAAATCACATAAATATTTGCTTCCGCGCCCGAATTTTATAATTCTTTTTTATATTTTAGCTAAAAGAATACATTGCAACATGAAAATTGCTATTTTAAGTGTGGTAGGTATACTAGAATCCAGCCCAGGTAGCTTACAAAATACAACGTACTTACTAAGTTTTATATTTTGAGGTGGTCAAATGAATTAGACAAATATAACAAAATAATTAATTTATTATATATATACAATTTATAACTGACACTTGTATTTATATATTTTTATTACATTGTTTTTTTTATTTATATCATATTTTGGATCAGGTTGCCAACATCTTCCCGTTTTAATAAAATACGTAGTCATTTCAAAATCGGGTTGGAAGATTTGTGTTTCTTCTTGGACGTTTCTGACTTGTAGATTCTGGAAGACAATCTAAACTAATTTCAGGGCTGAAATTGTCAAATAAAGATTCATCAATATTGTTGTTGTCATCTTCAATTTGTTTATTTGGATCTATATTAAATTCTTCCAATAACATATTCAAACTTAATTTTGACTCTGAATTTTCGTTAGTGTTATCAAATCTTCTAATTAATTGGTTTGCATGGGAACGAATAACCTGGTTCTTGTGTGCTGCGTCTAAGAAAACGTTATAAATGGTATTTCCTACCTTTTCTATGATGGTACCAGGATACCATTCCCAAGAATTTTTTGAATATATTTTTGTATAAATTTTGTTACCTTTTTTAAACAATTTTTCTACAGCTCCATGTTTCTTGTTGAACTGCAAATTTTGTTTGTAGTTTGTTATTTTATTTCTTGTTTCACTTGGATGCAATAAATCTAAAGTTGTTCGAATTTTTCGTCCAAGCATTATTTCAGCAGGTGACTTATTATTTATATATTTATTTGGTGTATACCGATATGTACTTAAAAATGTATTTAAAGCTTCCTCTAATCCTTCTTCCCCCTTTAACTTCAAAAGTGCTCTTTTGGAAATATCAACAAACACTTCTGCTTGTCCATTCGACTGCGGGTGATAAGGTGGTATTTTTAAATGTTCTATACCATTTTTGTCACAAAATTCTTTAAATATATGGCTGGTAAATTGTGTACCATTATCTGACACAATGGTTTTTGGCAACCCAAATCTACTGAAAACTTGTTGTAAGAAATATATTGTTTTTGATGCTGTAGCTGTTTTCGTCCTAAAAATTTCTGGCCATTTACTATGAGCATCAACTATTAGAAAGAAATAATAATCTTCAAAAGGTCCTGCATAGTCTATGTGAATTCTTTCCATTGGTTGTTCTGTAACAGGCCAAGAAAATAAAATAGATTTAATTGGAGATTTTCTAGTTTTAGCACATTTGACGCATTCTTTGACAAAATGTTCAATTTCCTCGTCAATCTTTGGCCAAAACACATAACTTCTTGAAATTGCTTTCATTTTCTCAATACCTGGGTGACCCTTATGTAATTCTTTAAGAATGCATTTCCTATATTTTTCAGGAATGACTATTCTGTTATTAAACATTAAACAATCTTTTACTACTGAAAGTGAATCTTTTCTGGAAAAATATGGTTGAATGTTTTCATCTATTTCCTTTTTATTCGTGGGCCATCCATTATTCATGTAGTTAATTACTTTTTGTATGACATGACTCTTTTTAGTTTCACACAAAATTTCTTTAAATGTGATTGTTATTGTATCGAAAGATTCTTGTTGTATTTTATTAATAGCAGTTTCCCAATATACTAAAGCAATAACAAATTCTTCATCTGGTTGATTCTTTGAATTTATTAACCTTGATAACACATCAGCGTAACCAAATGAATCAGTTGAAATATATCGAATATCAAAATCATATCTCATTAATGTTAAAGCCCAGTGTTGTAGTCTATTTGCTGTATAAATAGGAATACCTTTTTTATTTCCAAATATGTGAAGAAGTGGTTTATGATCCGTTTCCAGTATAAATTTCCTAGATAGTAACATTTTGTGGAACTTTGTAACCGCAAATACTAGCCCAAGAGCTTCTTTCTCAATTTGGCTAAATTTTTGTTCTGCTTTTGTTAAAGTTCTGGATGTATGATAAATTGCTTTTCTACGACCATCTGAAAATTCATGAAAAATAACTGCACCAATTCCACGATTACTTGCATCTGCCGCTACAATAATTTGTAAGTTAGGATTATAATGAGTTAACAACAGATCACTTTGTAAAATAGTTTTGATTTGTTAAAAGCTTCATCACACGCTTTTGACCATTTAAATTCAACATTTTTGTATAATAACTGATCGAGTGGACTTCTAATTTGTTGTAATTTATTAACAAATTTACCATAATAATTGGTAGCACCTAAAAATGCACGTACTTCAGAAACATTAGTAGGAATAGGCATATTTTTAATTACTTCAATTTTCGCTGGATCTGGTGCCAGACCATTTGATGAAACAACATGTCCTAACAACTTTACTTCTTGCATAAAAAATTGACATTTTTCTGGTTTAAGAATAAAACCATAATCAGATATGCGTTGAAATAAAATTTGTAAATGATTAAAATGTTCAATTTCATCTGTACTTGCTACTATTATATCATCTAGATACGCACTTGCAAATGGAAAATCCGCTATCATTGCATCAATAACCTTCTGAAATTCTCCCGGTGCAGATTTTACTCCAAAAGGAAGGCGTAAATATTTATATAGTCCACGATGAGTATTAATTACTAATAATTGTTGTGATTTTTCTTCTACTTCAAGTTGAAAATAGGCATCTGAAAAATCAATGCAAGAGAATAATGATTTACCTGACATTTTAGCGAAAATATCATGTGGTAATGGTATCGAGTGTTGATTTGATTCCAATGCATTGTTAAGTCCAGTTGAATAATCGGCGCAAATTCGAATTTTACCATTTGGTTTGCTAACTACCACGATTGGTGCTGCCCAAGATGATAAATCTACAGGTGCAATGATTCCAAGATTTTCTAATCTTTTTAATTCACAATCGATTTTGGGTAATGCAGCATATGATACTGGACGTTTTTTAATATATACTGGCTTTGCATCAGGTTTCATATGTAATTTAACTTTAGTTTTTGTACATAAACCTAAAGCATTACTAAAAATATTTGGAAATTTTTCAATTAATCGTTTTATATAATCATTCGTTAATGATGATGATAATGATGTGACTGAATTACATACTGAATTAAATGGAATTGACCATAAATTAAATAATTTTATCCATTTAATTCCAAATAAATTCAAATTCGGAATTTTTGTAACATAACAATTTCCTTGTTTTGTAATTCCATTTAATTTGATGTCACATTTAAATTCATCTGTAATTTCTAAACGATGACCGGTAGCACTACTAGCTGCAAAAGTTGTAGGTGTTTTGATTGGTTTACCAATTCGTTCCCACATTTCTTCGCTAATAAATGATATATCACTTGCAGTATCTAACTGTAACTGTATTAAGTGATTATTGACTTCTACCTGAATAAATTTGCGATCGTCTTCATGATTTACTTTATTTACTGAAATAACAACTTGTGATTTAGCATATTGATTATTTTTGTTTACCTGATTATATTGGCTTTTATTTTTATTCTTTGATTTTGAATTTGAAGCACTACGACAATATCCTTCTTTATGACCAATTTGATTACAATCTTTGCATTTATGAATACGAAAATCGCACTCTTTAGCAAAATGCATTTGACCGCAATACCAACATGGATATTTTGGTTTGCTTTTGTTTATAGTTTCATCAGACTTACTTTTCTGATCCTGTTTTGGTTGATATTGTACTTTGTTGACATTTGGTTTCGATGAATTTTCAACTAACGCTGTATCCATTTTAATTGAAGCCAAACGTTGACATTCGTTTATAAGTGTATTTAATGTAACTTCATTTGCTTCACTACATTTATCTAATACTTGTAACAAACGAGTACGTACTTCAAAATCCTTTGGTGATTTTAAACCACATATAAACATTAAACATTTAAAATGCTCCAAGGATAAATTACCAAATTCAAAATCTTCACATGCACGATTAACAATACCTGCATAAGTAACATAATCGTCATATTCTTTCTTCTTAATTTGCAAGCAATTAAATCGCTTATTAAAAATACTTATTTGTGGACATAAAATTTGTTTAAGATTTTTTACCGTTGTTTCCAAATTATTATCTTTCGGTGTTTTTGGTAAAATATAATTTACATATTTATTATGTGATTTTAGATCTAACTTGCGCAGTAACAATCTTACTTTAGCAGAATCATCTAATTTATTTGTCTCTGCTTTAATAACATCGTACCATTTATCAAATGTCAAACCATTATCTGGGTCGTAAACAAATTGTTGGATACTTTTGGACAATGATTCTATTACTAATTCAACGTTATTTGCGGAAGATTTTTCTTCAGTGATGTTTGAAAGTAACTCTGCAAACAAATCTTGTTGTTGACGTTGATTTTCCTGCATTTGAAGTAAAACTCTTTCTAAAATCTGTTCCATTTTAGTTAGTGCACAGGTTTACAATCCTCGTCGCCAATTTGTTATATTTTGAGGTGGTCAAATGAATTAGACAAATATAACAAAATAATTAATTTATTATATATATACAATTTATAACTCTAAGAATAGGTAAAATCTGACTTCATTTTTGTAAAAAATTATATAAATATATGCTTCCGCGCCCTAATTTTATAATTCTTCATCATATTTTAGCTAAAAGAAAACATTGCGACATGAAAATTGCTATTTCAAGTGTGGTAGGTATTTTAGAATCCAGCCCATGTAGCTTACAATATACAACGTATTCATTAAATTACACCCGCAATTTGAATGTTTATTATCTGATTTGTACCACGTTTTGGTCACTTTTGCAAGTCCAATGCTAAATTTATCCATAATATAGATCCTAAAGCATGAATATGAATATTTCAACAAAAATATCCAATTCAAGAATAGGTAAAATATTACTTAATTTTTGTAAAAAATCATATAAATATTTGCTTCTGCGCCCGAATTTTATAATTCTTCATCATATTTTAGCTAAAAGAAAACATTGCAAGAAGAAAATTGCTATTTCATTTGTGATAGGTATTCTAGAATCCAGTTCATGTAAATTACAGTATACAACGTATTCATTAAAATGACATCCACTTCAAGAATAGGTAAAATCTGACTTTATTTTGGTAAAAAATCATATAGATATTTGCTTCCGCGCCCGAATTTTATAATTCTTCATCATAAATTTGCTAAAAGAAAACATTGCAACAAGAAAAATGCTATTTCAAGTGTGGTAGGTATTCTAGAATCCAGCCCATTTAGCTTACAATATACAACGTATTTATTAAAATAACACCGGAAAATTAAATGTTTATTATCTGATTGGTACCCCGGGGTCACTTTTGCATGTCCAGTGCTAAAATTATCCATAGTATAGATACTAAAGCATGAATATGAATGTTTTAACAAAATTATCCGTTTCAAGAATAGGTAAAATCTGACTTTATTTTTGTAAAAAATCATAGAAATATTTGCTTCTGCGCCCGAATTTTATATTTGTTCAACAAGAAATTTGCTATTTCAAGTGTGGTAGGTATTCTAGAATCCAGCTCTTGTAGCTTACAATATACAACGTATTCATTAAAATGACAACCGAAAATTGAATGTTTATTATCTGATTGGTACCACGTTTTGGTCACTTTTGCGTGTCCAATGCTAAAATTATGCATAGTATAGATCCTAAATCATGAATATGAATGTTTTAACAAAAATATCCATTTCAAGAATAGGTAAAATCTGACTTTATTTTTGTAAAAAATCATATAAATATTTGCTTCTGCGCCCGAATTTTAAAAATTCTTAATCATATTTTAACTAATAGAAAACATTGCAACAAGAAAATTGCTATTTCAAGTGTGGTAGGTATTCTAGTATTTAACCCATGTAGCTTACAATATACAACCTATTCATCAAGAATAGGTAAAATCTGACTTTATTTTTGTTAAAAATCACATAAATATTTGCTTCCGCGCCCGAATTTTATAATTCTTTTTCATATTTAAGCTAAAAGAATACATTGCAACATGAAAATTGCTATTTCAAGTGTGGAAGGTATTCTAGAATCCAGCCCTTGTAGCTTTATTTTTGTAAAAAATCATATAAATATTTGCTTCTGCGCCCGAATTTTAAAAATTCTTAATCATATTGTAGCGAACCCAGGGTAGCGGCGCGGGCGGCGGCGCGGGCGGCGGCTGATAGCGAACAGGTCAGAACACGTCCGTCCGCTCCCCATTTTTCTGATTTCCAAGGAATCAAAGAATCTTCTAGAATGATGTATTTTAATATAAATACCCCGACCAAAAGATCGCGAGGACAGTCTTGTATCGATACGGGTAGTGAACACATGGTGATATAAATAAATAAAGTTGAAATAAATATTGCGTAGTTCTAATTGTTTAAATAAATTATCTTAGTGTTTAAGTCTTTATTGATATATGTTAGTCGTAAATTAGTATTTATATTTGTTAATTCTTAGTGTTAGTTATATTTCATTATTCTTTATAATTCATATTTCTTTAATTAAACTTAGTTATATAAATTCTCGTGTTTTAATCAATTTTACACTTCACCTAAATAAATAAAACGTTACAATTGGTGTCAGGTGCGAGGGTTAAAAAAAACTGTGAAGTGTAAAATATAAATAAATAAAATGGCTACTAAACAAGTAAAATTAAGTGAATTAAAAGTGGCCGATCTCAAGAGGGAGCTGGAAGAACGAGACTTGGAGACATCGGGAACCAAGTCTGTTCTACAACATCGTCTACGCCAAGCCTTAATAGAAGCTGGTGAAAATCCTGACGATTTTTTATTCGAAATTGATGATTTTGTTAAAATTCTGAAGGAAAATTCTAGAAAACTAGATGAAACTTCTAGAACATTAGAACCAAAATTAGAGGAAAGTTCTAGAAAATCTGAAGAAAATTCTAAAGCTTTAGAACAAAAGTTGGCGGAAAGTTCTCGAACTTTGGAAGAAAAGTTAACAGAAAATTCTAGAACTTTAAAAGAAGAATTAATAGAAAATTCTAGAATTTTAGAAGCGAAATTAACAGAAAATTCTAGAATATGGGAGGAGAAATTAATGGAAAATTCTAAAAGTTTGGAGGACAAGCTAAACGAACAATTGAAAGAAAGTTCTAGAATATTAGAAGAGAGAATAGAAACTTACGAGAAAAATGTTGAAGAGTTGCAGCAAAATTTCTCTAATATTACGCCAGCGGTATCAAATTCTAATGTGGCAGATATTATTCAAGTAAACAAAACAGTAAAAGCGGAACATAATTCAAAACTGCACATTAAAGCACCCGAATTCGATGGCAAGTCATCATGGCCGAATTATGTAAAACAATTTGAAGCCGCTGCCAAAGCAAATGGCTGGACTTCCAAAGAAAAGGCTACTGCGCTGACAGTTTCGCTACGTGGGGAAGCCATCGATATCCTACAAACGTTAAAAGAAGATGAACAAGAAGATTACGAACAATTTGTTAAGCGATTGGATATGCGATATGGCAATGCGCATCTGGAGCAGGTGTACCAGACGCAACTGAGGAACCGATATCAGAGTTCAAAAGAGAACCTTCAAGAATTTGAAGTGGATATAGCTCGCTTGGTTCGTCTCGCACATCCTACAGCCCCTGACAGCGTTTTGGAATGCCTAGCTACACAAGCATTTATCTATGGGGTCCGAGACAATGAAACTCAGCAGGCACTACGATTGGCTCGACCAAAAACTCTGGTTGATGCACTTTCATATGCCTTAGATCATGAAGCTGCAAAACAAGCTTCACGCAACCAATCGCGAGTGCGAATTATCGATGCTGAGAGGAATGAAGACACTGAGGATCTAGATGACAGGATAAGACGAATTTCATCTGAAATTCATGGCGCGGGAAGAAAGAAACTCCGCTGTTGGAATTACGGTGAAGTAGGTCACCCGCAAAGGCTCTGCAGAAAACAACAGAGGAAAGCAGAACCAAGAAAGGAAGAAAGGGAGTCGGAAAACTAAGTCGGGTTGATGCGAAGGGGCAATCGTCGACCCGTAATCCAGTAGCCCCAGAATCTATTACTTATGTCGCATCCCTTCATCATCAAGCTAACAGCATCTATGTAGACGGTTCTATCAACAGAAGGCCGCTTACAATGTTGCTGGATACGGGTGCGACAAAAACAATAATCAGATCCGACTTAGCAAGAAAACTATGCAGAAAACATCTACTTCCAACAAAGTGGCAGATACGCACAGCCACAGGAGAACAAGCTACCGCATCTGGAGAAATAGATTTGAGCATCACTGTTGGAAAAACGTGCATTAAACATCGTGTGCTGGTAGCTGACGTGGAAGATGAATTCATTTTGGGCATGGACATAATGAAAAAGCATGGATTTAAACTTGACCTGAAGAATGGAGTGATGATGGTCAATGATGAAGAACTAGTATTAAATCCACGAGACGACAATGCCATGCGAGTCTTAATAACGGAAGATGTAACCCTCCCAGAACGGAGTGAATCAATCGTAGAAGCACAGCTAGAGGGTAGCTTCTGTGAGGGAAACATTGTCATGCTCCAGCCGAAAAATGATGATGCCAAAACTGGGACTGGAGTTGTAATTGGAAAAGCCTTGCTCAAAACTGAGAAGGTAATCCCAGTTCGAGTAATGAACATAAATTTTTATCCCGTTATACTGAAGAAAGGGACCATAGTAGGAGAATGCTCAACGGTATCATCGATTATTCGAACTGTAAAGGCCAAAGACAACACATCCTGCGATGTTCCAGACATTCTAATCAAAGAGCTGTCATCATCGTTCCAGGACTTGACTGCTGACCAAAAAACCAAGGCTAAGAACTTAATTGGGACCTTTCAAGATGTGTTCCAATTTGACAAGAAGGACAAAGGACGAACCAATGTAGTCCATCATAAAATAGACACCGGAGACGCCAAGACCCATCCGCCAAACAGCAAGAAGATTACCACTGGCGAAGCGGGAAGAAGCTGAAGAAATTATAGAGGATATGAGGACGGAAGGTGTGATTGAACCTTCAAACAGTCCATGGGCTTCACCAGTGGTGCTAGTGAAGAAGAAGGATGGCTCTACAAGATTTTGCGTCGATTATCGTCAACTTAACAACGTAACGAAGAAGGATAGCTACCCGCTACCCCGAATAGACGATACACTGGACACATTGGTAGGATCAAAGATCTTCTCCACTCTTGATCTAAAGAGCGGATACTGGCAAGTGGATTTAGACCCAAGAGACAAAGAAAAGACTGCATTTACCATCGGTACCGGTCTTTAGCAATTTACTGTTATGCCATTTGGGCTCTGCAATGCCCCTGCAACGTTTGAACGACTTATGGAAACCGTGTTGGCTGGACTGTCGTGGAAAACATGTTTGGTTTACCTCGACGATATTATTGTGGTAGGAAAAACATTCGAAGACCACATGAAGAACTTGGAAGAGGTTTTCCAAAGATTGAGGAAGGCTAACCTGAAACTCAGTCCAAAGAAGTGTCACTTATTTCAAAAAGAAGTTCATTATCTTGGACACGTAGTTTCTGGTAAGGGTATTGCAGTAGACCCGGAGAAAATAAGGGCTGTGAGTGACTGGCCAGTACCGAGAGATAAACATGAATTGAGAAGTTTCCTTGGTCTCTGTACATACTACCGCCGTTATGTACCTGGATTTGCCAACATAGCGAAGCCATTGACAAGGCTTACTGAAGAAGGCAGAAAATTTATCTGGGAGATGGACTGTCAAGCTGCGTTCAAACAACTTAAATATTCCTTGACAAGCGCACCTGTTCTAAGTTATCCTTTACCAGAAGGAGAATTCATTCTTGATACAGATGCCAGCAACGTTGGGATTGGTGGCGTTCTTTCCCAGATACAAGACGGACAAGAGAAGGTTATTGCCTATTTTAGTAAGACCTTGTCAAAACCAGAGAGGAATTATTGTGTCACCAGAAAAGAACTTTTGGCTGTCGTGAAATCCGTAGAGCACTTCTACAAATATTTGTACGGTAGAAGATTTCTTATAAGAACTGACCACGCTGCTCTCAAATGGCTGCTACAATTTAAGAATCCTGAAGGTCAGGCAGCTAGATGGATTGAAAGATTGCAAGAATATAACTTTGTTATTGAACATCGAGCAGGTACAAGCCATCGTAATGCTGACGCATTATCAAGAAGACCTTGCCAGGACGAATGCAAGCATTGCAGTCGTCTAGAAGAAAAACTCTCTACCATCGCCAGAACAACAGTAGTAAATGATAGTTGGCAAACGGAAGACCTTCGCAAGGACCAAGAGAATGATTCGGATTTAAAAATCATACTGGATTGGAAACGTGGAGATAGCAGACCAGTTTGGGAAGATGTTGCACGACACTCACAAAGTGTAAAATCGTACTGGGCGCAGTGGGACTCTATTGTTGTTGAAGAGGGCCTCCTGAAACGTGTCATAGAGAATACAGATGGTACTGAGAGTAGAACCCAGCTGATAATCTCTAGAAATAGAGTACCGGAAGTATTGGAGGAGATCCACGACGGATCTGGACATTTTGGAGTAAATAAAACTCTCAAAAGATTGCGCCAACGATTTTACTGGGTAAATTGCAAAGAAGATGTTAAAGAGTGGTGCAAGAAATGTGTGGTCTGCGCGGGAAGTAACGGGCCACATAGGAAAAGAAGAGCTCCTATGCGCCAATATAACGTTGGAAGTCCCTTTGAACGCATTGCAATTGACGTGGCCGGACCATTCCCAGAAACTGATGAGGAAAATAAATACATAGTGGTAGTAATGGACTACTTCACTAAGTGGGTTGAGGCCTACCTATTACCCAACCAGGAAGCCGTAACGGTCGCTGAAGTTTTGGTTAAAGAATGCATCTGTCGATTTGGAGTACCGCGAGAGATACATTCCGACCAAGGAAGGAATTTCGAGTCTGCTCTGTTCCAAAATATCTGTAAGATATTAGGAATAAAGAAAACCAGAACTACTGCATTACACCCGCAGTCTGATGGCATGGTTGAACGGATGAACAGAACAATAAATCGGTATTTGTCAAAGGTAGTCTCTAACCATCAACGAGACTGGGACCGACATCTTCATCTGTTCTTGTTGGCTTACCGTTCATCCGTGCATGAGACAACAGGGCAGACACCAGCTAACATCTTATTCGGGCGGGAGTTGCGCTTACCATCCGATCTGGTATTTGGCAGTAAACCCGGTGAAGATCTTGCCGGGGAGGACTATGTAACGGACTTACGGAGAAGAATGAATGACATCCATGAACAAGTCCGCACAAACATTTAAGATGCCAGCGATCGCATGAAGGACCAGTATGACGTCAAGGCTGAGAAAGGTGGTTATCAACCTGGGAATTTGGTGTGGCTTTATAATCCACAAAGACGTCGCGGCTTATCGCCCAAGCTGCAAAGGAATTGGGAAGGTCCTTACGAGATCATCAAAAGAATAAATGATGTGGTCTACAGAATTAGGAAAACACCTAATGGAAAGCCGAGAGTAGTCCACTTCAATCGGTTAGCCCCTTACGCTGGTGATAATTTTGACGATCATCGTGGAGCGACGGTATGCCGGGTTGTAGCTGAGGAACCTACATTTGAAGACTTCATGGAAAGTCATTCTACTGGTCATAAGGTTCGGTATGGCGTGACACGAGAAGAACAACGAGATCTGTTCACCGTGTCCCCAGAGTATTCCCTCGCACATTGTCTAGCGAAAGATATTAAAATGTCCCGCGGCATCGCTTCAGTTTTTAAAAGAAAATTTGGACGAGTACAAGAACTGGCCAACCAACGTCCAACTGTCGGAAAAACGCTACAACTGAAGGATGATAACGTAGAAAATAAGCGGTACCTTTACTACCTGGTTACCAAACAATACTCATATCAGAAGCCGTCATACCGCAGTTTATGGGACTCGTTGTGCGATATGAAGGAACATCTGTTGCAGAACGACATCACGAAGCTGGCAGTACCGAAGATAGGCTGTGGACTAGATGGTTTAAATTGGAGGATTGTTAGAAGCATGTTAGAAACAATCTTCCGCTTTACCGGAGTCGAAATTCTAGTCTGCAGCTTCAACCCTACCGAGAAAGAAGAGCTCAAACGGACTGTCGACTGCTACTTCTTCAAGACTTCCAGATGCACCAAGGGTGTTGCATGCAGATTTCGGCATAACGAACTGTTCCGGGACGAAACAGTCTTAAGGAGGGGGCAATGTAGCGAACCCAGGTTAGCGGCGCGGGCGGCGGCGCGGGCGGCGGCGCGGGCGGCGGCTGATAGCGAACAGGTCAGAACACGTCCGTCCGCTCCCCATTGTTCTGATTTCCAAGGAATCAAAGAATCTTCTAGAATGATGTATTTTAATACAAATACCCCGACCAAAAGATCGCGAGGACAGTCTTGTATCGATACGGGTAGTGAATACATGGTGATATAAATAAATAAAGTTGAAATAAATATTGCGTAGTTCTAATTGTTTAAATAAATTATCTTAGTGTTTAAGTCTTTATTGATATATGTTAGTCGTAAATTAGTATTTATATTTGTTAATTATTAGTGTTAGTTATGTTTCATTATTCTTTATAATTCATATTTCTTTAATTAAATTTAGTTATATAAATTCTCGTGTTTTAATCAATTTTACACTTCACCTAAATAAATACAACGTTACAATATTTTAACTAAAAGAAAACATTGCAACAAGAAAATTGCTATTTCAAGTGTGGTAGGTATTCTAGTATGTAGCCCATGTAGCTTACAATATACAAACTATTCATCAAGAATAGGTAAAATCTGACTTTATTTTTGTTAAAAATCACATAAATATTTGCTTCCGCGCCCGAATTTTATAATTCTTTTTCATATTTTAGCTAAAGGAAAACATTGCAACAAGAAATTTGCTATTTCAAGTGTGGTAGGTATTCTAGAATCCAGCCCATGTAGCTTACATTATACAACGTATTCATCTAGAATAGGTAAAATCTGACATTATTTATGTAAAAAATTATATTAATATTTGCTTCTGCGCCCGAGTTTTATAATTCTTTATTATATTTTTGCTAAAAGAAAACATTGCAACACGAAAATTGCTATTTCAAGTGTGGTAGGTATTCTAGAATCCAGCCCATGTAGCTCACAATATAAAACGTATTCATCAAGAATAGGTAAAATCTGATTTTATTTTTGTAAAAATTCATACAAATATTTGCTTCCGCGCCCGAATTTATAATTCTTTATCATATTTTAGCTAAAAGAAAACATTGCAACAAGAAAATTGCTATTTTAAGTGTGGTAGGTATTCTAGAATCCAGCCCATGTAGCTTACAATATACAACGTATTCATCAAGAATAGGTAAAATCTGACATTAATTTTGTAAAAAATCATATAAATATTTGCTTCCGCGCCCGAATTTTATAATTTTTCATCATATTTTAGCTAAAAGAAAACATTGCAACAAGAAATATGCTATTTCAAGTGTGGTAGGTATTCTAGAAGCCAGCCCACGTAGCTTACAATATACAACCTAATCATTAAAATGACACCCGAAAATTAAGTATTTAATATCTGATTAGTACCACGTATTGGTCACTTTTGCAAGTCCAATGCTTAAAACCATCCATAGTATAGATCCTAAAGCATGAATATGAATGTTTTAACAAAAATATCCATTTCAAGAATAGGTAAAATCTGACTTTATTTTTGAAAAAAGTTATATAAATATTTGCTTCCGAGCACGAATTTTATAATTCTTCATCATATTTTAGCTAAAAGAAAACATTGCAACACGAAAATTGCTATTTCAAGTGTGGTAGGTATTCTAGAATCCAGCCCATGTAGCTCACAATATACAACGTATTCATCAAGAATAGGTAAAATCTGACATTATTTTTGTAAAAATTCATATAAATATTTGCTTCCGCGCCCGAATTTATAATTCTTTATCATATTTTAGCTAAAAGAAAACATTGCAACAAGAAAATTGCTATTTTAAGTGTGGTAGGTATTTTAGAATCTAGCCCATGTAGTTTACAACGAAGCATTCCGTGCCGTCGATTCTTATAGCGCCGAATTATCATGCCGTCAATGTCTTATGCCGCCGAAGTATTACCCTGTCATATAGTACCCCCACCACTAATGCCGTCACGCCGAACTCAGTAGTGTCACCCCGTCGAAATTGGGATGAAATGGGACAGGACGAAACGAATTCCTGTGTTCCAAATTAAATATTACAGATTACTAACTTATCTCTCACATCTTATTACTTCTTCTACTACATTATAGATGGCGCTGCCAAAACAATGAATATAATTTCGTTGGTACACTCTGGGAAAAAATCTGATTGACAATCAGAGTAAAGTAATTTTATTAAATTAAATGTAAATTAAAAACAAAATAGTTATTTATGCAACTCGTGTGTAAAGTGCTATAGTTTCCGCATGAGGCGTAGCCGAATGCGTCATCCAGCACTCGAATAAAAAATACTATGTTACACACGTGTTACGTACAACATTTTTCCTACAACCGAAATATTAATAAAATTTAATTTCAAAAGTAAATAAAACAATTATTGATAGTTATGCCACTGGTGTTAGAAAAGTGACTCTTTACACACTTAAATAAGGGCATAAAATTGTACTTTATGTCTGGTTGTACGAAAAGAAAATATTTGTTATGTATTAAACAAAAGAAGTATTTTATTTGAAGCTTAAACTGAATGCTTTAAGATAAATACCTTGATTTTAATTTTTTAAATATAATATTATCAAACAAATATTTTCTGTTTTTCTATGGACTTCTGTAACAAAGTATACATGGAAGTGGACACGTAGTAACGTCACTAATTATTTAATTTTTAACCACTGTTGTAATCACGTAATGGAAATACTGTATTCTGTAATAACTATTTTAGTAACATTCGTTACTTATTTAAACAAAAAGGTATGTCTATCTACGAACTCTTCCAGGTTGTGCAGGTTGCATAATGTTAGTGATAGCTGCACATGTTTTATAAAGAGTATTTTTATTGTGCAATTACAAACAAAAATACTTATTTATAAATATTGGTTTAAGAATACATTACAGTAATATAATGAATACTACAAATGATTCTTTCATATATAGATACAGGGTGTCCCAGCGAAAATTATCAGCGCAATTTTTGGCCACTTAACATTAATTTTGCAAAAAACGCTCGAATACATCAATTTTAGTATATAGGGGGACACCTGAATGGATTAGTAGCAATGGCATAACTTCAACCCTAAAATGGGAGTGGACTGCACCTCAAAAATTTTAAATGGAAAAGGGTGTCAAACATGACACAGGTCGAAAGGCCTTTTAATTCTCTTTTCAACAGTTTTTTTAATTTTTAAATCTGATCATTAGTTCCAGAGAAATATCGTTTAAAACAAATTTGATCCTATTCTAAATGGTTTATACACGAAGTTACTGCATCAAGATGAGTAGTTGCAACTTATAATACTACTATGTACTATTGATGGTAAATTAGTATATGTATGTAAAAACTACATAAGACTACGTAAAACTGTTGACAGATTGATAATGGAGTATTTCACCTAAATAAAATTGTACATTTTTATTTACGTCAATTGCAACTTGATAAAGGCGTCGAATGAAATTTTTATTGATTTGTGTTGATTTTAGTTTAAATTTGGGTTTTAATACAACACAATTTGATTTAGTTTGCATTTATTGCATTCACAGAATTACAAAAGACAAAAGAAAACATCATGTACAAAATAAACATTTTCATCAACCCGTCTGAACAACCTCATAACCAAAAAACTTTTTCTGACAGATCAAACAGTGACATTTTGTTATTTCCAACCTATTTTAAATTCTAACATTTGAATTTTATTTCAACAATTTGTTAAGTAAAAAGCCGCTAGATGGCGAAACAGAACGGACAACTGCTGTGGCATCTAGCGGCTTTTGAACTAACCTGTCAATATATTTTTTCAACTTTCGGACTAGGTTCGATGCGATAGTTTTTAACTAATCAATAATTAATGTCAAGTACTTTATCCAGAGTTGAAAAGAAATAACTTTTTTTCTGAAACTGGAGCGAAAGTACTATATTCGCCAGGCCGGCAAACAGACAGGTTCTGGACGAATTTGAGCATTTTTTTTAACATTTTATATAACCTACAATTAATTTTCAATTTAAATATTGTCAAAGTGAACTTATGTATATGAAGTCCGCAACCCTCAACTACTAATGGAGATAAAAAAATGAAGCAGGAAATTCAGTTACAAATTATTTACTGCGAAGTTTAGGCTCTAGGCCTAGGCCAACGTTTCGCTGCCTGTTGCAGGAGAAAAATACTTTGGTATAAGTGTGTGTGGGTATAAGGAGTAACTAAAACACTACCAGGAAAAAAAAGTAATAAACGGATTAACAAAGTTCCCTTCTTCTTTAGTATTTCAAGTAATTCAGAATGGAGTAGTTCTGTTTGATAATGTTAATTTAGTAAATCATAAGGCTCAATTTTTAAATATGTATATGCAATAAAATACATTTGAAACAAAATAGCTAGTTATATAATAAGTAAGGAAACAATAGTGGTTCTTTAACGCATGCGAAAATTACAAAATGAGACGCAGGCGAGTTTTATAAGAGCAAATTTAAATAACCACCCAATTTCCTTATTTATTTCATTTACACTGCCTAACAGACCAAAGTCCAATTACAGGACAGGGGACCTACAGTTTATAGTGGGTTAGGAACCACTCGGATACAGCGGTATTATTTTTTTTGGTTTCAAGTTGCTCGTCACTGGGACTTGAACCTAGACTCCGCCGAGTCGAAGCGCGCAAATCAATTAAACCACGACTGCCCTTATGTGTTTCATATAAAAAAATTCTACTTCCCTTTCCTAAGTACCAACAAAATGTATTTGAAATTGTTAATTTTTGACATTTTCAAGACATTTATAAAATAATCCTTAATTTTGTGCGTTTCTATAATTTATAACAAAGTTGTTGGATATAAATGTTATAAATTAAGTTCGTTCATTCAAGTTTTTTTGAATTGTGAAATATCAGTCACTGTGAATCTAAGAAATGTAATAACTGTGTCATTAATATTTGTAAAGAAATATTTGTGAAATAACGAAATTAATAACATAACTGAACTTCATAAAATAAAGATATTCTCATTAAATAAAGGTAAAAAAATAATAATTATCACATGTTCACATGTAGCTGTACCCTCTCGACATTTAACCAAATAACAGCAGAAACGTCATTTTCATCTAAGCTTAAAATTTAACTCTATTGCCATAGTCGAGTTGTCTGAACTGTGTATTTAAGTCGAGATTAATTTTAACACTCACTCTTTCTTGTAAAACATATTTTCTAATTTAATTTAGAATTAATAAATTTAACCTGGGTTAAAATTGATCTTGAATTTATGACAAATCCGCGAAAAATCTCTTTGTAGTTGGCACTAGTGTCTTTACTGCAGTCGGGATAATCAACTTCACAACACATCAAGATTGTTTTATATGTAGTTGACGCAACTTTTACTCTCTTATTTCTAAATATTTTATATAATTGTGGATATATCAACGTTTTCAATATAGAAATTGGCATATAAATGTTTTACCTATTATGTTTAATGTATTGACAATAATTTTTAATAGTTGTAAAAAAAATTTAAAATGAGAGCATTGATATCGGTTTTGTGTGTTGTTAAAATTGAAGCTTCAAAAGAACTTGCCGCTTGAAAAATATTTAATGACGATCCACAATAACATAATGGTTGTGGCATGATCCAAAATAAGGTGTTTGTAAAATATTTGCTGTTGGTTCCTTTTTAACCTATGAAATTTGATTTCGTTTTGAAGAATAAAAAAATATTCACATTGAATTATTTTTTAACTATGTTTAGTAGTTTAGTACTACTTATTTACATTGTTTTATTACACTTCTTTTTCTTGAGCATCCCTCCTTGGGTGTAGAAAAACTAGCTACCGGTAATTTTCGACTAGGAATCGGGTTTTAATTTCTTGTTTCCTTCGTTGTACGATATTTTATAGTGAAAATGTGTATATATTAATAATATACAATATTTATTTATGTTTTATAATAACATAATTCTTATAAAATATGTAGCAACAAAAAAAATGGTCAAAATAAACATTCATTCAGGTCGAAGTTTTGCTCCTTTGGAAAAATAATGCAACAATATAGGAACAGTAATATATTATTACACTTCGGACACAATATCTGTCCGATTTATATATTTTTCACCTCATACATCCGTAACCGCCAATATTCTAATCGTGAAAGTATTAAATTTCCCCAACAGATGTCAACCACTTTTTTTTTTCGCGGATAGTAAATATTGAATATATCCGGGAGAGCCATTTCCTAGAGATGGCAGCACTACTGACTGTCTTATAGGGAAAACATTGTATTTTACATAAGTGCTAGTGTTATTTTGATACTTTGTTTCGAGGATATTATGTTATTTTTAATTCAATTCAATTTTGTTTATCGCAATTTCAGATATATTGTATTGTATTGTATGTATATGAGGGTTTAAGCGTTTTGTCGCTTTTTGTCAACGCGACCTAGAAGATCTATTGTGACACAGCCCTTACTTAGTTTTCCGGAAGTATATCCAGATTTTTGATGAAGCCGATTATGGCTCCAGGAGTCAAGTTCTTGATCTCATCTGCCGTAAGATACCTCTTACCTAGTTGATTGAGTCTCTGCACAGTTACGGCTGGGCATTCACACAGTATGTGTTCCGACGATTCTTCGTCCTCTTCACAGAGTCGACAGGTTTCATTTTCAGCTATACCAATTTTGTGCAAATGATACTTTAAAGGACAGTGGCCAGTGAGAATTCCTGTTATTATATTAAGATCCTTTTTGCTGAGAGCTAGTAACTCTTTGGCGTTTGTCGAAGCTGGGGAAATGAATTTCCGAGCTTGATTGAGGCCTGGAATATTTTTCCAATATGAGGATATGGCGGATTCCTCCCAGTTTTTGACTACCTTCTTATAGTGGCTTTGTGGAAGACCACATGAAGGTTCCGGCCCGTGGTATGACAGTTTAGCCCCTTTTTTTGCAAGGTCATCAGCTTTCTCGTTTTCTAGGATTCCCTCGTGCCCTGGTACCCACCGTAGAGTGACTTGGTTTGCTTCGGATAGCAATTGGAGGGTCTCCCTGCAGTTCCAGACTAGCTTTGATTTACATGTGAAGGCATTCAATGCCTTTAAAGCTACCTGGCTGTCTGACATTATATTTATTAATGCTCCTTTTAGACCTTTATCTAGGTTTATGTGAGCACAGAGATTTATTGCATAAATCTCAGCCTGAAAAATTGTGGAGCAGGTGCCTATGGATTCCTTAATTCGCTAATCTGGGCCAAGCACACCTACTCCAGTCTCCAGTTCCTCCTGTGTCCAATTTTGAACCATCAGTGAACCAGGACAAAGAATCCCTTACAACAGGTCTTTCCGTTGCCCATTCAAGGCGATTACCAATAACAACCTTATATTTCTAGTCAAAATTGTATTTTGTTGTCATCTTATCACAGACAGACAAGGCCAGTTTATCTGGTTGTACTTCCCTTAGAATTTCCAAGTGGCCTACGAAATCTCCGGGCATAAAGTGTTTCGTTCTGCAGAGAGTCAGTGCCTGTTGCATCGCCTCTTTTTTCACCTAAATGTGTAGAGGTGTTAGCCCCAGAATCACTTCCATTGCTGCAGTCGGACAGGTACTCATAGCACCTGTAATACTGAGGCAGGCCATGCGTTGTAGTTTCCGCAGTGATGCCTGTGCTGTGATTTGTTTCACTTTTGGCCACCATACAAGTGACGCGTAGGTGATCATGGGTCTTAAACACTAGTATATGCCCAATGGGTCATTTTTGGCTGTAGTCTTTACTCTTTTTTTTACCCAGAAGCCGACGGCATGTGTTTAACGCCACTGCTGATTTCTTTGTAATCTTGTTGATATGTGAGTTCCACGTGAGTTTTTGGTCTAGAATGATTCCTAGATACTTAACCTCTGTAGAAAACTCAATTCTAGTACCCTTCAAGTAGGGAGCTTGAAGATTTAGCTTCCTTCTCTTTGAGAAGGGGACGATTGTAGTTTTGGTAGGGTTTACACTAAGTTCATGTTCCAGGCACCACTCATGCACTAGATTTAGAGCTTTTTGTGTAAGGTACGAGATAGTGGTGTCACTACGTCCTCTGACCATAATTGCAACGTCATCTGCATATCCGTTTGCAAAATAGCCAGCTTTATTGAGCCTATTTAGGAGGTCATCAATGACAATACACCAGAGTAGAGGTGATAAAACCCCACCTTGTGGGCATCCTCTGTTGGTTTTTATCATTACTGATTCTCCTCATATCGAGGCTGTAATCGTTCGACTTTACAGCATGGCTTTTATCCATTCCACAACAGCTGGGTCGAAACCTTTTGACCTAGCAGCTCTTTCAATGGACTTATAGGAGGTGTTATCAAATGCACCCTCAATATCTATAAATATTCCCAGAGCTATTTCTTTTGCCATGAAGGTTTTCTCTATTTTATTGACAAGGCTATGGAGAGCCGTAGTTGTCGATTTTGCTTCCTGGTAAGCAAATTGATTTACGTTTAGTGGTGAAGCAGTTATCACTTCATTCCTAAGGTATTGATCTAAGACCTTTTCCATACCTTTCAGTATAAATGATGATAAACTAATGGGTCTGTATGACTTAGGCTGGACGCCCAGATATATACATTTATATATATATATATATATATATATATATATATATATATATATATATATGTATATACAATATTCCATTTAAGCGTTTAAACTATTACCTACTTCTTTAAAAATAAAAACAAATTTATTGCTAACATAATAATAAATTACATTAGTAACTTGGATTTAATCATGGGTGATTTCATAGCAAAGATGTCTATGATATTATTATTATCTATGCTTTATGCTATGTAATATATCCTTTTCCACATTCATAATTATGAAAGCTTCTAATAACTCTTGGCCTAATTGTGATCCTAAGCGATTCTTTATTATTTTTAATTTTGAAAACACTATGAGCCTCGCTATGAGAGCATCGGCAAGTCGCAGCCAAGGACAACATATAAACCTTCTAATGTTTTGTTTTCGGTAAGCCATAAAGGAAAATAAGAGATAGATAGGTATATGATGAAAGTATTGTTTGAGCATTACTCGCTAGAGGCATCAGTGTAGTTGTCATTAATTTTTGTTATTGATCATTATTTACGGTTTTTCTTTCGATTATTTTTAAAATATATAAATTTAAAACATCCAATTCTTATGTCAATCTTAAAAGCACGGACGCTTCATGTGAGCAATACGCAACAATAATACTGTGTGACTTATCGAAAACATAACGAACCAAGTGAAGTTTAAAGTCTGTACTCGGATTTTTATAAAAAAAAAATATATATATAAAGCTATGAATCATTTGTACTCAGTTTTTAATAATCACATAATGTCTCTATATACAATCACATATTAATTTGTATCGTTGAACAATTTGATATATAAGAACGTCTTTCGTGTCTTGTTTTATCTGAACAGCCTTGATGTTTCGAATATACTACCTTTATACACGTTGTGTATCTGACTGCTTTGATTTTTCCAAAACTAAATAAAATGTCTGAAAAAATATAGCAGAAAGTTCAATAACATGGTGCTAGGCAAACTGAATAGATTATATATTTTTCTTTTAGCCAAATAATACACAGTTACCAATGCACTAAATTTATATAAATCACCGACAGGTAATCCTAATCATGTATCAGTGTAGATGACACAACTAAGGAATCCTTTTTGCATAAAAATCCGAGTACAGTTTAATTTTTTTTTTTTCGTTAGGCTATCTACCTATTTGTAGAATATGATTCAGGTTTTTATTTTTAATATTTTAGTAACAGGTTAAGCTATTAATTTTTAACTTACCAATTAACATTTTAATATTTTGTCTAGAAATTTGGCCCCCATTTGATAAATTATTTGGCCCACCGGGATTTTGTCCGGTTACCCGGCGTGCCAGTCCGACACTGATGAGCACGACGCAAAGCGGAATAGATAATCTTAACAGCATCCGTACTTCAAAGACTCTTAAACAAGTGTATCCTAATTTTTTATTATGCCTGCATCATAACCACAGATATAAAATAATAATATATATATATATATATATATATATCTATATATATGTAGCAAGTCGGCTTGGTTTGTTTTGATGAAGGGTTCAAGTCGGCTTGCGACAAGAAAAATCTTGTTTGTTGTGAAGGTTGTTATACCAATAAAAAAGAACATATCGTAACCATTCAATAAAAAAATAGTAACAGGTAACAACTAGCTCAAACAAGTTTAGACCCTTCTGCCAAAATCCATTTATGAATTATATTTAATACTTATAAAATTATTTATTTATAAATAATAATATATAGTGGCATAAGCTGCTATAAATTGGTGACCCCTAAGTGTGAGAATTTGTGTTTGTGCCTATGGAGAATTTTGGTCAAGATGAAGTTTCTATTCCTGCACCACCATTAGTTGCTGCTGTTTCTTCCTCGTTCAAGTTACCCGATTTCTACCCCGATGATCCTGAACTTTGGTTTGTGCAAGTGGAAGCAGAGTTTGACAGTCACAGAATAACATCAGAAATAAGTAGATATCTTAAATTAATTAATAATTTGAAACCGGAACAAGCACTAGAAATTCGAGACTTGATAATTAATCGTCCGTCGCAAAACCCGTATACTACAGTTAAATGTGAAATTATTAAACGATTTACAATTTCTGAAGAAGAAAGATTTAATATATTATTTTCGAAACTTGAATTAGGAGGAAGAAAACCCACCCAATTGCTAAGATATATTAAGCAATTATTAGGAAATAAAGTTATGGATCCTACTCTATTAGAAGAATTATTTTTACAAAAATTGCCACTTAATATTCGAACTTCACTTGTTACTGCACAATCAAGCAGTTTGGAAGAAAAAGCGGAAATGGCTGATAAAATATTAAATTTATCGTCATGTCATTTATTCACTGAGAATGTGAGATCTGACGAAATACGAAATTTAAAACAAGAGATGTTGGAAATAAAACGTTTACTCACAAACTTGTCTCCAAAGAAGAATATTTCTACTGCATCAAATGGAGATATTTCTTCTGATTCCTGTTGGTATCATTTCCACTACGGGACGAAAGCCAAGAAGTGTGTACCTCCTTGCAATTGGACTTCTACCTCTAGATCGCATACCGTTTGTCAAAATTTTGAGAATCAAAATTTTGAAGTTATTAATAGTTTGCCTCTCCTTTCCAGAAATAGACCTTCCTTTTCTCCTCACTTACTGTTCGTTGAAGACAGGTTCTCTGGTCATCGATTTCTTGTTGACACTGGTGCAGAGGTTAGTATCATTACACCAAATCCTACACAACAATATATTAAACAACCTTTTCTTTTGCAAGCAGTTAATAACACTCAAATTGCAACATTTGGTTCTATCAAAATTAATATAGACATTAATCTTAATAAAATTTTTAGTTGGAATTTTATAATTGCTAATGTTCAGTATTCTATTTTGGGGGCAGATTTTTTAAGTTACTATAATTTATTGGTTGATCAAAGACACAAACGTTTAATAGATGCAAATTTATCATTTTTTAATAGTCAAATAAATAGTATTTTTTCGAATAATGTTAATTTTTGTCCTTTTAAACAAATTTTATCTAAATTTCCATCTTTAACTAGTGAATTCAATATTCATCGTAAAATTAAACATAACGTAAAGCATTCGATTATAACAAATGGTTTACCAATTTTTGCTAAACCAAGGAGATTGGCTCCAGATCGGTTAAATGCAGCTCAAACTGAATTTAATAAAATGCTGAAGATGGGTATTATTCGGGCATCTAATAGTAATTGGTCTTCACCCCTTCATATGGTTCCGAAAAAGGAACCAGGTGAATGGCGTCCTTGTGGTGATTTTAGAGCTCTTAACAACATTACTGTTCCTGACAGGTACCCTCTTCCTCATATCCAAGATTTTATAAATAATTTACAAAATTGTGAAATATTTTCTAAAATTGACCTTGTTAAGGCATATCATCAAATACCTATGGAACCAGACTCAATTGCTAAAACTGCTATTACAACTCCTTTCGGACTATTCGAATATGTTGTTATGCCTTTTGGTTTACGAAACAGTGCGCAAACTTTTCAAAGATTTATTAATGAGGTAATTAAAGGTTTAGATTTCTGTTTTGCTTATATTGATGATATATTAATTGCAAGTAATAATGTAGAATCCCATAAAAAACATTTAAGTATTATTTTTAAACGTTTAGAAGATTATGGAGTATTAGTAAATATTAATAAATGCAAATTTGGATGTGATAAGATTGAATTTTTAGGCCATCGTATTTCAAATAACAAAATTGAACCTTTAGAAGATAAAGTTAACGCTGTTAAAAATTTTCCTCCTCCTAAAACACAAAAGGCTTTACGTGAATTTTTAGGGATGGTCAATTTTTATCATAGATTTATTCCTCATTGTTCTATTATATCAAAACCTTTAACTCAATTAATTGATAATCATTCGAAGAGTACGAAAGAAATTGTTTTGACAGAATTACAATATCAAGCTTTTTCAAATGTCAAAAACGCTCTGATTAATTTTACTACATTGACAGTCCCACGAAATAATGTGGAAACTAGTATTATGGTCGATGCTTCGGATACTGGGGTAGGAGCTGTACTGCAGCAATTTTATGATAACTCTTGGCATCCAATAGCTTTTTATTCAACATGTTTCCAACCTGCAGCTTGTCGTTATAGTACGTTTGGAAGAGAACTTTTAGCGGTGTATTTGGCAATTAAAAAATTTCGATATTTTGTAGAAGGACGTGAATTTTTCATTCTGACAGATCATAAAGCATTGACATATTCTTTACATAAAAATTCAGACACTTACTCCCCTCGTGAAATACGTCACCTGGACTACATATTACAATTTACTAATGACATTAGACATATACCTGGTTCGGAGAATACGGTTGCAGATGCGTTATCACGAATTTCTATTAATACGTTAAACCATTCAGATATCATTGATTACAATGAAATTGCTAAATTTCAAAAGTCAGATAGTGACACTATTAATTTTTTTAAAAACAAAAACACATCTCTCTCATTCAAAGAAATTCCGTTGGCAGACAATCAATTGACTCTTACTTGTGACGTTACTACTGGAACAGCAAGACCTTACATTCCACTTCCTTTTAGAAAAGATATTTTTAATAAGTTACATTCCCTCTCACATCCAGGAATTAATGCTACAAAGAAATTAATTTCTTCTCGTTTCGTTTGGGAAAATATGAATGTGGATATCAAAGATTGGACTAAATCATGTTTGAAATGTCAATGTTGTAAAGTTATTAGGCATTCTAAGGCAGAGATAGGTAATTTTATTGTACCTCAAAAACGTTTTGACATGGTACACCTTGATATAGTAGGCCCCTTGCCTTGGTCCTCGGGCTATACTCACATATTGACTTGCATTGACAGATATACCCGATGGCCAGAGGCAATTCCACTTCAAAATACCAAGGTAGATACAATAGCAAGATCTTTTATAGAAAATTGGGTAGCAAGATTCGGTGTACCGTCATCAATTACTACCGATCGTGGTGCACAATTTGGATCTCATTTTTTTCTAGAATTGTTATCAGTTTTGGGAACTAAACATATCAGAACTACATCTTATCATCCTGAGTCAAATGGAATTATAGAACGTTTTCACAGACAACTCAAAACTTCATTGAAAGCCTGTTCTTATCCTGATAATTGGGTAGAAAATTTACCTTTGGTTTTATTAGGTATTAGAACCTCATTCAAAGAAAGCATTCAATGTAGTTCGGATGAGTTAGTCTATGGAACACGTCTACGTCTTCCTGGAGAATTTGACTCAAAACCGGATTCTACTGTAGACTTATCATTTCTCCTTAAAAAATTAAAAAGACATTTTCAATATCTTAAAGCTAGGCCTCCAAAAAACCAAAATACTAAAACTTTTATCCATCCAAATTTATTCTCTTGTTCACATATCTTCATAAGACATGACGCTATTAAAAGACCACTACAACAAAATTATGATGGACCTTATAAAGTTATCAAACGTTTTCCAAAATTTTTTACCATTGACATAAATGGCAAGTATGAAAACATTTCCATTGACAGATTAAAACCAGCCTACTAATACTATTTTTGTTCTTTTTACTCTACAAAAAACACAAAGTCATATATATTACTATGCAACTGCACCAGCTATATTTTCAGAACTTCGAGAATTATCAGCGAACAGGTAGTGAAGACAACGGAAGGATCTAATAGAGTTAATTTATGTTACTTTTATATATTTATATCAACATTTTGTATATTAATTAATTTAAAAATTATTGTTATTTAATGTATTCATATTTTGAAATATATGCATTTTTTTGGGGAGGGGTAATTGTAGCAAGTCGGCTTGGTTTGTTTTGATGAAGGGTTCAAGTCGGCTTGCGACAAGAAAAATCTTGTTTGTTGTGAAGGTTGTTATACCAATAAAAAAGAACATATCGTAACCATTCAATAAAAAAATAGTAACAGGTAACAACTAGCTCAAACAAGTTTAGACCCTTCTGCCAAAATCCATTTATGAATTATATTTAATACTTATAAAATTATTTATTTATAAATAATAATATATAGTGGCATAAGCTGCTATATATATATATATATATATATATATATATATATATATATATATATATAATATAATATAATATAATATAATATAAAATATAATTTAGATACGACAGAAACATTTTCAACTGACCACACCTATAGTTATCCAGCGGACATCACATTCCCAGAATATACTGAGAACGTTATCGTTTATATTAGCGGATACTTAGTAAAAATGCTGGAGAAGAAAATTAAGTGCCACAAATGTTTAGGGGCTATTGTCGATGTTGGCTACAGATCATTTGATGACATTTGGATGAAATTATTGAAACACAAGAATCGCGGTGGATTAAAAATACCATCGACATTATTTATATTTGCAAAACAACAGAACAAAGAATAAGACGAATGTTACTTATTACAGACAATAAAATGCCTCCTGAAGATACATATCAAGCCATGTTAATTAACTGTGTAACTTCAGAAGTAATGGAAAAAGGCAATACTTTTCATACTTTAAATAATCATATACATGATACCAGTCCATATGAAGAAAATCATATCAAAAATTAATGGCTCAAACTATTTTTTCTTACTCTAAAATACGACTCCATAGTGTAGCTAGAAGGCAAAATGACAATAAAAATATAAATTTTATGAGAAAAAAAAATTCTAAACTAATACTTTTTAATAACTAATAAATATAAATACTTTATAAATAAATTACTTTTATCTTATCCCTTTTTGCCGTTTTTTTTTTTCAAATACTTATACAAATTATATAAAATTTTATTACAGGCTATATAGAATATGTTCAAAAATCCATTTTACTTAAAAATAATAAATTAAAAGTTGCTATTTAATTAAATAATTCAACAAAATTTTTATTATAAATAAGTAAAAAAGTTCTAAAACATTATAAATTACTGAATTTATTATTTTCGTATTTGAAATCACGCGCTAGTTCAAAGTAATGCGTGCGCAATTAGCGTAGATTGCCCGCCATTAGCTTCCATGAAATCACCATCGATATATATGTCGATGGAAATCACATGCAGCGTACACAGGTTTGTTCATCTGTAAGTTCTGTATCCGTGGACAAACCTAGGAAGCGAAGGAAAAAAACATAATGAAAATAAATAATAAACTAGTAAACAATACACCGCCAACAATAGTTAGTAAAGTAATCTTAATCTATTTAAAACAAAAAACAAATATCCATTACAATTTAATTTTATAAACATTAATACATTAAACTTGCTAACAATAAAAAAAACATAACAGTATTTAAATGAAGATCAATAAAAACTAAATTACTATTAGTTTATTTTATATTTAACTAATAAAATTAGTAATACAAAGCTGGAAATATGCCAATCCCGTATAATAAAGATGGCACTACGAGTACCATAAATGTATGGGAAATTAGGTACCTTTCAAATTTTATTCAAAAATGTTTGTAACAAAAAAATATTTTAATCACAGTAATTAAAATAATAATATTGTTAATTTGTTTTAAGATCAAGTGCAAATGTGACTGAAACTTTCAAATATGGTGGTTCTTTGCTAATTTAACCAACCTCGTAGCTCTTATAGTTCTCGAGATAGCAATGGTGGCACGCTTAAATGGAACACTGTGTGCATGTATATATATATATATATATATATATATATATATATATATATATGTATATATATATATATATATCCTGTATCAAAAACTTTATTTAAATAAAAATATGTTTTCTATTATGTTGAACAATAAAAAAAATATTTTTTCTTCAAACGTCATAAAAGTGACATCTTCTGTGACGTGATTGACAAGGTTGAAGTTTAATTTCTATGCCTCTGTAATATAATTTTTTATTCTAGCCGCCGTTTAATTCCTTCGCCGCCGTATGTAGAATCAGCCAATAAGAAGTAACGTAACTTGTACAATGGAAATCTGTAATATCGCCCTAAATATCACAATAAAAACTGGATAACCTAAGAATAAAGTTACTAAAAATTATGTATAACTGACAGGTAACCTACATATTAGACGTCAAATAGTAGTTTATTTTTTAAAATTTCTAAGTTTGAAGAAAAAATAGCATGTGTTATTCAGAGTAAAAGTGTCTTTGTGTGCTTTGCATGCAATTGTCCGAATCGCTTCGCTCGTCGTGCAAACTTCCATGCACGCCACACAAAGTATCACTTTTACTCTTAATAACACAATATACTATTTAAAATATAATTGTTTTTTATATTTTCATATTTCATTCCTATGGGGTCAAAAATTATATTTTGCCCGGTGGGTCAAAAATTGCCAGTCCGATACTGGTGCTCATATCCCTTGAGGATAAAGTTTGAGGCACGACACCATCGGCAGAGTGCCTCAATCATCCGAATGGGATATAAATACTCCGCTCCAGTATGCTTTTTCTACGACATTATAAATTACTATTAATATATACGACACCATAGAGAATAATTCTACAGCAGCCCTAATACTTGTCGATCTAACAAAAGCTTTCGACTGTATCTCTCACGAATTATTAGTTAATAAATTAGAGCGTTATGGAATACGTGGTATTCCGTTACAACTTATCTCCTCATTTTTACAAAATCGTGAGCAATATGTTTGCCTAAATAAAAGTTGCTCCAGCACAATACCAACTAAACATGGCGTAGCTCAAGGATCAGTACTTGGACCTTTATTATTTCTCATATATATAAATGATCTCCCGCAATCTATAGCCTGCGATGATGTTGTACTTTATGCAGATGACACAACATTCGTTATAAAGGACAATGATCCCTCTCAAATTCAACAAAAAATTGAATATATACAAAAACAAGCTAAAGAATGGTACTCTTACAACTTGCTTTTATTAAATGAGGAGAAAACACAGACGCTGATCTTCAGTAAATACCGTACACAAGACCAAAACACATCAGTAAAAGTTCTTGGAACTGAAATTGACTACAACAGATCGTGGCTACAGCATATCAGTACTACCGAAAATAGACTATCGAAACTAATATTCCTATTTCGTAACTTACGGCACTCTGTAAATCAAAGTGTATTAATACTAGCCTACCATGGACTGTTTCAATCTATCCTATACTATAGGACAATATTGTGGTACAGTGATAATAATTGTGATAGACTTTTTAAATTACAAAAACGTGTTGTGCGTATCATAGACAATAAAGAGTTTCGCGACCACTGCAAACCAGTCTTCATCAAATTGCAAATTTTAACTCTCCCCTCCATATATATAATGCAATGTCTTAACTACATTAAATCAAACCCCAATAAATTCACACAATATCAGCACCGCCATGAATACGGAACTAGGCATACAAAAAATTATAATATTCCAAAATTTAATAACGAAAAATTTAAAAAATGTTACCTATATAATTGTATTAAACTTTATAATAAAATACCTGATAATGTTAAAGATCTACCAGTACCAAAGTTCAAGCACTCCATAAAAACTATGTTACTAAATCAGGCTTTTTATTCAATTAATGAGTTTTTGAATTGTACCCATTACAAATTTTAAGATTTGACAAAACTTATTGCTATTAATGTATGTTAGTATTTTTTTTTTGTGCAAACCTATATATAATTTCTTAACTTTTATAATGTAATCCGCAAGGATGCTCTATTTTTACTTATGTATTTTTATCTCTATTGTAATTTTGACTATGGCATGTAATATGTATGTATGTATTCAACTTTTACTATGCCAAATAAACATATTATTATTATTATTATTATTATTATTATTATTAATTCGTAAATTCACACAATAAGGGTATAATCACGTAAACAAATATTTGAAACATTTGTGGTTGTCAGTGTCAAACAGTTTATAACATTTTATGAAATAATTATTTTAAATAAATATTGTATCCATTCTGTCAAAAGTGAAGTATACACAGTGAAGTTGAAAAATAAATTAAATGTTTAAAGATAACAAATAAAATGTTTTAATCTGATTGTTAATTAGATTTTTTGCCAGAGTGTACCAACGAGATTATATTCATTGTTATGGCAGCGCCATCTATAATATAGTAGAAGAAGTAATAAGATATGAGGGATAAGTTAGCAATCTGCAATATTTAATTTGGAACACAGGAATTTGTTTCGTCCTGTCCAATTTCATCCCAATTTCGACGGGGTGACACTGCTGTGTTCGGCGTGACGGCATTAGTGGTGGGGGTATTATTCGACGGGGTGATACTTCGGCGGCATAAGACATCGACGGCATGATAATTCGACGCTATAAGAATCGACGGCACGCTACGCACTCGCTTACAATATACAACGTATTCATCAAGAATAGGTAAAATCTGACTTTATTTTTGTAAAAAATCATAAATATTTGCTTCCGCGCCCGAAATTTATAATTCTATTTCAAGTGTGGTAGGTATTCAAGCATCCAGCACATGTAGCCTACAATATACAACGTATTCATTAAAATGACACCCGAAAAATGAATGTTTATTATCTGATTGGTACCACGTTTTGGTCACTTTTGCATGTCCAATGCTTAAAACCATCCATTGTATTGTATTGTATGTATATGAGGGTTTAAGCGTTTTGTCGCTTTTTGTCAACGCGACCTAGAAGATCTATTGTGACACAGCCCTTACTTAGTTTTCCGGAAGTAGATCCAGATTTTTGATGAAGCCGATTAGGCCTCAAGTACCTGAAGTACTTGTTTCGTGACATGTTTTACTTGCATTTTAGTGATGCAGGTTGTCAGCCTACAGTCTCTGCAAGGCCAGCATACACCGAGCCGTTGTGCGGCAACCCATCCAATTGAACAGGGCTGGCTATGTTGCTTATCTACACGATCAGACAAGACACGCCACGACCACACAACCGTACTGGCTGACAATGCTAAACACCATCCATAGTATAGATCATAAAGCATGTATATGAATGTCTTAACAAAAATATCCATTTCAAGAATAGATAAAATCTGACTTTATTTTTGTAAAAAATCATATAAATATTTGCTTACGCGCCCGAATTTTATAATTCTTCATCATATTTTAGCTAAAAGAAAGCATTGCAACAAGAAAATTGCTATTTCAAGCGTGGTAGGTATTCTAGAATTTAGCCCATGTAGCTTACAATATACAACGTATTCATTAAAATGACACCCGAAAATTGAATGTATATTATCTGATTGGTACCACGTTCTGGTCACTTTAACATGTCCAATGCTAACATTGTCCATAGTATAGATCCTAAAGCATCAATATAAATGTTTTAACAAAAATATCCATTTCAAGAATAGCTAAAATCTGACTTAATTTTTGTAAAAAATCATAAAAAAATTTGCTTCCGCGCCTGAATTTTATAATTCTTTATCATATTTCAGCTAAAAGACAACATAGCAACAAGAAAAATGCTATTTCAAGTGTGGTAGGTATTCTAGAATCCAGCCCATTTAGCTTACAATATACAACGTATTTATTAAAATAACACCCGAAAATTAAATGTTTATTATCTGATTGGTACCTCGTGGTAACTTTTGCATGTCCAATGCTAAAATTATCCATAGTATTGAACCTAAAGCATAAATATGAATGATTTAACAAAAATATACATTTCAAGTAAAGGTAAAATCTGACTTAATTATTGTAAAAAAATATATAAATATTTGCTTCCGCGCCCGAATTTTATAATTCTTTATCATATTTTAGCTAAAAGAAAACATTGCAATAAGAAAATTGCTATTTAAAGTGCGGTAGGTATTCTAGAATCCAGACCATATAGCTTACAATATACAACGTATTCATTAAAATGACACACGAAAATTGAATGTATTTTATCTGATTGGTACCACGTTTTGGTCACTTTTGCCTGTCCAATGCTTAAAACCATCCATAGTATAGATCCTAAAGCATGAATATGAATGTTTTAACAAAAATATCCATTTCAAGAATAGGTAAAATATGACTTAATTTTTGTAAAAAATCATATATATACTTGATTCCGAGCCCGAATTTTATAATTCTTCATCATATCTCCACTAAAAGAAATCATTGCAACAAAAACTTGCTATTTCAAATGTGGTAGGTATTCTAGAATCCAGCGCATGTAGCTCACAATATACAACGTATTCATTAAAATGACACCCGAAAATTAAATGTTTATTATCTGATTGGTACCACTGTTTGGTCTCTTTTGCATGTCCAATGCTTCAAACCATCCATAGTATAGATCCTAAAGCATGAATATGAATGTATTAACAAAAATATCCATTTCAAGGATAGGTAAAATCTGACTTAATTTTTGTAAAAAAGCATATAAATATTTGCTTCCGCGCCCGAATTTTATAATTTTTCATCATATTTTAGCTAGAAGAAAAGATTGTAAAAAAAATTGCTATTTTAAGTGTGGTAGGTATTCGAGAATCCAGCCCATGTAGCTTACAATATACAACGTATTCATCAAGAAAAGGTAAAACTAGACTTTATTTTTGTAAAAAATCATAAAAATATTTGCTTCCACGCCCGAATTTTATAATTTTTTATTATATTTCAGCTAAAAGAAAATATTGCAACAAAAAAATTGCTATTTCAAGGGTGGTAAGTATTCTAGAATCTAGGCCATGTAGCTTACAATATACAACGTATTCATTAAAATGACTCCCGAAAATTAAATGTTTATTATCTGATTAGTACCACTAATTGGTTTTGCATGTCCAATGCTTAAAACCATCCATAGTATAGATCCTAAAGCATGAATATGAATGTATTAACAAAAATATCCATTTCAAGGATAGGTAAAATCTGACTTATTTTTTGTAAAAAATCATATAAATATTTGCTTCCGCGCCCGAATTTTATAATTCTTCATCATATTTTAGCTAAAAGAAAACATTGCGACAAGAAAATTGCTATTTCAAGTGTGGTTAGTATTCTAGAAACCAGCTCATGTAGCTTACAATATACAACGTATTCATCAAGAATTGCTCAAATATGACTTTATTTTTGTAAAAAGTTATATAAATATTTGCTTCTGAGCACGAATTTTATAATTCTTCATCATATTTTAGCTAAAAGAAAACATTGCAACAAGAAAATTCCTATTTCAAGTGTGGTAGGTATTCTAGAATCCAGCCCATGTAGCTTACAATATACAACTTATTTATTTAAATGACACCTGAAAATTAAATTTTTATTATCTGATTCGTACCGCGGTTTGGTCACTTTTGCATGTCGTATGCTTAAAACCATCCATAGTATAGATCCTGAAGCATGAATATGAATGTTTTAACAAAGTATCCATTTCAAGAATAGGTAATATCTGACTTAATTTTTGTAAAAACTCATACAAATATTTGCTACCGCGCTCGTATTTTATAAATCTTTATCTTATTTTAGCTAAAAGAAATCATTGCAACAGGACAATTGCTATTTCAAGTGTGGTAGATACTCCAGCCCATGTAGCTTACATTATACAACGTATTCATTAAAATGACCTGCGAAAATTGAATGTGTATTATCGGATTGGTACCACGTTTTGGTCACTTGTGCATGTCTAATATTTAAAACCATCCATAGTATAAATCCTAAAGCATGATTATGAATGTTTTATCAAAAATATCCATTTTAAAAATAGGTAAAATCTGACCTTATTTTTGTAAAAAATCATATAAATATTTGCTTCCGCGCCCGAATTTTATTATTGTTTATCATATTAGGTAAAAGAAAACATTGCAACAAGAAAATTGCTATTTCAAGTGTGGTAGGTATTCTAGAATCCAGCCCATGTAGCTTACAATATACAACGTATTCATTAAAATGGCACCCGAAAATTGAAAGTTATTATCTGATTGGTACCTCGTATTCTTGAAATTGATATTTTTGTTAAAACATTCATATTCATGCTTTAGGATATATACTATGGATGGTTTTAAGCATTAGACATGCAAAACTGACCCAAAACATGGTCCAATCCGATAATAAACATTAAATTTTCGGGTGTCATTTTAATGAATACGTTGTATATTGTGAGCTACGTGGGCTGGATTCTAGAATACCTACCACACTTGAAATAGCAAATTTCTCAATAATAATAAACATTCAATTTTAGGGTGTCATTTTGATGAATACGTTGTATATTGTAAGCTACATGGGCTGGATTCTAGAATACCTACCTCACTTGTAATAGCAATTTTCTTGTTGCATTTTTTTCTTTTAGCTAAAATATGATGAAGAAATATAAAATTCGGGCGCAGAAGCAAATATTTATATGATTTTTCACAAAAATAATGTCAGAATTTACCTATTCCTGAAATGGATATTTTTATTAAAACATTCATATTCATGCTTTAGGATCTATACTATGGATAAATTAAGCATTGGACATGCAAAAGTGACCAAAACGTGGTACGAATCAGATAATAAACATTTAAATTGCGGGTGTAATTTAATGAATACGTTGTATATTGTAAGCTACATGGGCTGGATTCTAAAATACCTACCACACTTGTAATAGCAATTTTAATATTGTAATGTTTTCTTTTAGCTAATATATGATGAAGAATTATAAAATTCGGGCGCGGAAGCATATATTTATATAATTTTTTACAAAAATTAAGTCAGATTTTACCTATTCTTAATAAATACGTTGTATATTGTAAGCTACCTGGGCTAGATTTTAGAATACCTACCACACTTGAAATAGCAATTTTCATGTTGCAATTTATTCTTTTAGCTAAAATATGAAAAAGAATTATAAAATTCGGGCGCGGAAGCAAATATTTATGTGATTTTTAACAAAAATAAAGTCAGATTTTACCTATTCTTGATGAATAGGTTGTATATTGTAAGCCACATGGGCTGAATACTAGAATACCTACCACACTTGAAATAGCAATTTTCTTGTTGCAATGTTTTCTTTTAGCAAAAATATGATGAAGAATTTTTAAAATTCGGGCGCGGAAGCAAATATTTATATGATTTTTTACAAAAATAAAAACAAATTTTACCTATTCTTAAAACGGATATATTTGTTAAAACATTCATATTCATGCTTTAGGATCTATACTATGGATAAATTTAGCATTGGACATGCAAAAGTGACCAAAACGTGGTACCAATCATATAATAAACATTCAATTTTCGGTTGTCATATTAATGAATACATTGTATATTGTAAGCTATATGGGCTGGATTCTAGAAAACCTACAACATTTGAAATAGCAATTTTCTTATTGCAATGTTTTCTTTTAGCTAAAATATGATAAAGAATTATAAAATTCGGGCGCGGAAGCAAATATTTATATATTTTTTTACAATAATTAAGTCAGATTTTACCTTTACTTGAAATGTATATTTTTGTTAAATCATTCATATTTATGCTTTAGGTTCAATACTATGGATAATTTTAGCATTGGACATGCAAAAGTTACCACGAGGTACCAATCAGATAATAAACATTTAATTTTCGGGTGTTATTTTAATAAATACGTTGTATATTGTAAGCTAAATGGGCTGGATTCTAGAATACCTACCACACTTGAAATAGCATTTTTCTTGTTGCTATGTTTTCTTTTAGCTAAATTATGATCAAGAATTATAAAATCCGGGCACAGAAGCAAATATTTATATGATTTTTTACAAAAATTAAGTAATATTTTACCTATTCTTGAATTGGATATTTTTGTTAAAACATTCATATTCATGCTTTAGGATCTCAATATTATGGATGGCTTTAAGCATTAGACATGCAAAAGTGACCAAAACGTGGTACCAATCAGATAATAAACATTCAATTTTCGGGTGTCATTTTAATGCATACGTTGTATATTTTAAGCTACCTGGGCTGGATTCTAGAATACCTAAAACATTTGAAATAGCAATTTTCTTGTTGCAATGTTTTCTTTTAGCAAAAATATGATGAAGAATTTTTAAAATTCGGGCGCGGAAGCAAATATTTATATGATTTTTTACAAAAATAAAAACAGATTTTACCTATTCTTAAAACGGATATATTTGTTAAAACATTCATATTCATGCTTTAGGATCTATACTATGGATAAATTTAGCATTGGACATGCAAAAGTGACCAAAACGTGGTACCAATCATATAATAAACATTCAATTTTCGGTTGTCATATTAATGAATACATTGTATATTGTAAGCTATATGGGCTGGATTCTAGAAAACCTACAACATTTGAAATAGCAATTTTCTTATTGCAATGTTTTCTTTTAGCTAAAATATGATAAAGAATTATAAAATTCGGGCGCGGAAGCAAATATTTATATATTTTTTTACAATAATTAAGTCAGATTTTACCTTTACTTGAAATGTATATTTTTGTTAAATCATTCATATTTATGCTTTAGGATCTATACAATGGATAATTTATGTTTTCTTTTAGCTAAATTATGATCAAGAATTATAAAATTCGGGCGCAGAAGCAAATATTTATATGATTTTTTACAAAAATTAAGTAATATTTTACCTATTCTTGAATTGGATATTTTTGTTAAAACATTCATATTCATGCTTTAGGATCTCAATATTATGAATGGCTTTAAGCATTAGACATGCTAAAGTGACCAAAACGTGGTACCAATCAGATAATAAACATTCAATTTTCGGGTGTCATTTTAATGCATACGTTGTATATTTTAAGCTACCTGGGCTGGATTCTAGAATACCTAAAACATTTGAAATAGCAATTTTCTTATTGCAATGTTTTCTTTTAGCTAAAGTATAATGAAAAATTATAAAATTCGAGCGCGAAAGCAATTATTTATATGATTTTTTACAAAAATAAAGTCAGATTTTACCTATTCTTGAAATGGATATTTTTGTTAAAACATTCATATTCATGCTTTAGGATCTGTACTATGGATGATTGTAAGCATTGGACATGCAAAAGTGACCAAAACGTGGTACCAATCACACAATAAACATTCAATTTTCGGGTGTCATATTAATGAATACGTTGTATATTGTAAGCTGCATGGGCAGGATTCTAGAATACCTACCACACTTGAAATAGCAATTTTCTTGTTGCAATGTTTTCTTTTAGCTAAATTATGATGATATGATTTTTTACAAAAATTAAGTCAGATTTTACTTATTCTTGAAATGAATATTTTTGTTAAAACATTCATATTCATGCTTTAGGATTTATACCATGGATGGTTTTAAGCATTGAACATGCAAAAGTGACCAAAACGTGGTACCAATCAGATAATAAACATTTAATTTTCGGGTGTCATTTTAATAAATACGTTGTATATTGTAAGCTACATGGGCTGGATAATAGAATACCTACCACACTTGAAATAGCATTTTTCTTGTTGCAATGTTTTCTTATAGCTAAATTATTATGAAGAATTATAAAATTTGGGCGCGGAAGCAAATATTTATAGGATTTTTTACAAAAATTAATTCAGATTTTACCTATGCTTGAAATGGATATTTTTGTTAAAACATTCATATTCATGCTTTAGGATCTATACTATGGATAATTTTAGCGTTGGACATGCAAAAGTGATTAAAACGTGGTACCAATCAGATTATAAACATTCATTTTTCGGGTGTCATTTTAATGAATACGTTATATATTGTAAGCTACATGGGCTGGATTCTAGAATACCTACCACACTTGAAATAGCACTTTTTTTGTTGCAATGTTTTCTTTTGGCTAAAATATGATAAAGAATTATAAAATTTAGGCGCGGAAGCAAATATTTATATGATTTTTTAGAAAAATGATGTCAGATTTTACCTATTCTTGAAATGGATATTTTTGTTAAAACATTTATATTCATGCTTTAGGATCTATACTATGGATGGTTATAAGCATTGAACATGCAAAAGTGACCAAAATGTGGTACTAGTCAGATAATAAACATTAAATTTTCGAGTGTCATTTTAATGAATACGTTGTATGTTGTATTCATGCTTTAGGATCTATACCATGGAAGGTTTTATGCATTGAACATGCAAAAGTGACCAAAACGTGGTACCAATCAGATAATTAACATTTAATTTTCGGGTGTCATTTTAATGAATACGTTGTATATTGTAAGCTACATGGGCTGGATTCTAGAATACCTACCACACTTGAAATAGCAATTTTCTTGTTGCAATGTTTTCTTTTAGTTAAAATATGATGAATAATTATAAAATTCGGGCGCGGAAGCATATATTTATATAATTTTTTATAAAAATAAAGTTAGATTTTACCTATTCTTGAAATGGACATTTTTGTTAAAACATTCATATTCATGCTTTAGTATCTATACTATAGATGGTTTTAAGCATTGGACATGCAAAAGTAACCAAAACGTGGTACCAATCAGATAATAAACATTCAAATTTCGAGTGTCATTTTAATGAATACGTTGTATGTTGTAAGCTACATGGGCTGGAATCTAAAATACCTACCACATTTGAAATAGCAATTTTCTTGTTGCTATGTTTTCTTTTCGATAAAAAATGATGAAGAATTATAAAATTAGGACGCGTAAGCAAATATTTTTATGATTTTTTACAAAAATTAAATCAGATTATACCTATTCTTGAAATGGATATTTTGGTTACAACATTCATATTCATGCTCTAGGATCTATACTATAAATTGTTTTAAGCATTGGACACGCAAAATCGACCAAATCGTGGTACCACTCAGATAATGAACATTCAATTTTCGAGTGTCATTTTAATGAATACGTTGTATATTGTAATCTACATGGGCTGGATTCTAGAATACCTACCACACTTGAAATAGCAATTTTCTTGTTGCAATGTTTTCTTTTAGCTAAAATATGTTAACGAATTATAAAATTCGGGCGCGGAAGCAAATATTTATATGATTTTTTACAAAAATAAAGTCAGGTTTTACCTATTCTTGATGAATACGTTGTATATTGTAAGTTACATGGCCTAGATTCTAGAATGCCTACCACACTTAAAATAGTAACTTTCTTGTTGCAATGTTTTCTTTTAGCTAAAATATGATGAAGAATTATAAATTTCGGGCGCTGAAGCAAATATTTATATGATTTTTTACAAAAATAAAGTCAGATTTTAACTATTCTTGAAATGGATATTTTTGTTAAAACATTCATATTCATGCTTTAGGATCTATACTATGGATAGTTTTAAGCATGGGACATGCAAAAGTGACCAAAACGTGGTACCAATCAGATAATAAACATTCAATTTTCAGGTGTCATATTAATGAAGACGTTGTATAATGTAAGCTACATGGGCTGGATTCTAGAATACCTACTACTCTTGAAAAAGCAATTTTCTTATTGCAATGTTTTCTTTTAGCTAAAATATGATAAAGGATTATAAAACTCGGGCGCGGAAGCAAATATTTATATGATTTTTTACATAAATAAAGTCAGATTTTACCTATTCTTGATTAATACGTTGTATATTGTAAGCTACATGGGCTGGATTCTAGAATACCTACCACAGTTGAAATAGCAAATTTCTTCTTGCAATGTTTTCTTTTAGCTAAAGTATGATAAAGAATTATAATATTCGGGCGCGGAAGCAAATATTTATATGAATTTTTACAAAAATAAAGTCAGATTTTACCTATTCTTGAAATGGATACTTTTGTTAAAACATTCATATTCGTGCTTTAGGATCTATACTATGGATGGTGTTTAGCATTGAACATGCAAAAGTGACCAAAATATGGTACCAATCAGATAATAAACATTCAATTTTCGGGTGTCATTTTAATGAATACGTTGTATATTGTAAGCTACATGGGCTGGATTTTAGAATAACTACCACACTTGAAATAGCAATTTTCTTGTTGCAATGTTTTCTTTTCGCTGAAATATGATGAAGAATTAAATAATTCGGGCGCCGAAGCAAATAATTATATTATTTTTTACAAAAATTAAGTCAGATTTTACCTATTCTTGAAATGAATATTTTTGTTAAAACATTCATATTCATGCTTTCGGATCTATACTATGGATGGCTTCAAGCATTGGACATGCAAAAGTGACCAAAACGTGATACCAATCAGATAATAAACATTCAATTTACGGGTGTCATTTTAATGAATTACCTTGTATATTGTAACCTACATGGGCTGGATTCTAGAATACCTACCACACTTGAAATAGCAATTTTCATGTTGCAATGTTTTCTTTTAGCTAAAATATGTTGAAGGATTATAAAACTCGGGCGCGGAAGCAAATATTTATATGATTTTTTACATAAATAAAGTCAGATTTTACCTATTCTTAAAGAATACGTTGTATATTGTAAGCTACATGGGCTTGGTTCTAGAATAATAATAATAATAATAATAATAATAATAATAATAATAATAATAATAATAATAATAATAATAATATTTTTTTTTTCCAGCGACCATAATACAGCGGTATAGAAAAAGTCAAAATATATAAAGTATACATGAAAAAAGTGTACAAAAATAAATACATGAAAAATGTACAATAATAAACACATGAAAAAAATATGCAATATAAAATAGCAATATATTAATAGTTATCATATATGAATTCATTTAATATCAATATCATAATATGCTTTTTTTATTAAATAGTTTTTTAATTTTCTTTTAAACTTATTAACATTAGTAATATCTTTAAGAGTATTTGGCAGTTTATTGTATAAGACCAATCCATAATAATTTGGATTACTTTTTGTTTTATTTAGTCTAATTTTGGGTATTTGAAGATTTAGTTTTCCACGAGTATCGTATCCATGCATATCGCATTTTGTAGGCAATTTATTTATATTAGTTTTAGTAAGTAGAACAACATTATAAATATAAATACAAGGTAAAGTTAAAATACCTTCTGTTTTAAAAATATCTTTACTGGATGATCTTTTGTTCAAAGAAAATATATTTCTCAACGCATGTTTCTGAAGTTTAAAAACACGAAGAGCACTGGAAGAATTTCCCCAAAAAATTAATCAGTAACATAATATGGAGTAGAATTTGAAAAAGTAAAAAGTTTTAGCTATATGAACATCTGTCATACGTTTTAGTCTTTTAATTACATAACGTAAGGAAGACAAAGTACTACAAATTGAGTCGACATGTGTATCCCACTTTAAATTTCCTTGAATATGTAATCCTAGAACTTTAGTATTGTTAACATATACCAATGATTGCCCACTACAATTTATAGATATGTTATGATTTTTCTTAGTATTTGAAAAACTAATCATTGTCGATTTATTATTGTTAAGTCCAAAATTTAAATATGCAAACCAGAGAGATAAGTTGTCAACAATATTAGATATTTCGTGTACTGTTAGCGATAAAAAAGCAACATCATCTGCATACAAGACGAAATGGTGGTAGGGGAGCATATTTTTTATTCCATTAATATAAAGAATAAACAATATTGGACCCAAAATCAAGCCTTGCGGTACACCACAATTCCCTGGTTGAGACACGGGCCTTTGACTTTCGTAAAACACAATTTGCTTTTTGTCATTGAGATATGAACGGAACCAATCATTACAGATTCCTCTGAAACCATGATTATTCAAAATATCCAAGAGCATTTCGTGGTTTACGCAGTCAAAGGCCTTCGACAAATCTAAGAATATGCCATGTATGTTGTTACCTTTATCTACTGCGTTATAAATCTCATCTAAAAAATGTAACAAGGCAGATGTTGTGCTGCAGCCTTTTCTAAATCCATGTTGTTCTGCAATTAAGATTGTATTCTTTCTCAGAAATGTGAGAATTCTTAATAACATAGTTTTTTCAAAAAGTTTATGAAAAGCAGAGACTATAGTAATAGGACGATAATTTGCTATATTTGATTTATCCCCTTTTTTGTGTAAAGCAATAACTTTAACCAGTTTTAACCTGTTTAGAAAAATACCATTTGAAATGGATAAATTTAAACAATGCAGTAATGGCGTAAGAATCTGTTCATGACAACTTTTCAGTACGTTACTAGAAATCTCATCATTTCCTGCAGAAGAATTTTTTAGTAATTTAATTAAAGAAATGAGCTCGGGTTTAGTAATAGGGTCTACGAAAATAGATGCTGTACATTTTGTTACTAATGTATATATAAGTTTTAAATGTACAAACACAGAATACTCTTATAACTCAATATTATTTATTATCTATCTAACTACATGTCATCATGTAAACAAGTATCAAAAAAACAGTTTTATTTTTTCATGCCTATCCCCGATCTCATATCTTCATAAACTTCTTCGATCCGATACATCATTTACCTCCTCCTGAAGAGAATTGTCCACTCTGGAAGAGTAATGGAGGAATACCTTTATTGGGTCGATTCGAACGACGAATATTCTCCATATCATTGAAATTATTTTCGTTTCTGTTTTTTTCTTTTTCTATTTCAATTTCTCTTCTATTTCTGTGACGAATTAAATTTTTCGTGCTCCATACTTTTCCATCTTCTGTCCGATACGTATTTGTACCCAGTACTTCTTTTACTTGTTTTGGTTCTGAATATGGAGGAACACCTATTCCAACTTGAGGAAGACGCGTTCTCACCCATTCACCCTTTTTAAATGATGCAGCTGGTTTTTCTTTCGTACATTTTTCTTCTATTTCTCTTTTTCTTGGTTCGAAGTTTGTTCTCATTTCTCTGTTAAGAAATAATTTTGCTGGCGAAGACTTGTCGTTTGATGGTGCTGTTGATCTAAAACTAAACAAAAGTTCATTTATACCTGATTTAAAATTTTTGTTTGTTCTAGAGAATGTTTGTATCCCATATTTTAAATAGCGATTAAAAACTTCAACAAGTGCATTTCTTTGTGGATCGTAATTTGGTGTTTTCCAGTGCAATATATCTCTTTCATGTAAAAATTCTTCAAATTCGTGTGATATAAAGTTCGTTCCGTTGTCACTAATTAAAATATCTGGATTTCCAAATCTACTAAATAATTCTTTTAACCATTCTATAATTACGGAAGATGTTATATTGTTAGTTAATAATATTTTCGGAAATTTTGAATAATAATCAATTACAACAATTATAAATCTTTCTTCTCTTGGGGCTATAGCAAAAGGACCAGTAATGTCAATTGCTATTTTAGACCAAGGTTTTTCTTGCATGTCAAATACTGAAGTTGTTCCACTTTTATTATTTAGTAATTTATGTGATTTTTAACTATCTTCACATGGTAAACAGTATCTGACAAACTGTTCTACGTCTTTGTCCTGTCCAGGTCACCAGTATACTCCTCTTAATTGTCTTTTCATTCGTACAATACCAGGATGTCCTTCATGTGCCGAATTTAAAATCTTCTGTTGTAATGATTTTGGAACAAGAATACGTTCATTGCGATGAATCAAAAAATTATCTGTAGAAAGTTCATCTTTTACTGTGTAAAATATTTGAATTTCTATAGGAATATTTTGTTTATTTGGCCAACCTTTAGTAATAAATTTAAATAATTGTTTACAGGTATCATCTTTTCTTTGGTGTCGCAATATGTTCTTCAACGATAGATTTTCAGAAATTAATAATTGTTTTATATCAGAATCATTTTCTTTGAAATCATCTGTTTCATTTTGAAGTGGAGCACGTGACAAATACTGTGCTAAAACATTTTCGTTACCTTTTTTGTATTTTATATCAAAATCAAAAATAGAAAGTCTTTCCATTCAACTTTGCCTTCAGCTAAAAGTTTTTCTTGAGTAATTTTAGACCTACATCCAATAACTAATTGTTCAGCAAGTAATCTTTTCTCTAATTCAAGATTTCCATAATTACAAAGACTGATAACTGATCGTAAATCTGTAATATAAGATGTAACTGATTCTGTATTGCATTGAAATCGTGTCCTAAAGTCGTAAGCTGCTCGAACTTGATTGACCTGGGGTTGAAATAAATTCTGTATGTCTTTGACAAACTCTTCGTATGTTTTTGTACCCCGTTCCATAAAAAATGGATAGGCTGACACTATTCTTCGTCCTTCAACTCCTAAAAATTGACAAAGCAGTAGATTTTTTGTTTTATTATCCAATTTTCCGTCAGCAGTAGCATTTCTATCAGTGAGATAGAAGAAATCGTCGACTGTTGTAATCCATGTAGTCCACGGTACTGGAGGTAGTCCTGGGGTTTGAAGAAAATCATCGGGCATCAAAATCTTAGATCCCATCTTCGTCGCCAATTTAATGTATATATAAGTTTTAAATGTACAAACACAGAATACTCATATAACTCAATATTATTTATTATCTATCTAACTACATGTCATCATGTAAACAAGTATCAAAAAAACAGTTTTATTTTTTCATGCCTATCCCCGATCACATATCTTCATAAACTTCTTCGATCCGATACATCAGTTACATTGCAATTTGAGTTTTGATGAGAATTTGTGGGTAAATCGTGTTTAATGTACTGTGGAAGATTTATAAAATGATTATTACACATGTTAGTAATATCTACTGGACTAACAACTGTTTTTGTGCCATCAGTAAGATTACTAATTTTTTAATTACAAGTAGGCTTGTCGTTTAAGTTGTTATTTATAATGTTCCATATTTGTTTAGTATTATTACCACTGTTTTTTATATTGTTCTTATTGAAATCTCTTTTTGCTTTGAGTATATGGGTACGATATTCGTGTTTATATGTATTATATTTTTGTTTGTTAATGAGTCCTAATTTATAAAAGTCGTATAACTGTTTAAGTTTTTGAGAGTATAATTTAAAATCATGGGTTATCCAGGATTTATTTTTATGGTGATTATTTTTTATTATAGTTTTTGGGTGGGATAGTTCAAAGTAATGCAGAAAAGTCTCCAAAAAATTATTGAAGGATTGGTTTACATCATCTTCATTTAATACATTGTGCCAGGTTTCCTTTGAAAGTAAAAATTTAAAATGGTACATATTGCTTTCGTAAAATATTCTTTTTTTAACTATATTTGAAGAATTTTTAAAATGGGTATCATTTGTGTAATTTACTGTTATACATTGGGCTGAATGATCAGAAATGTTATTATAGATGACTTTCACAGAGTATTTATTTTGAGAGATATTTGTGATAATATTATCAACACAAGTTTTGCTATTTGCCGTAATACGCGTTGGTTCATTTGTAGTGTGATATAAGTTATGTATATGCAAAGTGTCTAAGAAAGTTTTTTTCTCGTTACTCTCTGAAAGGACATTGACGTTAAAGTCTCCTAAAATAAATATATTTGCGTCTTGGTCTTTTACTAAAATTTTTGACAGGCAAATATCTAATTGTTTTAAAAATAAGTTTAAATTTGAGTCAGGTGATGCAAAATATTACTTTGTTTAAATTTTACTCCACAGCATTCAAAAACGAATTCAGTATCAAAGTCTTTTATAAAATCAATGTTTTGAAAATTGAGTTGTTTTTTACAATATATTATAACACCTCCATATATATGACAACTTCGGATGAATGAACATGCAAGCTCAAAACCTTTACTGTTGTAGGAAGGGGGTTCATGTTCAAAAAGCCAGTGTTCAGAAAGACATAAAATGTCGCACGATAATGAATCTAAAAAAATTTCAAGCTCTTCCACTTTATGCCTTAGGCACTGAATGTTCTGATGGACAATGCTTAGTAACTGCGAATTAACAACTGAGTGGCTGAGGACATGTTGATCATGGTAGGTGGTATGGGACGTCATACTTTCTTCTGATGCTGGCTCCCCTGCTGAAAAAACCTAGAGATGTATGCACCAGTGGGCCATCTTTCGGGTTTCATAATTCAATAAAATTGGATAAGTTTACAATTATTTTAAAGGACGAATAATGTTGTGGATATTTAGAATCAACATCTTGCACTATGACTTAAGGAAAATCGGTTTGAAAAAAAGCTGTTAGTTCTGCAGCGCTTGTGCCTGGTTTAATGCGTGACGCATAAACAAATGCCTTCTTTGGTGCAGTTTTTATCGAAGTAACATCCTTTGCATTTCCTACAACTCCTACCTTCTTTTGTGTTCTTTTTTTGCGTACTACTTCAGTCCACAATTTTGGGTCTTTGTCAATTTTACTCATATTGTTCAGTATTTTGTCGTAATCGACTACATTTTTAGTTTGGTTATGTTCACTATTATTTTTATTTGAAGGTTTTGACCTTGCAGGTGTCGTGTTTTGCGCTACCTGACTTGTTATGATTTTGTCAGGTGTCGCTTGAGTATTTGTTTTGAAATGAAATTGTTTATTTGTATCGACACTTTTGACGATAGATGACACTGACACAATAAAGATATTATCATTTCTTTATCTTTTTCACTAATTAGTTTTTTTAGATATATGATTTCCAGGCGCGCACATTCTATTTCGCTTGTCAAAGAGTGTCATTTTGTTGTATTGTCACTTATCACTAATTTCTTTTTTGCACAGCAATTTATGTGAAGTAAAGAAGCACAAATGGAATATGTCACCGTGTTTGGTACCGCACAACGTTTACATATTTTGCAATAATTCTTTTTTGTCTTAAGAGAACCAAGAGCACTACTATCATCATTCGCCATTTTTTATATATACCTACGACACTTAAAATAGCAATTTTCTTGTTGCAATGTTTTCTTTTAGCTAAAATTTGATGAAGAATAATAAAATTCGGGCGCGGAAGCAAATATTTATATGATATTTTACAAAAATAAAGTCAGATTTTACCTATTCTTGAAATGGATTTTTTGTTAAAACATTCATATTCATGCTTTAGGATCTATACTATGGCTGGTTTAAAGCATTGGACATGCAAAAGTGACCAAAACGTGGTACCAATCAGATAATAAACATTCAATTTTCGGGTGTCATTTTAATGAATACTATAATAATAAGTAAATGTTTTTAATTATTATTAAAGTGTTTAGAATAGTATGAAGTAATATACAATGATACGTAGTGAATCCTGATAAGAAACAATAGTACAAAGACTAAGAAGAATTGGTGAGCAAGATGGCAGAGCTATTTGGGAAATATACGTGCACTTATTGTCAAGAAAATATAAATGGTTTGAGGGTCCAGTGTTGCGTTTGTGAGGATTTTGATATTTGTCTACAGTGTTTTGCAAGCGGTGCGGAAATAGGACCTCATAAAAATGACCATTCATATCGGTTTAAAGACTCTTGCGCTGTTATACTGTTTGGTGGTCGCGGCAACTGGACATGCAAAGAAGAAGTCCAATTATTGGACGCAATGGAATTGTACGGTTTCGGTAACTGGGAATTAGTCTCAAAACACATCGGCACTAAAACACCCGAGGAAGTGAAGGAGGAGTACATATCTCGATACTTAGAGGGCTCAATCGGCCGCCACACCTGGGGCAAAGTGAAGAACACCCGCACGGTTCACTGCGAACTGAAACAAGACAAAGGACCTCTAGCCCCAGAAACCTTGTCAAGACTTCCAGCGCTGGACATCCTGCCCGAAGAGTGCGAGCAGCTGGGATACATGCCGCACCGGGACGACTTTGAGCGGGAGTACGACACCGACGCCGAGCAGGTGGTGAGCTCGCTGTTGGTGTCGAGTTCGGATACGGAGGCGGAGATCGCGCTCACACAAGCGCAAGTGGACAGGTACACGCGGCGGGTGCGAGAAAGAGCGCGCAGAAAACGCGTGGTGCGCGACTACCAGCTCGTGGCCAAGTTCCTCGCCACGCAGCGCAAGGAGCGGCGCGAGCTGAGCAAGGAGCAGAAGGAGTTCCGCGACCGCATGCGCGTGTTCACCCAGTTCCACACGGCGACGGAGCACGAGCGGTTGCTGGAGAACGTGGAGCGCGAGCGCGAGCTACGGCTGCGCATCGCCGAGCTGCAGCGCTACCGCGGCCTCGGCCTGCGCACCCAGGAGGAGGTGCTCCACTACGAGCAGCACCAGGCCTTCCAGCAGCACCAGGCCTTCCAGAAGCAGCGCAAAACTGGCAGCAGTGGCTCAGGACTCTTACTCCAGGACTGCCAAATAAAAAGCGGAGAAAACGCAAACGGCTCAAGTTCCATCGACCCAAGGTGCACATACACCGAAAGAGGCGAGAGCAACAGCTCGGATGATGCCGACGTGAGCCTGGCCCAGCTGCCCGGCAGCCACATGCTCTCCGCACCCGAATTTCAGCTCTGCACCATCGTGACCAAAAGTGTTGTTGCAACTGTTGAATCTTTTGATAAATTGACAGTCTACTTATAGCGCAATCGTTAAATTTAAAATTCGTACATTTTACTACTTTATTTGTTAATCGAGCTGCAAGAAGTGCTGCACACAATTCAAGTCTTGGTATACTCAAAGGTTTCAATGGTGCAACTTTTGATTTTGCACAAAACAATCTACATAAAATCTGATTATTTTGAGAGCTATTAGTTCTTACGTATACACAAGCGCCATAAGCATCTTGTGATGCATCACAAAAAGTATGAATTTCTATCCTGGTTGCGTTTTTTAATGAAACATGTCTAGGAATTTGCAAATTGTTTAATTTAACTAAATCAGTTCTGTATTTAATCCATTTAGTTCTCAAATTTTCACTAACGGGATCATCCCAAGATAATTTTTCGAGCCATAGTTTTTGAAGCAATATTTTAATTACAATTGTAGTAACTGACAATAAACCTAGAGGATCAAAAATTTGAGAAATGCTTGACAAAATACTACGTTTTGTTACAGTGTGTTGTTCAAATTCAATACTAATTTTGTACGTTAATTTATCATTAGAACAAGACTAAAAAATCCCAAGTGTTTTTGTGTTTTCATTCTCTCCTAAATTTAATTCAGTTACTTCGGATTTCTCATTAAAACTGTCTAGTATTTTAGGATGACTACTTTTCCATTTTCTAAGCTGAAAACAACCCGAATTTAAAATGGTTGTTACTGTTTTGCAATTTGCTATTAATTGATCTATGTCATCGTCTCCTGTTAACAAGTCATCTACGTAAAAATCTCGCAATATGATTTTACTCGCGACTGGGTATAAAGATTCGTGGTCAAATGCAAGTTGGTTTAAACATCTAATGGCTAGAAATGGCGCTGATGCCGTTCCATATGTAACAGTAGTTAACGAATATTCACGTATAGGATCATGGATATTAAATCGCCATAATATTTTTTGAAGAGAATGATACACTTCTGATACTTCTACCTGCCGATACATTTTAGCAATGTCAGCACATGCGACATAAGCATATTCTCGAAATCTAATTAAAATATCAAATAAATTACTTTGAACTGTTGGACCAATCATTTGTAAATTATTCAATGATACCCCGTTATCGGTAGGAGCAGATGCATTAAAAACAACTCTTAACTTTGTTGTAGTACTATCAGCCCTTAAAACACCGTGATGCGGCATATAATATGAGACTTCTTCTTTACATTTGTTTTCATCAGTTTTTATCATGTGCCCTAGCTCTATATATTCCTTAATAAAGTCATGATATAGTATATTATTTAACAAGCATAATATGTAGGCTATATTACACGAGGATGTAATTAAAAATACGAGCGGTAGCGAGTATTTTTAATCATCCGCGTGTAATGTAGCCATATTATGCGAGTCACATACTATACTTTATCTACAACTATCAGGCATATAAAAAATCTGATATTATTTGTAAAATATTCAGTAAAGTGTGAGTAGTTCATATATAGCATAACAGATGGCGCCACAGTAGCATTTAAATGTCAAAATGACTTTTCAAATTGTATTTATTATACTTTTATAAGCATATATATTGATATTTATAATAAAAAATATGTTATTAATAAATTAACAGTTTAATAAAATATTATGTGTTAAATTATATGCCCTATTTATTACAGAAAAGTGTAGCGTGTATCATGACATTTCATATTACACTTGTGTAATATGAGTAGTATATTATATGTAGTATCACACGTATAATGTACCCATATTTCAATAGTTGTAGATAAAAGATTTTTTAATTCAGGATTTGCTTCTAATCTACGTTCTAAAGAAAGAAAAGAACCTAACGCACGATGTTTTGAATCCCCTAACTTTGTAACAGAGTCCTTTAACGGAATACTTACTACAAACCTATTATTTTTTCGTTTGTAGTTTTCAACAAAATGTTTCTCACATGCTATTTCTTCAGTTGATAAGATAGGTTCTTTTGAACATTCCTCTATAGTCCAAAACCTACTTAATTTCTCTTGAATATCCAAAGTTTTTACTTTACTAAAATTACAATAGGTGTTGATTAACTGCTGAGGAATTGGTCCAGTAATAACCCATCCCAGAACAGTATTTTGCAATACTAAATGTGTATTTTTTAGTTTTATTTGTTCAACACAAAGTAATTCCCAAAAAATGTCTGCACCCAAAATAAGATCTATTTTATTAGGAATATTAAAATTTGGATCTGCTAAAATCAAATCTTTTGGGAACTGTATATTAGTAATATTAAATTGATTGTTTGGTAATTGATCACAAATGCTTGGAATTACTAGGCAAGAGATTGACTTGGTATAATTTTCGAGTCGTGATTTAAATGTTAAATTACTCTGCTGACTTATTTGAGAATTCACAGAACCGATTCCTGAGAGAGTTATTTTAATATGTGTTGTTTTTAGGTTCAATCTGGAACACATATCGCTAGTTATTAAATTCGATTGCGAACCGGAATCTAGTAAAGCTCTACAATTATGTATTTTTCCGCTAACATCTGTCACCTGCACTATAGCGGTTGCTAATATTGTTTGAGTTGCAGTTACTACACAAGTCTGACTTAATGTAATACCAGAATTTGCTGATGAATTACAATTATTTTCTTGAGTTGTCTTAATACTTTGTGCATTTTCAAAATGAATTAACGTATGATGTTTAGAATTACATTTTCTACAAAAACTAGACTTGCAATCTCGAATGTAGTGTCCCTGTTTAAGACAATTTATGCAAAGTTTTTTCTCTTTAACTATCTCTTTTCTCTTATTAACCGGTAATTTAATAAATTTATCACATGATTGAATTGTGTGAGCACCTTGACAGAATACACAATTTCGCACACCGGTTGCTACGAAAGAATTACTAAATTTTTTACTTTGGTATTCAATCTTACTATCAGTAGTACGTACTTTGTTGCGTATTATATTACTATTTGATTCATAGTTTCCTAAAGAACTAGCTTTATTTGTGATAAATGTCAACAGTTCTTTAATTGTTGCTAATTCATTATCTTTAATACTAGTTTCCCAGTCTCGCATTGTTACAGAATCTAATTTGTTCACTATGAGGTATATTATTATGGAATTACAATGATCTACTGATTGTTGAAGTTGTTCTAGTGCACGCAAGTGTTGGGAGGTTTCACTAACTAATTTCCTAAGACCCTTTGCCGATTCTTCGTGCAGTCTGGGCAAGTTAAATAATGATTTTATATGATTATTAACTAAAAGACGTTTCTTATCGAATCGGTTTTTTAGTAAATCCCACGCTAAATCGTAATTGTGAGCTGATATTTCCAAATAATGAATTAACTCTGCCGCTTCATCCTGCAAAGATGATTTTAAATATTGAAATTTAAGAATTTCATCAATTGATTTATTATTATGAATTGTAGAAATAAATGTGTCGCGAAATTCTAACCAATCATTGTATTTACCGCTGAATTTACGTAACTCTATCATTGGCAATCTTATATTTTTAGAGCAAGAATTATTCGTGGTATTGGAATTATTTGAAATGATTGTAGAGTTTTTGCAATCATTTAATAAAACCTTTCCTCTGGCTAAAATTTTGGAAAATGAAGTCTCAATATCTTCACGTATTTGAAACTCAGCGGAAATATTTTCAGATGAACTCTCAATTTCATCCTGATTTGTGTCAAATTTGTCATATGAATTATTGATTTTATTGTACTTTATTTCTAACTCAGCATAAATAGTTTTATCTAAATTTTTGTTGAAATTAAAAAGCTTTTCAATATCTGTAAGATACCTATCAAAACTTTCTAATTTGAATTTTATGGATTCTCGGCAAGCATGTAAATCAGCTAAACGGGACTGGTTCTTTTTTACTCCCATTTTACAAAATATTTATTGCTTTAACTTTACAATAAATAGAGCAGCAATTAATAAGCAGAAAATAATATCTATTATTGAAATAAATTATCACTTCCCTATGAGAACGACGTACTACTTGTTCTTGTATCGTTCAATCCTATATAAATGTTGACAGGTGTCTGGTTTCTATTTCAATTTTCTTTGACAGGTGTCTGGTTTCTCTTTTCTATCCGGCTCGAAGGACCAAAATGTGAAGAAGAAGATGGAAGAATCTTTATATGAGAGTTTTATTTCATATAAATTACTACACTTCAAATGCTATATTTTCTATATTTTTTCAACTGCTTGACAACACTATTTATTGATTACAAAAAATTGTTTTATCAAGGCTAGGCTAACAAAAATAGCTAAAACTTCTCAACAAATACGTTGTATATTGTAAGCTACATGGGCTGGATTCTAGAATACCTACCACACTTGAAATAGCAATTTTCTTGTTACAATGTTTTCTTTTAGCTAAAATATGATAAAGAATTATAAAATTCGGGCGCGGAAGCAAATATTTATATGATTTTTTACAAAAATAAAGTCAGATTTTACCTATTCTTGAAATGGATATTTTTGCTAAAACATTCATATTCATGCTTTAGGATCTATGCTATGGATAATTTTAGCATTGGACATGTAAAAGTGTCCAAAACGTGGTACCAATCACATAATAAACATTTTATTTTCGAGTGTCATTTTAATGAATACGTTGTATATTGTAAGCTACATGGGCTGGATTCTAGGATACCTACCACACTTGAAACAGCAATTTTCTTGTTGCAATGGTTTCTTTTAGCTAAAATATGATAAAGTATTATAAAATTCGGGCGCGGAAGCAAATATTTATATGATTTTTTACAAAAATAAAGTCAGATTTTACCTTTTCTTGAAATGGATATTTTTGATAAAACAATCATATTTATGCTTTAGAATCTATACTATGGATAATTTTAGCATTGAACATGCAAAAAAGACCAAAACGTGGTTCCAATCAGATAATAAACATTCAATTTTCGAGTGTCATTTTAATGAATACGTTGTATATTGTAAGCTACATGGGCTGGTTTCTAGAATACCTACCAGAGTTTAAATATCAATTTTCTTGTTGCAATGTTTTCTTTTAGCTAAAATATGATGAAGAATTATAAAATTCGGGCGCGGCAGCAAATATTTATATGATTTTTTACAAAAATAATGTAAGAATTTACCTATTCTTGAAATGGATATTTTTGTTAAAACATTTATATTCTTGCTTTAAGGTCTATACTATGGATGGTTTTAAACATTGAATATGCAAAAGTCACCAAAACGTGGTACCAATCAGATAATATACATTCAATTTTCGGATGTCACTTTAATGAATACATTGTATATTGTAAGCTACATGTGCTGGATTCTAGAATACCTACCACACTTGAAAAAGCAATTTTCTTGTTGCAATGTTTTCTTTTATCTAACATATGATGAAGAATTATAAAATTCGGGGCGGAAGAAAATATTTATATGATTTTTTACAAAAATAAAGTCAGATTTTACCTATTCTTGATGAATACGTTGTATATTGTAAGCTTCATGGGCTGGATTCTAGAATACCTACCATAATTAAAATAGCAATTTTCTTGTTGCAATGTTTTCTTTTAGCTACAATATGAAGAAGAATTATAAAATTCGTGCGCGAAAGCAAATATTTATATAATTTTTTACAAAAATATTTATCTTGATGAATACGATGTATATTGTAAGCTACATTGGCTGGATTCTAGGATACCTACCACACTTGAAATAGCAATTTTTTTGTTGCAATTTTTTTGTTCTTAGCTAAAGAATGATCAAGAATTATAAAATTCGGGCGCGGAAGCAAATATTTATATGATTTTTTACAAAAATAAGTCAGATTTTACCTATTCTTGAAATGGATATTTTTGTTAAAACATTAATATTCATATTTAAGATGTTGATGACTTTTGAAGTTTAACTCTAACTTCCTACGCAGTATATAGTAAGGGATAAATATGTTTTTAAACTGAGAAAAATTTGCAGTCGCCACTGGGACTCGAACCCAGGACCTCTGTCATTCTAGGACAGCGCTCTGCCGCTGAGCCATAGCGACCAGTGACTTCTGTAAATTTTTCTCAGGTCCACACGTCTATCAATTGCCGCGATAATCCCACTGGATATATGATACAACAATGGATTGACAATGGACAATTAGCAAATTTTACCTGTGAAATAATATTTGAGATGTTGATGACTTTTGAAGTTTAACTCTAACTTCCTACGCAGTATATAGTAAGGGATAAATATGTTTTTAACTGAGAAAAAAACAGAGGTCCTGGGTTCGAGTCCCAGTGGCGACTGCAAATTTTTCTCAGTTAAAAACATATTTATCCCTTATTAATATTCATGCTTTAGAATCTATACCTTGGATAATTTTAGCATTGGACATGTAAAAGTGACCAAAACGTGCTACCAATCCGACAATAAACATTCAATTTTCGGGTGTCATTTTAATGAATACGTTGTATATTGTAAGCTACATGGGCTGGATTCTAGAATACCTACCACACTTGAAATAGCAATTTTCTTGTTGCAATGATTTCTTTCAGCTAAAATATGATTAACAATTATTAAAATCGGGCGCGGAAGCAAATATTTATATGATTTATTACAAAAATAAAGTCAGATTTTACCTATTCTTGATGAATACGTTGTATATAGTAAGCTACATAGGCTGGATTCTAGAATACCTACTACACTTGAAATAGCAATTTTCTTGTTGCAATGTTTTCTTTTAGCTAAAATATGATGAAGAATGATAAAATTCGGGCGCGGAAGCAAATATTTATATGATTTTTTACAAAAATAAAGTCATATATACCTATGCTTGAAATGGATATTTTTGTTAAATCATTTAAATTCATGTTTTAGGATCTATACTACGGATGGTTTTAAGCATTGGACTTGCAAAAGTGACCGAAACGTGGTACCAATCAGATAATAAACATTCAATTTTCGGGTGTCATTTTAATGAATACGTTGTATATTGTAAGCTACATGGGCTGGATTCTAAAATAACTACCACACTTGAAATAGCAATTTTCTTGTTGCACTGTTTTCTTTTAGCTAAAATATGATAAAGAATGATAAAATTCGGGCGCGAAAGCAAAAATTTATATGATTTTTACAAAAATAATTTTAGATTTTTACCTATTCTTGATGAATACGTTGTATATTTTAAGCTACATGGGCTGGATTCTAGAATACCTACCACACTTGACATAGCAATTTTCTTGTAGCAATGTTTTCTTTTGGCTAAAATATGATAAAGAATTATAAAATTCGTGCGCGGAAGCACATATTTATATGATTTTTTACAAAAATATTGTCAGATTTTACCTAATCTTAATGAATACGGTGTATATTGTAAGCTACATGGGCTGGATTCTAGAATACCAACCACACTTGAAATAGCAATTTTCTTGTTGCAATGTTTTCTTTTAGCTAAAATATGATGAAGAATTATAAAATTCGTGCGCGGAAGCAAATATTTATATGACTTTTTACAAAAATAAAGTCAGATTTTACCTATTCTTGATGAATACTTTGTATATTGTAAGCTACATGTGCTGGATTCTAGAATACCTACCACACTTGAAATAGCAATTTTCTTGTTGCAATGTTTTCTTTTAGCTAAAATATGATGAAGAATGATAAAATTCGGGCGCGGAAGCAAAAATTTATATGATTTTTTAGAAAAATTAAGTCAGATATTACCTATTCTTGAAATGGATATTTTTGTTAAAATATTCATATTCTTGCTACATGGGCTGGATTCTAAAATACCTACCACACTTATTTATATGATTTTTTAGAAAAATTAAGTCAGATATTACCTATTCTTGAAATGGATATTTTTGTTAAAACATTCATATTCTTGCTACATGGGCTGAATTCTAAAATACATACCACACTTGAAATAGCAATTTTCTTGTTGCACTGTTTTCTTTTATTTAAAATATGATAAAGAATGATAAAATTCGGGCGCGAAAGCAAAAATTTATATGATTTTTTACAAAAATAATTTTAGATTTTTACCTATTCTTGATGAATACGTTGTATATTGTAAGCTACATAGGTTGGATTCTAGAATACCTACCACACTTGACATAGCAATTTTCTTGTAGCAATGTTTTCTTTTGGCTAAAATATGATAAAGAATTATAAAATTCGTGCGCGGAAGCACATATTTATATGATTTTTTACAAAAATATTGTCAGATTTTACCTAATCTTAATGAATACGTTGTATATTGTAAGCTACATGGGCTGGATTCTAGAATACCTACCACACTTGAAATAGCAATTTTCTTGTTGCAATGTTTTCTTTTAGCTAAAATATGATGAAGAATTATAAAATTCGTGCGCGGAAGCAAATATTTATATGACTTTTTACAAAAATAAAGTCAGATTTTACCTATTCTTGATGAATACTTTGTATATTGTAAGCTACATGGGCTGGATTCTAGAATACCTACCACAATTGAAATAGCAATTTTCTTGTTGCAATGTTTTCTTTTCGCTAAAATATGATGAAGAATGATAAAATTCGGGCGCGGAAGCAAAAATTTATATGATTTTTTAGAAAAATTAAGTCAGATATTACCTATTCTTGAAATGGATATTTTTGTTAAAACATTCATATTCTTGCTTTAGGATCTATACAATGGATGGTTTTAAGCATTGGACATGCAAAAATGACCAAAACGTGGTACCAATCAGATATTAAACATTTAATTTTCGGGTGTTATTTTAATGAATACGTTGTATATTGTAAGCTACAGGGGTTGGATTCTAGAATACCTACCACACTTGAAATAACAATTTTCTTGTTGCAATGTTTGCTTTTAGCTAAAATATGATGAAGAATTATAAAATTCGGGCGCGGAAGCAAATATTTATATGAATTTTTACAAAAATAAAGTCAGATTTTACCTATTTTTGATGAATACGTTATATATTGGAAGCTATATGGCCTGGATTCTAGAATACATACCACACTTGAAATAGTAATTATCTTGTTGCAATGTTTCCTTTTAGCTAAAAAATGATAAAGAATTTTAAAATTTAGGTGCGGAAGCAAATATTTATATGATTTTTTATAAAAATTAAGTCATATTTTGCCTATTCTTGAAATGGATATTGTAGTTAAATCATTCATATTCATGCTTTTGGATCTATACTACGGATGATTTTAAGGATTGGACATGCAAAAGTGACCAAAACGTGGTACAAATCAAATAATAATCATTTAATTTTCTAGTGTCATTTTAATGAATACGTTGTATATTTTAAGCTACATGGGCTGGATTCTAGAATACCTACCACACTTGAAATAGCAATTTTCTTGTTGCAATGTTTTCTTTTAGGTAAAAAATAAAGAAGAATTATAAAATTCGGGCGCGGAAGCAAATATTTATATGATTTTTTACAAAAATAAAGTCAGATTTTACCTATTCTTGAAATGGATATTTTTGTTAAAACATTCATATTCATGCTTTAGGATCTATACTATGAATAATTTTAGCATGAACATGCAAAAGTGACCAAAAAGTGGTACCAATCAGATAAAAAACATTCAATTTTCGGGTGTGATTTTAATGAATACGTTGTATATTGTAAGCTATATGGGCTGGATTCTAGAATACCTATCACACTTGAAATAGCAATTTTCTTGTTGAAATTGAAACAAATATATATCAGCTTATTATTACATATGCAAACAAAAATTTTGTGTTGCTGTGTTGTGTATATAACGAAGAACTTCTAGAAAATTTTCCTTAGTCTGTGAACTATCAGCTCATTGCGGACTGATCTATAACCACAATGACTTCAATGCAACTTGTAAAAATATCAATAGCGGTGCAAATACACCTCATTGAACGATTAAATGTAAGTTATAAATTTATTAGTATTTTAAATATAACATTTATAATTTGACTTTGTTTTATATATATATATATATATATATATATATATATATATATATATTTCAGATTCTTGATATTGACTGTATAGAATGAAGTAAGTTGCCTCCGCCGGAGGCAACCTGCAACTATGCGGGTGAGGTAGACATCCTGTGGCCACTCCAATTATGGAGGAGTAACGAAGTTGTCTATGTCATTTCTGAGGAGCAACAAGGTTGTTTATGTCTATATCTACGTGTAAATGTATGTATGTATGTATTATCTATTTTTTAAATATTGTAAATTACGAGTAATTATATTTAAAAACTACTTCAAAATAATTTAATATTTTTTTCTTTTGTTACAGAACTGAAATATATAAAAAAAGAATGTCATAATATAAATTTACATGAATTAACATTTGCAAACAAACAATTTTGTGTTGCTATGTTGTATAATTAACAAAGAACTTCGGGAACATCTTGTAATCAATTTTTAACGATAAACTTTAACCTTTTTAGTATATAAGACTGAATTGTGTTGAAAGTTTTCATAGTTGTTTGAACTGAATTATAGCAATTTCTCTTCACAAGAAGCAGGTAAAATAATTTTTTATTAAATAATTAACTTATTAATAACCGGTAGTTCATCAATAGGTTGTTCTTATACAGTCGGTGTATTTGAAAGTAAATTATTTGGAATAACTAATATACGTAGAGCAACTTTAAAATTCCCTTCACACGTGCAGGTAAACAGTTTTATATAAATAAATAACATATTAATAACCGGTAGTTCATTCCAAGGTTGTACTTATACAGTTCGGTGTATTTCAAAGTAAAATATTTTGAATATAGAATATACATATTTCAATAAAAATGTCAGAAGAAACTATTAGTTGTCTAAGTGATAGTCTTATAAAAACGTTGCAAACAACAATAGATTTAATAAAAACTAAGGAAGAGGTAGCAAGAAGTAAAAATAAAATAAATAAGTTTATATTATTACTCATAAAATTTATAAAGAATGAACGTGTTAAAAAAATTAAAAATGAAAATTTATTTAAATTAGAGGCGAATTTATCTCATTTGAATTATTTTCGGCTTATGTTATCACGAATTGTGGATAGAAATAACCCTGTTGCTTCTGGTTCGGGATATTCAAATCAAAAAAATCAAAATAAAAATTCAAAAAAGAAATTAATTTGGGTAGATTTTTGTTCAGCATTTAATGGGAGAATTAAAACGGGGATAATTCTCAATAATTATTATGTTGATCCTAGATTGTTTTTGGAAAAAGTAAAAACCATATTCAGACATAGAATTATTGAAGAATTAAAAAAATCTTTAATAAAAGTAAATTGTGTGTTGAGTGCTGAATTCATTTTACCTACCAAAGGAATAAAAGAGGTGAAAAGCTTTAATATATCTAATGCTGTTATCACGCGGTTAACAGATTTAAATGATTGGTATTGGGAAAATGTGAAAGATAAAATTTTAACAAAATTAGAAGAATTTCAAGAAAGGGAAAGTGGTTGGGCATTGTTAAAAATAATGCATTTAAAAGTAAATATTAATACCTATACACCAATCACCGGTGGGTTTATACTGAACTACCTAAGAGTATAAGCAATAAACGTGCTGTAATAAATATAAAAAATAACGATCAATATTGTTTTTTGAGAGCCGTGGTATCAGCATTACATCCGGTTAAAAAAAATTCTGAGCGTTTTACTTCATATCCACCTTTTCAAAACGTATTAAAATATAATGGGATAAATTTTCCAATGCAATTAAAAGATATTTCGAAATTTGAAAAATTAAATGAATTAAGTATTAGTGTATATACGTTAGAAAAAATTCAAAAAAAGAAATTTCAGGTTGTTCCTATAGCAATAAGTAAAAGTAATTATAATAGAGTAATTAATTTATTACTAGTTGAATCAAATAGCGAATATTGTGATAGCACAGAGGACAGTGAAACGGAAGAACAAGAAATGAAAACAGATAATTGTGTAAAGTATCATTATATGTGGATAAAAAATTTATCACGTTTAGTGGGAAATCAATTATCAAAGTACAAAGCTAAGAAATGGCTTTGTAATATTTGTCTAAATTATTTTGTAAGTGAAGTACTATTACAAAAGCATACTGAATATTGTAATACTGTAAATAAAAATAAATGTCGCATTGATTTACCGGAAGAAAAGAATAAAATTTTAAAAGTTTTAAATTTTCGTAACAAAGAAAAGGTACCGTTTGTTATTTACAGCGATGTAGAATCACTTTTAGAGCCTTTAGATAATAGTAACTTGAATTGTAATACTTATTTTATTCATAAACATACACCTTTTAGTATAGCTTATTATTTAAAATGTTCTTATGATGATACTTTATCACAATTTAAAATATATAGGGGAAAGGATTGTTTGCAATGGTTTTGTAAAGAGCTATTATATATAAGTAGTAAATTAGACGTAATTGCAAAAAATGTACAACCAATCACTATGTCTGAAATAGAGGAAAAATTATTTAAAAATTCAAATAAATGTCATATATGTGGCAAACCATTCACCTTAGAAGATATACGTGTTAGAGATCATTATCATTTTACTTCAAAATTTAGAGGTGCCGTCCACCAACATTGCAATTTAAATTGGTCACAGTCTTATATTTTTCCTGTAGTATTTTATAATTTAAGTGGATATGACAGTCATTTTATAATTAAAAATATAGCCACTGAAATGGAGGGTAGCATATCATTACTTCCAATTAATAAAGAACGGTATATCTCATTTACAAAATATTTAAGACACAAAAATTAATTTTCGGTTTATTGATTCTTTTCTATTTATGGCTAGCAGTATTGATAAACTTTCCTCATTTTTACAATATTCAGAATTGAAAATTACAAAACCATTTTGTAAAAATGAAGAAGAATTTCAATTACTCAGAAAAAAAGGTATATTTCCATATGAATATATGAGTGTTTGGGATAAACTCGATGAAAAATCTTTACCTTTAAAATTACATTTTTATAGCACATTAAAAAATGAGAATATTAGCAATACAGACTATGAACATGCTTTACATGTATGGAATGAGTTTAACATTAAAACGTTGGGAGAATATGCTGATTTATATTTGAAAACTGATGTTCTTTTGTTAGCAGATATATTTGAAAATTTTCGAGTAAGTTGTATAGAAACATATGGATTAGACAGTTTATGGTATTTTACTGCTCCATGCCTTGCTTTTGATGCCATGTTAAAATGTACTGAAATAGAACTTGAATTACTGACTGATATTGATAAAATTTTATTCACCGAGAAGGGAAGTAGAGGCGGTGATTCACAATGTTCAAATAGGTATGCAAAAGCAAATAACCGATATATGAGAAATTTATATAATTCACAGAAAGATGAAATTTTTTTGATGTATTTTGATATAAATAATTTATATGGAGCAGCAATGTCTCATTTTTTACCATTTTGAGTGGGTGGAGGAAAAAGATTTCTATAGTATTGACTATTTTAATTTAAGTAGTTCTTCTGAAACTGGTTATATTCTTGAGGTTGATTTGGACTATGGAAAACAATTACATGAAGCTCATAAAGACTTGCCGTTATGTCCTGAACATTTTATTCCACCCAATTCGAAGAATGCAAAATTAATTACTCCAAACAAAATTATATTATTCATTATCAAAATTTGAAACAATGTTTAGAGTTAGGAAAGAAATTGCCTAAAATTCATCGAATACCACAATTGAGAGAAAGTGATTGGTTGAAAAAATATATTAATTTGAACACACACTTATGGACAATATGCAATAATGAGTTCAAAAAAAATTTTTACAAATTAATGAACAATGCAGTATTTGGAAAAACTATGGAAAATGTGCGGAAGCACAAAGATGTGAAAATTGTTACAAAATAGTCTGGTAGATACGGAGCTAAGTATTACATTTCAAAACTAAATTTTTATAATTGTATTGTTTTAGATAAACAATTAGGAAAATCTGATATTGTAATTATTAAAATGAAAAAAACTAATATCTATTTTAATAAACCAATTTATGTAGGCTTCTCAATTTTAGATATTTCAAAAACATAGGTATATGACTTCCATTATAATTATATTAGAAAGGAAATGGGTGAAAAAGCAAAATTATTGTAAACAGATACAGATAGCTTAATATATAAGTTTGCTAATATCAACATATATGAATTGAAGTTGCGAGATATTTCTAAATTTGACACATCTGATTACAACGAAAATAATTGTTATGGTCTACCTTTAGCCAATAAAAAAGTAATTGGATTAACGAAAGACGAATGCAATGGGCAGTTATTATATGAATTTATAGGATTAAGATCAAAAATGTATACCTATAAAATATTAAATTGTAATAAATCGTTTAAGAAAGCTAAAGGTATAACATCCGGAGTTTTGAAAACAATTACATTTGAAGATTATTATAATTGCTTATTTAACAATATAATTATTTCTAAAAATCAGCAACATATCACATCTAAACTGCATAATGTGTATACAACAAGACAACAAAAAATTATTTTGAGTCTTCATGATGACAAAAGAGTTGTGAATTATTTGTAAACAAGTACATTGCCATGGGAATATGAACTCAATACTACATAGTGTTAAAGTATTATATGTTCTATAAATTATAGTACCTGTAAATATATGCATAGTATTTTGCAAACGTTAATATGTATTGTTGCATTATAAATAGTGCTGACATTTTTTGTAAGCTATTACAAGTTCGTGGTATGTATATTCCATATAACAAAATAGTATTTTTTACAAGTAAAAATGATAGTTTTTCACTAAAAATAAAATATCAACAACCGAGAATAAATGGATTAGTAGATTTATGGATTGAGGTAGAAGAAGAGAAGTCACAATTGAATCCACTTATTAAATTTAATATCAAGTTACAGAGAGGTCAAGTTAATTGTTTTAAACTTGATTATATAAAAACTAAATATAAGTGTATGTTGACTGCTAAATATTATAATGGAAATAACATTTACTATGTTTTACCTGAGAATATGAAAAATGTATTCTTATATGATATGTGGATTTTAAATCCGTATAGATTGGAATAGGAGAAGGAGGAGGAAGATGAGTGTAATCGTCGAATTGTAGTATGTCTTTTAACTGGTCATGAAGACTGTGTTAATTGCAATCATATAAAACGATGATTTTTGCAAAAAATGAACTACAAAACCAAAGTTACAATGCATTCAGATTTCAGGTATCGTAAACCCAATGGAGATATAGTTTTAGTAATAGATGATCTATTTTATAATATTTTATGGTCTTAAATGAAATTATCTTATCAAAAATTGTTTTACCTGCAAATAGCAACACAATTTGACTTATCAATATTTGGAATAAATTGTTCTAATATATCTGTTCTGAAACAATTAAAAAATTTATTATTAAGATTAGAAAATAAATATTCTTACTAAATCAATTTTATGTTTCTAGTTAAAGAATATCTACATCTAATTCCAAGTATGATCTTTTCAACAAAAACTGTAAACCGAAGGAAATCTGGGGTCTTAGAATGTTAGAAGAAAACAAAAAATTCTATATTAAAAATATGGAAAAAGAGGAATCGAAATTCGGCTGACGGATACGAGTAGAATTGGAGAATAGTTATATCTTTCTAAGTGAAAGATATAATCACCACATCGGTGAGCAGGAGCTAAGTTGTATAGAAGAAGATATCGACAAAGGACTTCTGAATTTGGTGTCAAAAGGCACCAAAGGAAAAGCAATCTATATAGAAATTCATGCTGATTAAATAAAATTGTAATTATGATATGAAATAAAAAATATATATAGATTGTAATACATGTTTTATTTAATACTAATATATATATATATATATATATATATATATATATATATTAGTATTAAATAAAACATGTATTACAATCTATATATATTTTTATATATATATATATATATATATATATATATATATATATATATATATGTATATATAGATATACACAATATTAACAATTTTTTTCAGTTTCAAATTAATACATACAATTTTCATTACATCTTTTACAGTCTCTAATTAATACATAATCACTATCGTTATTTTCATCATAATGATACCAACATTTTTGATATTTTTGAAATATTTCGTTATTTCTCTAAGTTTTTGGTAATTTATTCCATACCCAATCAATTTGACTTTCTGCATAAATCATCACACACATTCTATTGGCAAATGTATAATATCTTCTTCAATCATATCATGAAGTGATTTATTTGCAAATAATTGGAATGAATTAAACATATTGAACCTTGATTGATACCATCGTCTTATATCTTCCACATTTTTAACAGCACAGTTTAAAACGTGAAGATAACAATTTTTAATTTCAACCGGAGAACGTAATGCTGATATCGGTGGACATTCGAGTTGTTCTAAATTTATTATATTCTTGTGAATAAATGCTTCTAACCATTGTTTCTTATCTTCTCCCAGAACGTAGATTTTATAAATTTCAGGTTGTTCAAGTATTTTCTTCAAAACTGATTGATGTTTACTGTATCGTATATTGCCTGTAGACCAGTCTAAATTATGTGCAGATTTCACATATAATTGCACACTGTTTTGAGTTTCTTTGGATAAACATGTAAACGGATATGGTTGCTTAAAAATTCCTGTTTCATATTTACCACTTGTTATATTAATAACTGCAAATTCTTTGCAAATAAACTGATTTGTTTCTAGAATAATGAAACCTTGAATATCGACAATAACACTTGAAGTCATCTTAACGCTGTCTGTTGAACAAAAGCAGGGAAACTAAAACTTCCTTGTCCTCTTCCATTTCCTTGCTTTTATTATTATTTTTTGACTTTTGTAAATTTTCACTAATTTCTTTTAATTGTTTTGTTATAGGAATATAGGTTTTTTCCAAATTAATTTCTTTTTCCACTTCACCACTTTTTAATAATTCAAGTTTCTTTTTAACATTTCGTCGCGCTTCTACTAATTGTTTTTTTATATTTTTATCTATATTACTCATTTTTAAGAGATAAACAAATTGTAAACTGCTCGTCAGTGTACTAGCAAATAGGTTTAAACAGCTTGTAACTTTATACTGATTTGTAAACAGGTGTACACTGTTTTATATACTTATAAAATAATCGAAACCTTTACGATATCGACCTTCATTTATATTACATTCTTTGTTTATAACTAAAAATTTATAATTATCAGACCAACATATCGAACATAGATTTTTAAATTGATCGTAAGTCATATCAGCCCCAACGTGTTCATCGTATACATGTTTTAGATTTATATCATCCTGTTTGAATAATATTAGCATATTTGCATTTTCACGAATTAAATGTTTCGGCATACGTGTATAGGTTTGACATAAGTAAAAACAATCAATTGACTTATGTCGTCCCATGGAAAAATAATCTCTAATTATATCCTGTTTTTCACATGCGATATCGTCAAAAATAAAAAGAGAGTTATATTTTGCTTTGCTTGGTTGAATTATATTCTCACTGTTATTATATGCATAATATCCTATATTTTTAATAGGTTTTAATAACTTTTCCAAGTAGACATACTTTGGTTGAAAAAGAGAATTTGAATATACATAAATATTTTCAAAATGTAATCCATTTAAATGTTCAATGAGTGCAATTATGACACTTGTTTTTCCACAGCCAGAAGGACCACTTATAAGACACCGAATTGTTGATGGAAGTAATACACTATGACGCGGTCTTATTTTTTTTTTCTTTCAAATCATAATTTTTTACTTTAAGCGTATGTTTTTGTTTTCTAATATGGAACATATGTTTTTCTTGTAATTTCTTCATTGTGTCTAATAGGAAATATATAAAAAGGCACTTTATATAAATAATATTTTAGTTAAATATTAAACTTAAATGATTAAACATCGGAAAAAAATAATAACAAGCAAGCTTGCGGTAGTGGCATATTAAACACAGCTATTAATAAACTCCCAATTGAACTTCACGTACCTGGATATAATTACTGTGGTTCCGGAACAAAACTACAAAAAAGACTTTCACGTGGTGACCAGGGAGTAAATTCATTGGATGAGGCGTGTAAAATTCATGATATTGCATATTCTAAAAGTGAAAAATTAGAAGATCGCCATAAAGCTGATAAAATATTAGCTAATAAAGCATTTCAACGGTTTAAATCAAAAGACGCTTCTATAAAAGAAAAAATTGCTGCTCTAGGTGTTTCCGGAATAATGAGAGCAAAAACTAAATTAGGTGCTGGAAATAAAATAAAACGTGTTAAAAAAATTAAAAGTAATAGAATACACTCTCGAAAAAAAATTAAACGTGTTAAAAAAAGTACAGGTGGTAAACTTACATTCCAAAATGAAATGAAACGTATACGTTCAACTCTACATAATAACATTTCTGATAGCAGAAACATTTTAATTGCTTTAAAAGAATTTAAGCAGAATAAAAAAAATACGTAATCCAAGACTAATACCTGTACCGAAAAAAGGTGGCATATTACCACTTATACCAATATTTGCTGGATTAAGTGCATTAGGAACATTAGCGGGGGGTGCGGCAGGTATCGCAAAGGCCGTAATTGATGTGAAGTCAGCAAATAAACAATTACAAGAAAATCAACGTCATAATAAAACAATGGAAGCAATTGCTTTAGGAAAAAGTTTATATTTAAAACCATACAAAAAAGGGTTAGGATTATATTTACAACCCTCTTCATATTCACAAACAAAAATGCAAAAAAACTATTAAAGAGGCTACCAAAGCATGCTCTAACTAATATTGAATTATTAAAATATGCAAAGATTTTAAAAATACAAAATTTCAGAGGAGTTTTTATGAGAAATAATTCACCTAAACGAATTAATTTTAAAGAATGTAGAATTATTAATTTGGATGATTCTAATAATCCAGGCACCCACAGGGTAGCATATAAAAATTTTGGTAAAAATGTGTTATATTTTGACAGTTTTGGTAATTTAAAACCTCCAAAAGAAATTGTGAAGTATTTTGGTAGCTCTAATAATAAATACAATTATAATCAATACCAGTTATTTAACACTATTCATTGTGGATATCTTTGTTTAAAATTTTTATATAATAAACATTGTCTGTGAATAAGTATTCCAGTAATACACAAACTGCAAGCAAGCAATGTCGTACACATTAACTTTTTCGGGTAATAGTGCTCACTTATCTCAAACCATATCTCCAGCTATTCAACTCGATCCTAACAGTCAATATGCAATAGGGTTAATAAATTTTGAATCTTTTAATACTATTCCAAACATTGATGCTTAAAACAATAAATTTTACGCAGGTGATTTTGAAATTACTATACCAGAAGGATTATATGAACTAGAAGATATAAATAGATATTTAAAAAAGAAATGTAAATGCTGACGATAAGGGAAAAACAAATATTTCAATTCAAGCGAATAATAATACTTTAAAATGTGAAATGTTATGTAACTGGGATGTAGATTTTACTAAACCAAATACAATTAGAGAATTATTAGGTTTTAAATCAAAAGTATATCCGGGTGGGAGGTTTCATATATCAGAAAATCCAGTAAATATAATAAAAGTAAGTGCTATTCGTATAGAATGAAATATAGTAACAGGTTCATACGATAATTCAAAACAAGTTCATAGAATTCACGAGTTTTATCCAAATATTCCATCAGGATTTAAAATTATTGAAAATCCGTTAAATGTTATCTATCTACCAATCAATACTAGTATTATTGATAATATTTCGCTTAAAATAGTTGATCAGTCAGGTACATTAGTCAATTTTAGACAAGAACTTATCACGATAAGACTACAATTAAATAAATGGGTATAATATATAATATACATACCAAATTACATATAAAGAGAAAACATTGTAATGCAGACGTCAGTAAAAACCAAGCAAGCCATCAACTAACAAGTGAGAATAAATCTTATTTGAAAGCTCTGGGATTTAAAGTAATATCAAGAAATAGTGTTAAAAACGGAAGGAAAAAAGAAAAATAACAAAAAAGATAAAAATATATTAACACGTTTACTACTTTACATACATGGTAAAATTCGTACATCATTTTGTAAGTGTTCTAATTACATATATTGTGTACAAAAACAAGAAAATGAGTGAAAATATTTTAAATGTGAAGGTACATGTATATTTCGATGAAAGAATACAAAGTGCCGAAACACATACTTATCATTCATATACATCAACTTTACTAGAAAACAATGACGAAATTAGAATAACAATACATAAACAAGATTTATATACGTTACCATCGAATAGTTTTATTTATATTGAGGGTCAATTATTAGATCATGAAGATAAGAAATCAACGACAGGAAAATTTATAAACAATGGGATAATGCACCTGTTTGATGAGATTCGCTATGAAATTGGTGAAATTGTTATAGAAGTATTCGTAATCCAGGAATTACAACAACTTTATAAAATTATTATTCATATTTACCAAGTGAATGTCATGCATTAATAAACGCCTGTTGGTCACCATCTACAGATAATATTGATATAAAAAACGATAAAGGCAATTTTAGCTTTTGCATTCCACTTCGTATGGTATTGGATTTCGCAACAGATTATAAAAAAGTTATTTTATATGTCCGTCAAGATTTAGTTCTTCTACGTAGCAGTTCTGATAAAAATGCTATAATCACAACAAGTGCTACGGATAACTTAAAAATAAAACTTTCCAAAATACAATGGCATATGCCTCAACAGTTGCAGACCAAAAAAAAAAAATTGATAAAGTACCTGGATAACAACGTAGAACTATCAATTCCATTTCGAAGCTGGGAGTTACATGAATTTCCAGTGTTACCAGAAATCTCAACAACACACCTGGCCTGTGAAAATTCTAGCACAACCGGAAAAACCTAGATTTATCATTTTTGGATTACAAACAAGTCGTAAACAAAATTTTCTTAAAGATATGAGTTTATTCGACCTCTGTAATTTAAAGCTGAGTTAAATTCTCAAGTTTTTTCATATAATAATATGAATTTAGATTTTGACAATAATCATTGGGCTATTTTATACTATATGTTTACACAATTTCAATTTGCATATTATCAAAAAAATAATGAACCAATTTTTTCGCCAGAAGAATTTTAAAAAATGTCCTATTATTGTACTAAATACACAATATCAAAATAAAACTATAAAATCAGGTGGAATAGATTTAAAATTATATTTTAACACAAAGACGAGTACTCCTGCATAAACTACTGCTTACTGTTTATTAATATATGATAAAATTGTTAAATACAATTTAACAAATAATGTACGAATTATGTAAATGTTTATAATAAAATTGTGAAATACATACCTGTAACAAAAATGTAATGTTATAAAATAAATAAAAATATATATAATACTTTATTGTTTTTATTATTATTGTAATTACAAAATATTTTATCTCCCATATCCCTTACAAATATAATTGGAATAGACTGCTTCGTTCATGGCTTGTAGATAGTTGGAATAGACTGCTTCGCTGCGATATTCGGAATGGGCTGCTTCATCCATACTAAGAATTATTTTTTTTTTGATAAAATATTTGAATTTGGAAGTATTTTTATTTGTTTATCATATACATTTTCTTTTCGTATTAAATTTTCTTTACAAAATAGTTCAACATTTTTTAATTTTGCAATTTCTTCTAAACTTTCATTTTTTCTACAATAAGATGGTGCTATATGAGTACCAAATATTTCACGATTAATAATTCTCTTGGGAATTGATTGCAAGTTATTACTCACCGCAGGACTTTGCATTTTTAACTGTCTCTGACAAGCAAATCACTTATTTTAAGTACATTAATTTCTTTCCAATCGCAAGAATATTTTAACCTTGGCATAACATATCCAGGACGTGTACGAAATTCTTCTTCTTTCATATATATTACATTTTTAGATGGATCCCAAATATAAACACAAAGTGATTTGTTAAAAATATACTCCACATCACTAAACTGACTGACTTCGTTCACCGGTATATATTTTCTTTTTTCGATATCACTAGAATCTTAAAAGTACTTCCTTGTTGTAGTAAAAGATTTGTATAACTTTTTAAAATCACTTTGCTTTATTAAAAAAATTTCACTATCTTTATGCAAAATAAAACTGAATGATAAATCCACACACCAACAACTAGCTGATAAACCGCCGCTTATTAAAACATTATTTAAATGTTGTACTTTTTTTACTGTTACACTTGAGGTGCATTTCGGCAAAGTAATTTTAATTAGCTTCATAATGCGATCAGAGCAGAAAACGAACTGAATAAACATTAAGTCGTATATCCCAAAAAGGTTAAAGTTTATCGTTAAAAATTGATTACAAAATGTTCAAGAAGTTCTTCGTTAATTACACGACATAGCAAGACAAGTTTGCAGTTGTAATAATAATTAGCTGATATATTTCATTAGAAATAGTTATAGAAGAATTTTATGTACTTCTTCATTAATTACACAACATAGCAACACAAAATTATTTAAAGGAAATATGTTTTTATCTGATAAAAATTATCAGTCGCCACTGGGACTCGAACCCAGAATCTCTGTCATTCTAAAAAACAACGCTCTACCACTGAGCCATAACGACAGGTGAAAATTATTTTTTTTTTGCAGTTGTAATAATAAGCAGAAAATGTTGAAGAAGAATTTTATGTACATCTGCCAATGTGAGCTGATAAATTATTCAGATAAGTCTATAATTAGCTGATAGTTCACACAATAAGGTTATCATATCAACTTGTTTACACTCGAAAACATCATTTCAACTTCAATTTTGCTGTGGACACAGCAACGACTAGTCGACGTCCTCGTTACATCTTAATACTTGGCCCCCGCCCCGTTAATTACCTAAAAAATACACCTATATGACTGAAAACAGCCCACCTGTTCATTAAACAGTAGCCGAAGACAGGTACCTACCTGTTAATTAATTAAACAATACACCTACCTTATACAAGTTAATAAAAACAATACACCTGACTGAAAACAGCCCACCTGTTCATTAAACAATAGCAGAAGACAGGTACCTACCTGTTAATTAATTAAACAATACACCTACCTGATACAGGTTAATTAAAAGAATACACCTACCTGATACAGGTTAACTAAAACAATACACCTACCTGATACAGGTTAATTAAAACAATACACCCACCTGACCAGTCTCCCTCACCTGTATAAACCAGGGGTTGCTGGAGAAGGGGTAAGGGGTTGCTGAAGAAGGGGCTAGGGGTTGCTGAAGAAGGGGCTAGGGGTTGCTGAAGAACTAAGGGGCTAGCGGTTGCTGAAGAATTGCTGAAGAAGATGCAAGGGGTTGCTGAAGAACAGCCTCTAAGGGGCTAGGGGTTGCTGAAGAACTAAGGGGCTAGAGGTTGCTGAAGAACTGCCAAAAAAGGCGTTCAAAATCCCCTACCTGATACAGGTTAATTAAAACAACACACCTACCTGGATAAACCAGGTACTTGAGGTTGCTGAAGAAGGGGTTGCTGAAGAACTGCCTCTAAGGCGTTGCTGAAGAACTGCCGAAGAAGGCGCTAGGGGTTGCTGAAGAACTGCCAAAGAAGGCCAAGAAATCCACCCCTAAGTCCTAAAGGGTTGCTGAAGAACTGGCTAGGGGGTTGCTGAAGAACTGGCTAGGGGTTGCTGAAGAACTGCAGAAGAAGGGGTTCACACAGCAAAAAAATCCAAGAAATCCACCCCTAAGTCTTAAGGGGTTGCTGAAGAACTGCTGAAGAGTGCTAGATCTGGATGACCACGGTCATCGAGCTAGGACGGTCATCGAGTTTGAGTTAGAATCCCTACAGCATATCTATTCTTTAGGATCTATATTATGGATGGTTTTAAGCATTGGGCACGCAATAGTGACCAAAACATGGTATCAATCAGATAATAAACATTCAATTTTCAGGTGTCATTTTAATGAATACGTTGTATATTGTAAGCTACATGGGTTGGATTCAAGGATTCCTTCCACACTTGAAATAGCAATTTTCTTATTGCAATGTTTTCTTTTAGCTAAAATAAGATGAAGAATTATAAAATGCGGGCACGGAAGCAAATATTTATATGATTTTTTACAAAATAAAGTCAGGTTATACCTATTTTTGATGAATACGTTGTATATTGTAAGCTACAAGTGCTGGATTCTAGAATACCTACCACACTTGAAATAGCAATTTTCTTGTTGCAATGTTTACTTTTAGCAAAAATATGACGAAGAATTAGAAAATTCGGGCGCGGAAGCAGATATTTATATATTTTTTTACAAAAATTAAATCAGATTTTACCTATCCTTGAAATGGATATTTTTGTTAAAACATTCATATTCATGCTTTAGGATATATACTACGGATGGTTTTAAGCATTGGACACGCAAAAGTGACCAAAACGTGGTACCAATCAGATAATATGTAAACATTCAAATTTCAGGTGACATTTTAAGGAATACGTTGTATATTGTAAGCTACATGGGCTGGATTCTAGAATACCTACCACACTTGAAATAGCAATTTTCTTGTTGCAATGTTTTCTTTTATCTAAAATATGATGAAGAATTATAAAATTCGGGCGCGGAAGCAAATATTTATATGAATTTTTACAAAAATAAAGTCAGATTTTACCTATTCTTGAAATGGATATTTTTGTTAAAACATTCATATTCATCGTTTAGGATCTACACTATGGATGGTTTTAAGCATTGGACATGCTAAAGTGACCAAAACGTGGTACCAATCAGATAATAAAGATTCAATTTTCGGGTGTCATTCTAATGTATACGTTGTATATTTTAAGCTACATGGGCTGGATTCTATAATACCTGCCACACTTGAAATAGCAATTTTCTTGTTGCAATTTTTTCTTTTAGCTAAAATATGATAAAGAGTTATAAAATTTGGGCGCGGAAGAAAATATTTATATGATTTTTTTACAAAAATAAAGTCAGATTTAACCTATTCTTGAAATGGATATTTTTGTTAAAACATTCATATTCATGCTTTAGGATCTATACTATGGATAGTTTTAAGCATTAGACATGCAAAAGTAACAAAAACGTGCTACCAATCAGATAATAAACATTCAATTTTCGGATGTCATTTTAATGAACACGTAGTATATTGTAAGCTACATGGGTTGGATTCTAGAATACCTACCACACTTGAAATAGCAAATTTCTTGTTGCAATGTTTTCTTTTAGCTAAAATATGATAAGGAATTTTAAAATCGGGCGCGGAAGCAAATATTTATATGATTTTGTATAAAAATAAAGTTAGATTTTACCAATTCTTGAAATGGATATTTTTGTTAAAACATTCATATTCATCCTTTAGGATCTATACTATGGATGGTTTTAAGCATTGGACATGCTAAAGTGAACAAAACGTGGTACCAATCAAATAATAAACATTCTGTTTTCGAGTATCATTTTAATGAATACGTTGTATGTTGTAAGCTACATGGGCTGGAATCTAGAATACATACTACATTTGAAATAGCAATTTTCATGTTGCAATGTTTTGTTTTAGCTAAAATATGATGAAGAATTATAAAATTCGGGCGCGGAAGCAAATATTTATATGAATTTTTACAAAAATAAAGTCAGATTTTACCTATTCTTGAAATGGATATTTTTGTTAAAACATTCATATTCATCGTTTAGGATCTACACTATGGATGGTTTTAAGCATTGGACATGCTAAAGTGACCAAAACGTGGTACCAATCAGATAATAAAGATTCAATTTTCGGGTGTCATTCTAATGTATACGTTGTATATTTTAAGCTACATGGGCTGGATTCTATAATACCTGCCACACTTGAAATAGCAATATTCTTGTTGCAATTCTTTCTTTTAGCTAAAATATGATAAAGAGTTATAAAATTTGGGCGCGGAAGAAAATATTTATATGATTTTTTTACAAAAATAAAGTCAGATTTAACCTATTCTTGAAATGGATATTTTTGTTAAAACATTCATATTCATGCTTTAGGATCTATACTATGGATAGTTTTAAGCATTAGACATGCAAAAGTAACAAAAAAGTGCTACCAATCAGATAATAAACATTCAATTTTCGGATGTCATTTTAATGAACACGTAGTATATTGTAAGCTACATGGGTTGGATTCTAGAATACCTACCACACTTGAAATAGCAAATTTCTTGTTGCAATGTTTTCTTTTAGCTAAAATATGATAAGGAATTTTAAAATTCGGGCGCGGAAGCAAATATTTATATGATTTTGTACAAAAATAAAGTTAGATTTTACCAATTCTTGAAATGGATATTTTTGTTAAAACATTCATATTCATCCTTTAGGATCTATACTATAGATGGTTTTAAGCATTGGACATGTTAAAGTAACCAAAACGTGGAACTAATCAGATAATAAACATTCAATTTTCGGGTGTCATTTTAATGAATACGTTGTATATTGTAAGTAACATGGGCTGGATTCTAGAATACCTACCACATTTGATATAGCAATAATCTTGTTGCAATGTTTTCTTTAAGCTAAAATACGATAAAGAATTACAAAATTCGGGCGCGGAAGCAAATATTTATATGATTTTTTTACAAAAATAAAGTCACATTTTACCTATTCATAAAATAGATATTTTTGTTAAAACATTCATATTTATGCTTTATGATCTATACTATGGATGGTTTTAAGCATTGCACATGCAAAAGTGACCAAAACGTGGTACCATTCAGATAATAAACATTCAATTTTCGGATGTCATTTTAATGAATACTTTGTATATAGTAAGCTACATGGACTGGGTTTTAGAATACCTATCACACTTGAAAGGCAATTTTCTTGTTGCAATGTTTTCTTTTAGCTAAAATATGATGAAGAATTATAAAATTCACGCGCGGAAGCAAATATTTATATGATTTTTTACAAAAATAAAGTCAGATTTTACCTTTTCTTAAAATAGATATTTTTGTTAAACATTCATATTCATGCTTTAGGATCTATATTATGGATGGTTTTAAACATTGGACATGCAAAAGTGACCAAAACGTGGTACCAATCAGATAATAAACATTCAATTTTCGGGTGTCATTTTATTGAATACGTTGTATATTGTAAGCTACATGGGCTGGATTCTAGAATACCTACCACTCTTGAAATAACAATTTTCTTGTTGTAATTGTTTTTTTTTTAGCTAAAATATGATAAAGTATTTAAAAATTCGGGCTCGGAAGCAAATACTTATGTGATTTTTTACAAAAATAAAGTCAGATTTTACCTATTCTTGAAATGGATATTTTTGTTAAAACATTCATATTCATCCTTTAGGATCTATACTATGGATGGTTTTAAGCATTGGACATGCTAAAGTGAACAAAACGTGGTACTAATTAAATAATAAACATTTAATTTTCGGGTGTCATTTTAATGAGTACGTTGTATATTGTAAGCTACATGGGCTGGATTCTAGAATACTTACCACACTTGAAGTAGCATTTTTCTTGTTGCAATGTTTTCTTTTAGCTAAAATAAGATAAAGAATTATAAAATTCGTTCGCGGAAGCAAATATTTATATGATTTTTTTACAAAAAGAAAATCAGATTTTACCTATTCTTAAAATAGATATTTTTGTTAAAACATTCATATTTACGCTTTAGGATCTATATTATGGATGGTTTTAAGCATTTGACATGCAAAAGTGAACAATACGTGGTACTTTTGCATGTCTAATGTTTAAAACCATCCATTATATAGTTCCTAAAGTATGAATATGAATGTTTTAACAAAAATATCCATTTCCAGAATAGGTAAAATCTGACTTTATTTTTGTAAAAATTCATATAAATATTTGCTTCCGCGCCCGAATTTTTTAATTCTTAATCATATTTTAGCTAAAAGAAAACATTGCAACAAGAAAATTGCTATTTCAAGTGTGGTACGTATTCTAGAATGCAGTCCATGTATCTTACAATATACATCATATTCATTAAGAATATGTAAAACCTGACTTTATTTTTGTAAAAAATCATATAACTATTTGCTTCCGCGCCCGAATTTTATAATTCTTTATCATATTTTAGCTAAAAGAAAACATTGCAACAAGAAAATTGCTATTTCAAGTGTGGTAGGTATTCTACAATGCAGCCCATGTAGCTTACAATATACAACGTATTCATTAAGAATAGGTAAAATCTGACAATATTTCTGTAAAAAATCATATAAATATTTGCTTCAGCGCTTGAATTTTATATTTCTTCAAAATATTTTAGCTAAATATTTGGTAGGTATTCTAAAATCCATCCCATTAGCTTACAATATACAACGTATTCATTAAAATGACACCCGAAAATAGAATGTTTATTATCTCATTGGTACCACGTTTTGGTCCCTTTTGCATGTCTAATGCTTAAAACCATCCATTATATAGTTCCTAAAGCATGAAAATGAATGTTTTAACAAAAATATTCATGTCCAGAATAGGTAAAATCTGACTTTATTTTTGTAAAAATTCATATAAATATTTGCTTCCGCGCCCGAATTTTATAATTCTTAATCATATTTTAGCTAAAAGAAAACATTGCAACAAGAAAATAGCTATTTCAAGTGTGGTACGTATTCTAGAATGCAGTCCATGTATCTTACAATATACATCATATTCATCAAGAATAGGTAAAATCTAACTTTATTTTTGTAAAAAATCATAAATATTTGCTTCCGCGCCCGAAATTTATAATTCTATTTCAAGTGTGGTAGGTATTCAAGCATCCAGCACATGTAGCCTACAATATACAACGTATTCATTAAAATGACACCCGAAAAATGAATGTTTATTATCTGATTGGTACCACGTTTTGGTCACTTTTGCATGTCCAATGCTTAAAACCATCCATTGTATTGTATTGTATGTATATGAGGGTTTAAGCGTTTTGTCGCTTTTTGTCAACGCGACCTAGAAGATCTATTGTGACACAGCCCTTACTTAGTTTTCCGGAAGTAGATCCAGATTTTTGATAAAGCCGATTAGCCCTCAAGTACCTGAAGTACTTGTTTCGTGACATGTTTTACTTGCATTTTAGTGATGCAGGTTGTCAGCGTACAGTCTCTGCAAGGCCAGCACACACCGAGCCGTTGTGGGGCAACCCATCCAATTGGACAGGGCGGGCTATGTTGCTTATCTACACGATCAGACAAGACACGCCACGACCACACAACCGTACTGGCTGACTGTTTTATAATGACTGTAATATAAAATTATTTTATAAGTTTATATGTATTAATAAAAAAAATTTTTTAGACGTCTAAAAATGAAACAGCTACTCCTGCAATAAATAAGTTGCTACAATCATTATCCAAAGAAGAGAAAGATTATTGTTGTGCATTAAAATGCTTTGTTTTCCCAACCGTACAAGTGGATGGTATGGCATGCAGAATTTGCGAAAATTTTTCTTACTGTATTTGTGAATGCAAAACAAGAAATGTTGTTGAGCATAAATAAATTGTGTTGTAATATTTTAGATAAAGAATTTATATTTGTTATAAGGTTAAAAGGTTATAATTAATAGGAATTGATAAGATAATAACATATATATGTAAAATATATTTTAAATAAATTAGTTTAAAAGTTATCTTGGTTGTTTGTGTACATGCTTACTAAACCTGCTACTTTTTAAATTGGTAATATTTTATATTAATAAAAGAAAAAAAAATGAAGGTAATAAAATATATATATATATATTTATATAAAATTTTAATATAATAAAAAAATTTTAGACACCTAAAAGTACTACAATGTCTGCACAGCGTTCAAAAACTACAATACCTCGAAAACGACTTACAAAAAATTTGCTTAATTATGATATATGTGAATCTTCTACTAAACATAAAGAAGTTACAGAAGAAAAAAATAATGAAATTATTAATGACAATGACAATAACAAACAAGAAAATATGCAAAACCAAACTTATAAAAAGTTACTTGTGGAACATCGATATTTTCTAGACACAATAATATATTTATATATGTATATCCTATACAAAAATTTTAAATAAATATAAATTTATGTAATGAAAAGTTAGGAAAAAAAAAGTTTTAATACAGAAGAATGGAATGAGTTCCTTTCATGTTATAATTTAATTGTATCACATTTAAATAATACTTCAAATATAGAGTTATATAACTTCAGTGAACACAAGTTATTTTTTGATAGTATTGAAAACAATAAAATTATTATTATTGATTTTAAAAATAATGATATTTATTTAGGTTATAATTGTATCAATAACTTATTTCAATTATCATACATTATAAATAAAGTAATAAATTATTTCAATTCACTAAATTTGCATAATTATTATAATAATATAATAAAAGAAGCATTACAAATGGAAGATACTGACATATATAAAAATATATATAATATAACTGATAATTGTAATGATAATGTATGTAATATAGCTATTAGTGAAATTTTATTATATTATTCAAATATTGTTACAAATACTTTATCAATTATTAGTTCACAATTATTAGTGGAAGTAGAATAAGAAATGGTGGGGGTATATGTATAATAAATGTAATGAATAAATTTGTAACATATTAAAGTATTTGATTTTCAAACATGAATACCTTTATCTGTACTGTTACTAATAAAAATGATTTAAAAAAAATATTTTTTGATAATATTTCGGGTATATATTGCTACGTGCACCACACAGTCGTGTATTATTGTAGCTCTTACGCATTCAAGATAACAGTGAATGCGGCCGCCAGCTTTTAGACAGTGGAGAAGGGGGTGGTTCAAATAATGAAATAGTATAAATTATAATAGGGCGCCACGTGGTTGTTGTTAAAAAAAAGGAAACCTAGTATACAACCACGAAAATACGAATCTGTGAAGGATAATCAAAGATAACAGTAGGTAACTCAAAAAAAACAAATAAAGCTCCGTTTGAAATTGAAATGTAGGATATATTAAATATTTGTAGTATTACATTATGTAAATAAAGTTTGAAATCGAAATTCTTTATATTAACAAATTTTCTGAATGAATTATATAACTCATGCGAGATATAAACGAAAGGTAATACTAATAAGTGAATAAACTGTACCAAATAGGGGATGCGTGGCGCACGAACGAGCGAGGACTTCGGATGTTTAGATAGCTTAGACTTTAAATATAATACGCAAAAATAGGCGCAATACGGGTGGTTGGTCGACCAATCAGGGTAATGCGAGCGTAACAAGCGTCGAAATAAGTTAAATTCAGTCCTAACCCTTCCTAAACCGAAACAATCCCTAAATGAGTATCTCTCATAAAAAATTCTGAGACTCGCGTGAGCTAGTACATATAAAATAATAACATAAGCGTAAATGAATATAGCTAAATAACATAACATTCAAAAATCAATTCAAAAATATTTAAAAACAACAACAAAAAAAAATCAAAATAGAGCTTATCTGCATGTGTTTGGAGAGCTGATGACGTCGGAGTGACGTAGTGTGCGGCAGTGACGTAGTGTGTGACGAGTTCCAAAATGGCGTCGAACAATTTCCGCTTGGAACACGAGGTACCGGTCATCCAATTCTCCCCAAAAATTCTCCACTAAAATGTGTATCCACCAAAATAAGGGCTCAACAACCCAATCCAACCATAAGCATCCAATAAATCGGATCGAGATCGAAGTAATATCGATAGTGGTAGAAAAAGTAAATATAATAAAATAAAAGCCTGAAAGGAGAACTCAATTAGCATTGCCAGGTCGATGATTAAGTTAAAAGTTACTTTTACTGGTTGTAAATTAACAATGATCAAAATATTATTACCAAAATACTTTATAGATACTACAACTGGGCTAATCAACAATAAAAGTAAATACCTGAGATGGTGGGCGGCTAAGTTGTTTTTCAATGATCGCAGTGCAATAAATCCGGAACAATTTTCCGCGGGAACAAATATTTCCCCAGTACTTTCCTCAGTTATAATCCCCAAATAACGGGCACGTTAAAATTTATCCAACAATAAACTAAACAATATGATAAATAATAACTAGACACTGAGATATGACTACAGCGACGATCAACGAACAGAATGAATCACTTCGCTCAAATCTGCGAGTTAGCTCAAACTTGCACATGCCCAAATGTATAAAAATATAAAAATTAATATTCCTGACAATAAGCAACCAGCAATGCCTAAGAGTTCCATAAATTGCGAACAAAAATGATAATAAGGAAATAAAATGATTTAGATTTTAAATAAATTGCAGATTGCAAAAATAAACCGTAACAATTCCCCCTCTTACCTGTCGAGGAAATTTTCGTGGCAACTAAAATTTCCTATTCGGAATTGATAAGGAATGTAACCGACAATTCTCTTCACCACCGAAGATGGCTCCCAGTGATACGAGAGAGATACAAAAGAAAGAAAACGGAAATATCCAAAGAACAATAGATCGTAAGCCGTATCTAATGCGAGGGTCAGAACAAAATACGGGACCGATAGAATACTCTTTAATGATTTCTAACCAGGGTCGATTTCGGGATGTTCCTTAAGGTGTTGGCTGCTCCAAGTGCCAGTGAGTATTTCACCTTCTAAGCTCTTCAGCTGATAATTATCTTGCGCTACCTTCTTATGTATCATAAAGGGACCTACGTACTTGTCTGCTAATTTAGCCGAAAAATATTTCGTGGCATCCGACAGAACAAAATTTTTTTCGCCATACAAGCTGATTAGGAGAATAATTGACTACACGGCGACGAAGATCATATCGAGTTTTAGACTTGGTATAAGCCTTCTGTAAGCGTGATTGGACATCCTCATACAGCTTCGTAAAATGATGAGAGCGGTCGGCTAGTTTCTTTCCATCGGAAGTGTCAGTTTCAGGGCTGTCCAATCGGACCCTATGACAATCACCTGACAACAACATCTCCCGCCCAAAATTAATGAAGTAGGGGCTATGTCCGGTAGCTTCATGAACCGCAGTGCGGAGTGCACAAGAAATAATAATAATAATGGAGTGTTTGTAACAAGAAATAAAACAGTTGTTCTACCTTTAAATTATAAAACTCCATTATTAAATGGAATTTTTGATTTGATTATTGAAGACGAAGACGGAATATGTATTTTTTTAAAATATTGTATTGAATTATATTGTGGACAAGTGTATTCATTTAAATTAGAATTTATAAGATCATCAACTGATTATTATAATTATAAAATATTACATGATACCACCAATGAAAGTGAATATAAATACATACATAATATTTTTAAAATTTTACCATCTAATCAGGAGGAAAAACAAAGAACATTATACGAAAAGTGGATTTTAAATTCACTTCGATATGTTAACGACGAGGAAGAGTTAGATGGAGGGTCATGCGATGTTTTTAACCAATGCATAATATTATGTCGTTTAACAGGTCACAATAATTGTATAAATTGTGAACATATTAGAAATACCAGCAACGCTATCAACTGATGACGAAGACGACAATACTGAAAAAGAAGAAGGAAAAGAAGAAATAGAAATAAATTAATAAATGTATAAATTTGACTTTGTATATATAAATAAAAAATAAATCAATTTATGTTAAATAATATTTATTTGTGTTATTATTTTAAAATTACATTGTTCGTACAGTATTTGTTAAAGGAGTATATTTAACAATTGTATGATATAATATTAAACAATAAGCAGTGGTGTTCTCGGGAATAGTTTTATTTGTTTCAAAATTTATTTTCAAATCGATCACACCAGATTTTATTGATTCATTTTGATGTTGCGTATTTATTACACCAATGGATATTTTGTTATAAATTCTTCTAGTGTAAAAATGGGTATGTTATCATCTTTCTGATAATAAGCAGATTGAAATTGTGCAAACATGTTATATAAAATAGACTATTGTTTGAGATTTTAATGTTGTCAGCTCCGTATATTGTGAAAGGTACACCGCATATTTGCCAATGTCAACGCCATATACGCTTCTCTGTATTTTTTGTAGTTTATAGTTAGTGGCGCTGTCGCTAGCGAATTTGGTTGGTTTTAAAACATAGTACAAGGACAAGTTCTGTTCGGTTCCGGCTTTGTTGCGAAAAGTTGTTTTGTATCGCTCCGCAACAATCTATTGTTGTACTGCTCCAGTAAAGTATTAACATTTGTTATATCTGTTATTTGTATAGTTTTGATTGTGCTGTGTGTAAATAAATAAGTGTTTTTCGCGTGGTTGTGTGAAAGTGAGATTTACGACCTCACCATTGTTACCATCATCCATACTCGATATCCTGGGTATCCATTCCTGTTATCCCGCACATTTTTTGGTCCTTCGAGCCGGATACTATCCGGGTTATCCGAGTTTTTTCCACCCTTAAAACCACGTGCAAAACCTGTCAAATCCTTGTTCATGTGCACAGTCTGTCAAATCCTAATCCAGTTCGAACTTCGAAGTCATCGCCAAACAGTTCCGTTTTCGCGTCCGTAACCTTCACCAGGTTCGACAATGGCTGAAGTGTTGCGCCACCAGCAAGAGTTGACGGAACAGATCCGGAAGTTACCGCTGGCACTCCGTACGCAGCTATCGAAAGAAGAAATAACTCCGACAAGCTAGCTGATCGACAGCGCGCTCGCCAACCTACAGAGACATTGGGATGACTTCCTGACTAACCACCACTCTTTTAGAGCAGAAAAGGGCTCAGAAGCTACGGTGTACTTCGTTGAAGATCACTTCTCCGCCACAGAGCTCTTGTACTTGACGGGTGTCGCTATCCTGGAGGCCCTCCGTCCTTCACCACCTCCGCCAGCTCCAGTTGTCCGCCTCTACCTAAGGTAAACCTGCCGGAGTTCTCCGGGTCATACTTGGAATGGGAGGCATTCCACGACGCCTTTCAGGGTCTCGTGATAGACCGTGACGATGTTCCCGACGTCCAGAAACTGCTCCTCCTCAAGGCAGCACTGAAAGGTAATGCCGCACTCCTAGTGCGTACCATGGCCACCACGGCAGCGAACTTCCAGGGAGCCTGGGACGCCGTCTGCGCCAGGTACCGGAACAGTCGGATTCTGGTAAGTGCTCACCTGTTGGCACTGTTCGACCTGCCCCAGGTATCGAAAGAGTCCGCACGCGACCTGCGGGCCCTGATCGACCGAGCACGGGAAGAGATAAGATCGCTCGAGCAGCTAGGGCGACCTGTAGACAAGTGGGATGACGTCATCGTGTTCTTACTCCTCCGTCGCCTAGACTCCGCATCCCGCCGAGCATGGGAGTTGCATCTCGCTTCCATAGATGCGACTCAAACGTTGGTGAACCCCGACTACAAGTTGGAACAGCCGACACTCAAGCAGCTCGAGGCCTTCTTCGAGATGCGTATCCGCGCATTAGAGATGTCGGCCCCGCTGAGCCCACCTGCCCGCTCCATAACGGCCTCCAACGCGAAGGCTGCGCCACTTCGCTCACATCAGGTCTCTGCAAGCGTCAAGAACACGAACTGCGTGTTCTGCGGAGACTCGCACTCCAACTTCTCCTGCTCATCGTTCCGGGGGAAGTCGCCACAAGAGCGCCTGTCCGAGGTCAAGCGACTTCGGCTCTGCTTCAACTGCCTGGGTTCCCACCAGCGTAACGCATGCAGATCCACGAAGACGTGCTCCAAGTGCAGCCAGACGCACAACACGCTGCTGCACGACGCTTTCCCATCCAGTTCTGTTACAGGTTCGGCCAGTCCTCCAGAAAGAGCTGCTGCTCTCTATACCTCCACGGTCTCTAGTCACTCCACGCACCAGGGCACATCCCGTGCCATGGTTCTCCTGACCACAGCGCTGGTCACCATCTGTTCGCCCAGCGGACAGCGCGTACAGACACGCGCGCTCCTCGACACCGGGTCCGAGGTGTCTTTCGTCTCTGAAGACATTGTGCAATGTCTTGGTTTAGCCAGGCGGCGCTCCCACGTCAAGGTCGTCGGCGTCGGAGCCTCGCACTCTGCCACGGCCTCCTCACAGGTGGAAGTCGTCTTCCGATCCAGAGCAGCACCTGGTGCCGAGCACCAGGTATCCGCCTACGTGCTTCCACGTCTGACGGCTCACGTTCTACAACGGAGAGTCCGTCCCTTAGATCCGCAGCTGCTGCTGCACCTGGAGCTGGCCGATCCATGCTATCACCGAGACCAGAAGGTTGGCCTACTGCTTGGAGCCGACGTTTTCGGCCCTCTACTCCGTCCAGGAGTGTATCCAGTCACAGGCTCCAGGGTGGTAGCCATCAACACAGCTCTAGGTTGGGTCCTGTCCGGAGCCGTCGACGAGGACGGTGCATCTCCCGTGTCCTCTTTATATTGCCATGTAGAGGAGGACCTGGATCACAATCTCCGCCAGTTCTGGGAACTTGAAGAGATTCCCGCCGCTCCTTCCTCGCTCTCCCCAGAAGAGAGTGCCTGCGAAGAATTCTTCACCTCCACCTACCAGAGAGACGCCAGTGGTCGCTTTGTGGTGCGGCTGTCACGTCGATCCAGAGTTCCCACAGGCGGCAATCGCGAGCAAGCAGTCCGTTCGCTTGTTTCCATAGAGCGACGTCTGGCACGAGATCCAGCTGTTCATGACAGCTAGAGTGAAGAGAATCCTGCCGACGTCGCCTCCCGCGGTGCTACTCCGCAAATACTCTCCACCTCGAGCCTATGGTGGAACGGTCCTCCATGGCTTTCTGACGCGACTCAGAATTGGCCGACCGCAACACAAGAGCTACCCGATTCACCAGGTGAAGAAGCTGTCCAGAAAACCCGCTCCATGCCGGTCCAGGTCGAAGAAAAGTTCGCTCTGTTAGCGCGGTACTCCTCTCTGTCACGCACGCTCCGCGTAACAGCCCAGTGCATGCGATTCGCCCGCCGCTGCGACAAGAGAGGAAGAATTTCCAGACTTGCAGGTCTGGAAGATCGAGAGCAAGAGACATGCACCGGCTTCTTAACCACATTCGAACTAACTGCTGCGAGAGTCCGTCTGATTCGCAATGTCCAGAGAGAGAAGTTTGCCACTGAAATAGCGCAACTGAAAAGCGCTAGACCCATTCCCAGGACTTCGCCTCTCGTGAGTCTAAATCCATTTCTCAATGCTCACGGCATGCTATGCGTGGGCGGTAGACTCGAGAATTCCGGACTTCCCGATTTCGAAAGACACCCGCCTATCCTTCCAAGGTCATCTCCGTTAAGCCAGCTACATGTCCTACATTGGCACGCATTAGCACTCCACGCTGGCTTAGCATTAACTCACCCACTCCTCCAGAAGCACGTCTGAATCCTCCAAGGGCGAGCCCTAACAAAGAAGCTGCTCCGAACTTGCATCCCTTGCAGGCGCCGTCGTCCGCTGATGGGCAAACAACTCATGGGAAATCTGCCAGCTGCCAGAGTGACTCCCAGCCGCCCTTTCCTGCGTTCAGGAGTAGATTACGCAGGACCCATCCAGTGCCGACCGTCCCCAGGTCGTGGGCGGCACTCCACCAAGGCCTACATCGCCCTCTTCGTCTGTCTTTCCACCAAGGCGCTTCACCTGGAGGTCGTGAGCGACTTGACGACCAAGGCCTTCCTATCGGCCTTCCGTCGGTTCGTTGCACGCCGAGGAGTGTGCAGCGAGCTGCTTTCCGACAACGGCACGACGTTCGTCGGTGCCAGCGCAGAGCTGCGCTCCATGTTCCATCAGGCGTCGCTGTTCTACCACGAAGTAGCTTCTACCCTGTCCGATTCCGGCACACGTTGGAGCTTCATTCCACCGTCTGCACCGCACTTCGGCGGCCTGTGGGAGGCCGGAGTCAAATCAGTAAAGAGTCTCCTCCGCAAAACCATTGGTGAGACGACCCTCACGTACGAGGAGCTATCTACAGTACTGGCTCAGGTAGAGGCCTGCCTGAATTCCCGTCCGCTGACGCCGTCCTCGTCGGACACTGCGGACCTGTCCGCGCTGACCCCAGCGCACTTCCTGGTTGGTTCATCATTGCTGACCGTTCCAGAACCAGGTTCCCATGACGAGCCCAGCGACCTGGCGACCCGCTGGCGGCTCGTTCAACGACTCACACAGCACTTCTGGAAGAAGTGGTCAGCGCAGTACCTGCACCACCTGCAACAACGTCCCCGCTGGCGCGGGGAAAGATCCAACTACAGTGTGGGCCAGTTAGTGCTGGTTCACCACCCGCAGCTGCCTCCAGGTAGATGGGCACTGGGCCGAGTGACTGAGCTGCATCCAGGAGCAGACGGCCTCGTCAGGGTAGTCACCGTCAAGACTGCCACTTCAGAGCTTCGCCGACCTATCTCCCGGCTAAGCCCTCTGCCGATCGAGACGAACGTCATCCCCTCAGCCAAGCAGAGACTCGCCGCGCCGCCGTCGCCACCGCTGCGTCGTTCTACGGTGGGCAGTCCAGGTCATTCCCAGTCGGCCTGATGTCCACACGATCTTGTTTACTTAAGTTTCATTGTTCTTTCTTGTTAATTGTTTAGTTTAGTCGCTTCTCGACTAAGTGGGCAGTATGTTTGAGATTTTAATGTTGTCAGCTCCGTATATTGTGAAAGGTACACCGCATATTTGCCAATGTCAACGCCTTATACGCTTCTCTGTATTTTTTGTAGTTTATAGTTAGTGGCGCTGTCGCTAGCGAATTTGGTTGGTTTTAAAACATAGTACAAGGACAAGTTCTGTTCGGTTCCGGCTTTGTTGCGAAAAGTTGTTTTGTATCGCTCCGCAACAATCTATTGTTGTACTGCTCCAGTAAAGTATTAACATTTGTTATATCTGTTATTTGTATAGTTTTGGTTGTGCTGTGTGTAAATAAATAAGTGTTTTTCGCGTGGTTGTGTGAAAGTGAGATCCACGACCTCACCATTGTTACCATCATCCATACTCGATATCCTGGGTATCCATCCCTGTTATCCCGCACATTTATTGATGATTTTCAAAGTTTAGATTTAAATTATCATATGGAAAAATTTCAGAATTCAATACAACTTTTAAATTAGTTAAATTACAATGGTCAAATTCACTCATATTTTTAAGTAGATTATTTTTACGATCCGTATGAAATCCAAAAATAATAAATCTTGGTTTTTGAGTAGCTGTTTTTACAACCCATGTGGTGCGATTAGTTTTTGGTAATGATGGATACTCATGTAATTCCCAACTTCTAAATGGAATTAGAACTTTAATATTACTATCCATATATTTTATTAATTTTAATTTTTCTTGATCTTCAACAGTTACATGGGGTACATGCCATTGTACTTTTGTAAGATTTATTTTTAATATTTCTTTATCATTGCTGTTATATATAGCATTTTTATCTGTACTACCACGTAGAAGAATTAAATCCTGACGCATATTTAAATTATTTTTTTATAATGTTCAGCAAATCCTAATATCATGCGAAGTGGTATGCAAAAATTAAAAGTTCCTTTTGTTTTATGACTCAAAGTAATAAGCTCATTTGGTGACCAGCAAGCATTTTGTAAGGAAATACAATCATTTTTAGAATATGAACAGTAACCTTTCAATGTTGTTGTAATTCCAGGATTTCGAATACGTTCTATTACAATTCCACCAATTTCATAACGAATTTCGACGAAAAGATGCATTATTCCATTATTAATAATTTTTCCAGTTGAAGTTGCTTTATTATTATTAGTTAATAATGCTCCTTCAATATAAATAAAACTATTTGATGGCAATGTAAATAAACTTGTATTGATATTCTTATTTCATCATTGTTGTTTAATAAAGTTGAAGCATACGGTTGATAAGTATGAGTTTGCAGACTTTGTATGTTTTCATCAAAATAAACACGTTCCTTTATATTTAAAAAATTTTCAGTAATTTTTTTTCTTTTTTATACAATATATATAATTAGAACACTTGCAGAATGATGTACGAAGTTTTAAATGAATATAAATTATGAAACTAATTATTTTATTTGTGTTTTTTGGTTTACTTCTTTTAGTATTAATTTTTTTAAAATTTTATGACTTTTATTTTTGATAATTATAACTCTTTAAATCCCAAAGATTTTAAGTAGTTCTTATTTTCACTTGTTAACTGCTTCAGTGTTTGATTAACACTAACTTCTTTAATAATATATTTTTTTCTTATATATGATTTAGCATGCCTATTATATATTATTCCCATTTTGTTTTAAAAATTTTTTAAATGTAGTATTACTGTGATAAGTTCTTCTCTGAAATTGACTAACTCACCGTTCTGATCAACTAATTTAAGTGTTATAGTATCTATTATATTTGTATTTATAGGTAAATATATAACATTCAATGGATTTTCAATTATTTTAAATCCTGATGGAACGTTCAGAAAAAATTCGTGAATTCTATGAACTTGTTTTGAATTATCATAAGAACATGTTACTATGTTACATTCTACACAAATAGCATTAACTCTAATTATATTGACAGATTTTTCAGATATGTGAAATTTATTTTCAATACACTTTTTTTCTTCAAATCCCAATAGTTCTCTTATTGTATTTTGCTGTGTAAAATCCACTTCATAATCACATATCATTTCACATTTTAAAGTATTATTGTTTGCTTCGATTGTAATGGGGCTATATTTATTTTTATTTTTCTTATCAATTCTTTTCATCTTTTTTCTTAAATATGTATTTATATCTTTAAGCTCATACTATCCATCAGGAATTTCGATTTTTTGAATTGTTTTTTGGTTTTCCACTTCTTCATAATAATAAAAACAATTATTTCTACTATCAATATTTGTTATTGAATTAAAAGATTCAAAATTTATTAACCCTATTACATATTCATGTTTAGGGTCTAGTTGAATTGGTGGATATATTGTTGTTGTTAATTGAGAGCTGTTTCCAGAAAACGTAAATGTGTACGACATTGCTGTTTGTTTAACACTAAATTATTTATAAACAATTTGCACATTTTACTTATGTTTATTACTTTTTGTATGTGATAAAATATTTTATCTACAACTATTGAAATATGGGTACATTATACGCGTGATACTACATATAATATACTACTCATATTACACAAGTGTAATATGAAAAGTTATATTACACGCTACACTTTTCTGTAATAAATAGAGCATGTAATGTAACATATAGCATTTTAATAAACTGTTAATTTATTAATAATATATTTTTTATCATGAATATCAATATAAATGATTATAAAAGTATAATAAATACAATTTCAATAGTTATTTTGACATTTAAGTGCTACTGTGGCGCCATGTGTTAAGCTATATATGAACTACTCACACCTAACTGAATATTTAACAAATAATATCAGATTTTTATATGCCTGATAGTTGTAGATAAAGTATAGTATTGGACTCGCATAATATGGCTACATTACACGCGGATGATTAAAAATACTCGCTACCGCTCGTATTTTTAATTACATCCTCGTGTAATATAGCCCACATATTATGCTTGTTAAATAATATACTATAAGTTTGTAAGAATTTTTATTTGCTTATCGTAAATAGTTTCTTTACGTATTAAATTTTCTTGACAAAATAACTGAACATTTTCAAGATTAGCAATTTTACTTAATTCATCATTCTTCTTGCAATATGATGGAGATATAAGAGTACCAAATATTTCACGATGAATAATTCTTTTTGGCACAGATTGTGTTTTATTATTAACAATGAAACTTTCCATTTTTGGAATTTTAAAACAATATTAAAAGAAATGTTGACTTTTGAAAAAACAAAAGGTAAATGAGTATATTTGGTTAAGCAGTAGATAATTTATTTATAAATTATTAATAGTACATAAAAATTTTATTATAAATTATAAATATTACATAAAAATTTTAAACAAAGATGTCCACAATTAATAGTATTAAATAATTGATATTAATTATAATTATATTTAATATTACAGCTATCAAAATAATTAATTACTTCTTTTGGAGGTTTTAAATTTCCAAAACTATCGAAATATATCATATTTTTACCAAATTTTTTATAAGCAACCCAATGTGTACCTTCATTATTATAATTGTCTAAGTTAATTATTCCGCATTCAGAATAATTAATATATTTAGGTAAATTGTTTCTCATAAAAACTCCTCTAAAATTTGGAATTTTTAAATTTTTTACATATTTTAACAACTCAATATTAGAAAGAACATGTTTTGGTAGCTTTCTTAACAGTTTTTTTGTATTGTTTTTTTTTTGAAGAAGAAGAATGCGGCAATTTTGATAGATATAAATCTAATCCTTTTTTATACGGTTGTAAATATAAACCTTTTCCTAAAGCGATTGCTTCCATTTTTTTATTATGACGTTGGTTTTCAGTTAGTTGTTTATTTGCAAATTTAGCATCATTTATGGCTTTGGCAACACCGGCAGCACCCCCAGCTAATGTTACTAATCCACTTAACCCTGCAAATATTGGTATAAGTGGTAACACACCACCTTTCTTCGGCACTGATATTATTCTTGGTTTACGTAATATTTTTTTATTTTTTTTTTAATTCCTTCAAAGCAATTTTAATATTTTTATTGTTAGACTCATTGTTGTTTAATGTAAATTGAATACGTTTTATTTCATTTTTGAAACTTAGCTGCTTTTTTATGTTTTTTACCACGCTGATGTTTTTTTATATTTTTAGTACCAGCACCTAATTTAACTTTTGCTTTCATTGCAGCTGACACACCTAAAGCCGCCAATTTTTTTTTAATAGAAGCGTATTTCGAATGAAACCTTTGAGATGCTTTATTTGATAATATTATATCAGCTTTATGACGATCTTCCAAATTATTGCTTTTAGAATATGTAATATCATGAACTTTACAAGCCTCGACTAATAAATTAACACCTTGATCTACACGTGATAGTCGTTTTTGTAGTTTTGTACCGGGGCCACAATAATTATAGCCTGGTATATGAAGTTCAACTGGAAGTTTATTAATAACTGTATTTAATATACCACCACCAATTTTTTTTCTTAAATGATTTTGTCGTTGTCGATATCGATGTTGAATTATCTGTGTTTCACATTTAACTAAATAGTGTTTTGTATAAAATTGTAATATATAGTATTACATTTTAGTTACAATGAAAATTTTAAAGCAAAAAGATACACTTAGTGTAAAAAATGACGATTTTAAAGAAACAAAAGAAAACCCACGCCATAGTGTTTTACTTCCTTCAACAATTCGTTGTCTTATAAGTGGTCCTTCTGGTTGTGGTAAAACAAATGTTATAATCGCTCTTTTGGAACATCCTAAATGGTTACATTTTGAAAATATATATATATATATATATATATATATATATATATATATATATATATATATGTATATTCAAATTCTCTTTTTCAACCAAAATATTTGTATTTAGAAAAATTATTAAAACCTATTCGAGCTATTGGATATTATGCTTATAATAATAGGGAGAATATAATTAAACCAAATGAAGCAAAATATAATTCTATTTTTATATTCGATGATATTGCCTGCGAAAAACAAGATATAATAAGAGATTATTTTTCTATGAGACGTCATAAATATGTAGATTGTTCTTATTTATGTCAAACATATGCACGTATGCCAAAACATTTAATTCGTGATAATGCTAATTTGCTAATATTATTTAAACAAGATGATTTAAATTTAAAACATATTTACAATGATCATGTTGGGACTGATATGACTTTTGATCAATTTAAAAAAATGTGTGCTACTTGTTGGAATGACAATTATGGATTTTTAGTTATAAATAAAGAATGTATAATAAATAATGGACGATAATGTAAAGGATTTGATCATTATATAAGTATATAAAAGCTGTATATTTGTATACAGAGCAGTATACAAAGCTGTTCAGAACTATAACGTTATTTTTTAAAAATATATTTGTTATATTAAAATGAATATTAATAAAAGTTTAAAACCACAATTAATAAAAGCCAGAAAAAATATTCGACGAAAATTGCAATTAATAAAAAGTGGTGAAATAGAAAAAGAAATTAATTTAGAAAAAACATATATTTCTATAACCAAAAAATTATCAGAAATTAGTAAAAATTTACATAATATATCACCTACAAAAAACAAAAACACTAATATATTAAATATAACAAAAAATGAACTGGAGGAGGAGGAGGAGGAGGAGGAGGAACAGGAAGAGGTAGAGGAGGAGGAAGAAGAAGAAGAAGCTGACAGGGTTGAAGAAATCGAAACAGAAGATCAACAATAAAAGCAAAAAACTAGAACTAGTCTGAAAAATCCATATTATACTCGCACTCAAACTGATGAAAATTTAAAATTAAATTCTAATATTGATCCAACTCTTAAAAAATATATTAGTGACGTCAAAACAAATTCTAAAGATATGGATCACACATACGGTGTTACTTTTAATAGAAGTAGAGAAAGTTTTCTAATGGGCAATAAAGAAATTAAATTTAAAAAACAAAATATACATATAAATCAAAAAAAAATTTTAGGAACTGAAGGTTTATGCGAACTTATTTTTAAAAAAAATCCTATAAAAATTTACAATTTTGATGATGAAAATAATTATAAAAAAATATTAAATATTACAAATGCTGCACGTCGTGACAATAACCCATTAGGACAACTTAAGGGAAGTACATCAGTTAAATACAAAAGCATTATTAAACCATTATTAATGCCTACAAGGCATTCATCTACCTCTACTCCTGATAAAACCCCTACAAAGCATTCATCTACCTCTACTCCCGATAAAACCGGTTCAGGTTTGAATATGTTATTAAAAAATTATAATAATAAACCTGTAGAATGTGAATATTGGGATGATCCTAATGAATTAGTTGAAAAATTAAAAAAAAATAATAGCATCTAAAAACGCTGGTAACAATAACCTTGACAATGAAATTATTTCTATAATTAATGAATTAAAAGAGGCTAATATAATATCTTTATCTTAAATAATTAGTAGTAAAATGTCTATTGACAAGTTTGGACGTCATAGCTTACAGATTTGTAACAATAGCGATAGCGATAGTGAAGATTATAATAATAAAATAGAAGAATTAGAAAAAAAAATAAACTTGCATAATAAAAGTGCTGAAGACAATATGTTAAAAGCTGCTATACAAAACAATATAAAAAATATAACAAACGACATAAATAGTATAAAAGACGATTTAAAAATTATATTTAAAGAATTGCACATTCATGATACAACTAAGTAAACAGTAAAATGTCAAAAATAAAACAAGATATAGTTAATGAGTTACACAAGCCAGCACAAAAAAATTTTACAAGAAGACGTGTTATTATAAAAGGATTAGATGAAACATTTGAAGCTGATTTGGTTGAAATGAACGCCTATGCTAATTTAAATAAAAAATATAAATGTATACTTGTAGTAATTGATATATTTTCAAAATATGTGTGGGCAAAACCTATAAAAAATAAATCAAGTATTGAAGTAGCAAATGCAATGCAAAAAATTTTTGAATCAAGTAATCGTATTCCAAACAAATTACACACTGATTTAGGAAAAGAATTTAAAAATGAAAAATTTAAACAATTGACTGAAAATTATAATATTATTCATTATTTTGCAAAACAAGCACCAAAAGCTTCCATTGTTGAACGTGTAAATCGCACATTAAAAAATATAATGTGGAGAAAATTTAGTATGCAAGGTTCATATAAATGGTTACAATTATTACCAATTGTTGTTTCAGAATACAATAATAAAATACATAGGACAATTTAAATGAAACCAATTAATGTAACAAAGAAAAATGAGCAAAAACTTTTAAATACTGTATATAATCATATTAAAATTGTTTCAAATAAAAAACCTAAACTTCAAATAAATGATAACGTGCGTATCAGTAAATATCGAGGAATTTTTGCTAAAGGTTATATGCCAAATTGGTCAAGTGGAATATTTACTGTAAAAAATGTGAAGTTAACAAATCCTATTACGTATATACTACAGGATAAATTTGGTCAATTAATTGATGGTGCATTTTATAAACAAGAATTACAAAAAGTGAAACACTCTAATGTTTATTTAGTAAAAAAAATTTTGAAAAAGCAAAATAATAAAATACTTGTAAAATGGTTGGGATTTGATAATACTCATAATAGTTGGATTCACAAAGATGAAATTGTTTAGTACAAAACAATGATAACAGCTACTTTACTCCTATAAATACTGTGCTTTGCAGAATATACATACAGTTTTCCGTACTGCACGCAAGAAAACATTGCAGAAAACATGAGTACTTTTTTGTCGACTGTTGCTGTAGCTGATTTTAAAGGATATAAATACAGGAAAAGAAATCGATTTGTAGGCAAAGAATTTGCAGTGTTAAAAATAAGTATAAATGAATATAAAAAAGTAATTTTTAAACAACCATTTTCAATTTTATCATTAAGCAACAACAGCAAAAAAAATATTAAACTACAAGAACAAAATACTCCTAATCTTCGTTGGACTTCAGGTGATATTTTGTACTCTAAGCGAAAAGAAGTTTTACAAAATATAATAAATTATTTTAAAATATTACAAGTTTATGTATGGGGTGAAGAAAATTAAATGTGGTTAAAAAATGTATTAAACTGTGATGTTATAAATTTGGAACCATTACTACAAGATTTTCAAATTTATACAAATTTCTGTAATTTTAAAACAAACTGTGCAACACAAAATGCAATAAACTTAAGAGAAATATTTCACTTACGATTTAAGTACAATGCATTTCGTTCAGTATATAATAATTATGAATCTTTAAATAATGTATGTACTGAAGATATACATTTGTTACCTATGGAATTTTTTATGGTATACACATCATCTGGAATAGAAAGCAACTGGAACAGATCTCCTATAGAATGGCAAAATAATAAAGTATTTCAAAGTTATAGAATATGTAAAAATCATATTGAAGATGACGATTATATTTGGTCTGCAAATATTTTAATAAAAGATTGTTCTAAATGTAAAAAAAATGTAATGTAATGTAATGTAATTTTTGTATTAATAAAATATATTATGTAATAGGATTAAAAAATAAAATAAATATATACATATTAAAAATGTTTATTTTTTATAATACTACATAACTTCTAATTCCTTCTTCGTCGTCGTGGGGCTAAGAAGAAAAGTTCTATGTTATACATTGACTACAAGATTATAAATAGGATAATCACAATTATACTAGTTTTGACTGCTATTTACCATATTAGGCTGCTTCTGTCTGCCCCTGCTGCTGCTGCGGCTGCTGCTGCCCTGCTGGCTGCTGCTGCTTCTGCCCCTGCTGGCTGCTGCTGCTTCTACCCCTGCTGGTTGCTGCTCTTTTTCCTCTACATTTGCGGCATTTGCAAGGTGGTGAAAAAGCCATAAAACTGGGTCTTACAGGATCATTATCCCAATTTTCGCTGCTTTCCACCTTGTAATTCTTGTGCATATCTAGATATTTACACGAACAAATAAATAAATAAATAAATAAATATATATATATATATATATATATATATATATATTTATAATCTTACTGTTCATCATTGTGTGTTCACAGTTCATTGTAACATATTATAATATTCACATACACAATTTCATTTATATACAGTTTACACAAAATTGTAATCAAATATATATCCTTAACCCCTAACCTTTCCATACATATGCTGTTTACGAAAACACATTAAACTCTTGTACCCGGATACAAATATGTTATTATAATTTCACAATTTCTTAAAATGTGTTATCAAATACATGTCCTTAACCCCCCTAACCTTTTGTACATGTGCTGTTTACACAAACAAATTAAATTCCTAAAAATAATATCAAATCGTCGGCAAATAGATAACCTTTAACCTTTCGACACGTGCACTGTCTTATAATTTCTTAAAGTCCTTATCATAGTTCCAAATGTGACCACCGTTATCATATAGATGGCACTGCAAGTAGCGGGCGTGAAATAAATTTCTTAAAGTCCTTATCATAGTTCCAAATGTGACCACCGTTATCATATAAATAGCGCTGCAAGTAGCGAACGCGAAATCAAAGCAAAAAAAAATATGATGGCAAGTCCAAAGGTCAATTTGGAGTAGAACCTGCATAGATACTCTACTCAAGAATAGGTAAAATCTGACTTTATTTTTGTAAAAAATCATATAAATATGTGCTTCCGTGCCCGAATTTTATTGTTCTTCATCATATTTTAGCTAAAAGAAAACATTGCAACAAGAAAATTGCTCTTTCAAGTGTGGTAGGTATTCTAGAATCCAGTCCATGTAGTCTACAATATACAACGTATTCATTAAAATGACACCCGAAAATTGAATGTTTATTATCTGATAAGTACCACGTTTTGGTCACTTATGCATGTCCAATGCTTAAAACCGTCCATATTATAGATCTTAAAGCATGAATATGAATGTTTTAACAAAAATATCCGTTTCCAGGATAGGTAAAATATACCTTTATTTTTGTAAAAAATTCATATCAATATTTGCTTCCGCGTCCGAATTTTATAATTCTTCATCATATTTTAGCTAAAAGAAAACATTTCAACAAGAAAATTGCTATTTCAAGTGTGGTAGGTATTCTAAAATTTAGCCCCTGTAGCGTACAATATACAACGTATTCATCATGAATAGGTAAAATCTGACTTTATTTTTGTAATAAATCATATAAATATTTGCTTCCGTGCCCGAATTTTATTGTTCTTCATCATGTTTTAGCTAAAAGAAAACATTGCAACAAGCAAATTGCTATTTCAAGCGTGGTAGTTATTCTAGAATCCAGCCCATGTAGTCTACAATATACAACGTATTCATTAAAATGACACCCGAAAATTGAATGTTTATTATCTGACTGGTACCACGTTTTGGTCACTTATGCATGTCCAATGCTTAAATCCATCAATAGCATAGATCCTAAAGCATGAATATGAATGTTTTAAGAAAAAATATCCATTTGAAGAATAGGTAAAATCTAACTTTATTTTTGTAAAAAATCATATAAATATTTGCTTTCGCGCCCGAATTTTATAATTCTTCATCATATTTTAGCTAAAAGAAAACATTGCAATAAGAAAATTGCTATTTCAAGTGTGGTAGGTTTTCTACATTCCAGCCCAAGTAGCTTACAATATACAACTTATTCATTAAAATGACACCCGAAAATTAAATGTTTATTATTTGATAGGTACCACGTTTTGGTCACTTTTGCATGCCCAATGCTAAAATTATCCATTGTATGGATCCTAAAGCATAAATATGAATGTTTTATCAAAAATATCCATTTCAAGAATAGGTAAAATCTGACTTTATTTTTGTAAAAAATTGCATAAATATTTGCTTCCGCGTCCGAATTTTATAATTCTTCATCATATTTCAGCTAAAAGAAAACATTGCAACAAGAAAATTGCTATTTCAACTGTGGTAGGTATTCTAGAATCCAGTCCATGTATCCTACTATATACAATGTATTCATCAAGAAAAGGTAAAATCTGACTTTACTTTTGTAAAAAATCATATAAACATTTGCTTTCGAGCCCGAATTTTATAATTCTTTATCATGTTTTAGCTAAAAGATAAAATTGCAACAAGAAAACTGCTATTACAAGTGTGGTAGGTATTCTAGAATCCAGCCCATGTAGCTTACAATATACAACGTATTCATTAAAATGACACCCGAAAATTGAATGTTTATTATCTGATTGGTACCACGTTTTGGTCTTTTTTGCATGTCCAATGCTTAAATCCATCCATAGTATAGTTCCTAAAGCATGAATATGAATGTTTTAACAAAAATATCCATTTGAAGAATAGGTAAAACCTGACCTAATTTTTGTAAAAAATCATATAAATATTTGCTTCCGCGCCCGAATTTTATAATTCTTCATCATATTTTAGCTAAAAGAGAACATTGCAACAAGAAAATTGCTATTTCAAGTGTTGTAGGTATTCTAGAATCCAGCTCATGTAGCTCACAATATACAACGTATTCATTAAAATGACATCCGAAAATTAAATGTTTATTATCTGATTGGTACCACGTTTTGGTCGCATGTCTAATGCTTGAAACCATCCATTGTATAGATCCTAAAGCATGAATATGAATGTTTTAAAAAAATATCCATTTCAAGAATAGGTAAAAGCTAACTTTATTTTTGTAAAAATTTATATAAATATTTGATTCCACGCTCGAATTTTATAATTCTTTATCATATTTTAGTTAAAAGAAAACATTGCAACAAGAAAATTGCTATTTCAAGTGTGGTAGGTATTCTAGAATCCAGCCCATGTAGCTTACAATATAAAACGTATTCATTAAAATGACATCCGAAAATTGAATGTTTATTATCTGATTGGTATCACTTTTGCATGTCCAATGCTTGAAACCATCCATAGTATAGATCCTAAAGCATGAATATGAATGTTTTAAAAAAATATCCATTTCAAGAATAGGTAAAATCTGACTATATTTTGGTAAAACATCATATAAAAATGTGCTTCCGCAACCGAATTTTATAATTCTTTATCATATTTTAACTAAAAGAAAACATTGCAACAATTAAATTGCTATTTCAAGTATGGTAGGTATTCTAGAACCCAGCCCATGTAGCTTACAATATACAATGTATTCATAAGAATAGGTAAAATCTGACTTAAGTTTTGTAAAAAATCAAATAAATATTTGGTTTCGTGCACGAATTTTATAATTCTTTATCATAATTTAGCTAAAAGAAAACATTGCAACAAGAAAATTGCATTTCAAGTGTGGTAGGTATTTTAGATTCCAGCCCATGTAGCTTACAATATACAACGTATTCGTCAAGAAAAGGTAAAATCTGACTTTATTTTTGTAAACAATCATATAAATATTTGCTTCCGCGCCCGAATTTTAAATTTTTTCATCATATTTTAGCTAAAAGAAAATATTGTAGCAAGAAAATTGCTATTTTAAGTGTGGTAGGTAGTCTAGAATCCAGCCCATGTAGCGTACATTGTACATCGTATTCATTAAAATGACACACGAAAATCGAATGTTTATTATATGATTGGTACCACGTTTTGCTCACTTTTGCATGTCCATTGCTTAAACCATCCATAGTATAGATCCTAAAGCATGAATATGATTGTTTTAACAAAAATATCCATTTCCAAAATATGTAAATTCTGACTTTATTTTTGTAAAAAATCATATAAATATTGGCTGCCGCGCCCAAATTTTATAATTCTTCATCATATTTTAGTTAAAAGAAAACATTTCAACGAGAAAATTGCTATTTCAAGTGAGGTAGGTATACTAGAATCCAGCCCATGTAGCTTACAATATACAACGTATTTATCAAGAATAGGTGATATCTGACTTTATTTTTGTAAGAAATTATATAATTATTTGCTTCCGCGCCGGAATTTTATAATTCTTCATCATATTTTGGCTAAAAAAAAACATTGCAACAAGAAAATTGCTATTACAAGTGTGGTAGGTATTCTAGAATCCAGCCCATGTAGCTTACAATATATTACGTATTCATTAAAATGACACCCGAAAAGTAAATGTTTATTATCTGATTGGTACCATGTTTTGGTCACTTTTGCATGTCCAATGCTTAATACCATCCATAGAATAGATCCTAAAGCATGATATGAATGTTTTTCAAGAATAGGTAAAATCTGACTTTATTGTTGTAAAAAATCAAAAAAATCTTTGCTTCCGCGCCCGAATTTTATAATTCTTCATCATATTTTAGCTAAAAGAAAACATTGCAACAAGAAAATTGCAACTCCGCCATTGCCGGGTCCCAAGCCCCGGATGAGAAAGGAGGAGGGTTCTGAGATGAGGCTAGCAACCTGTCTACGGTAAAAAAGATACATGCTTAAAGACCCGAAAACCAAGCCTCGGAACAAAGACAACACATGCAAAGAACAGGAAACTATTTTGGAAAAAACAAGAAATGAGATTAGCATGCTGGAATACAAGAACGTGGAGAAATAAAGATCAAGAAATAATAAATGAACTAACAATACACAATATCGACATCTGTGGCATCAGCGAAACAAAGAAAAAGGACAGTGGTATAACACAAATACAAAACTATATTCTAGCTTACAGTGGAAAAAACAAACACCAAACAGCCACAGCAGGAGTTGGCATACTAATACATGAAAAATATAGATCAGACATTGACGAAATAAAATATGTAAATGAAAGAATAATAACAATGTCATTAACAACAAAAGAAGGACAACCCAGTATTATATCTGTATATGCACCAGACACATCCAAAACCAGAGAAGAAAGAGATGACTTCTATAATAATCTACAAACAGAACTAGACAAGATGGAAACGATTAGAAAAGTGATATTAATGGGAGACTTTAATGGCAGAATTGGCAAAGATGTAATCAACGGCATTAAACAACAGTTTAATGAAGAAGAAAATAATGAAAGTGGTGAACAATTAGTCAATTTCTGTTGCTTCAACGAACTTAGGATAAACAACACCTTCTTTCCTCACAAAATTCAACACAAATATACATGGAGTGCCAGAAATCAGCAACCACTACGTCATAACAAATAGAGCTATACCACCTGTGCAAATAAAAGACGTAAGAGTAATTACTTCTGCTAACATAGGATCCGACTATAAACTAGTACTGTTAAAAGTAAGAGTAAACATAAAACTCATAAAGAAGAAGCCTCCAAATCCTATATACTAAACGATTAGATTCACTATATATATATATATATATATATATATATATATATATATATATATCTATAGATTCATCACGAGTATCGAGTAACATTTGTAAACGCCTACAGCCTGAACCATGCAAGTGATTGTTATAATTTTTTTTTTAATATGTGGGGGCTAATGAGATCTGTTGCCTTTTGGGTGACTCGTATTTTTACTGTTAGTAGTTTTCGTGTAAAAAATTAAAACTGTGCACAAATGCTGCCTGGAAACAATGGATCCCAGAGGCCATGTCTAAATGTAAGAAGAATCACGCCGTCATCCGTCACTTTTGACAATCTGTCTATGTACTTTAAATGTTTATATCTTTTAATAGAACATTGATATCAAAGATTTAAAAACAGTATCATGAATAATAGACTTGAGCAAATGTGTTACACCTAATTTAAATTTAAAACATAACGTATTTAATTAATATAAATTTTGACGTTTCCAATGTCAAAAGTCAATTTTTTATTTATTTATGAACATTTGGAGAACCAACAGTTTTCTCAAACCAATTATAGGTTCCCACTGAATGAACTACAGTCTACATTGTTGTTAAATATTTTATATAGTATTATCATGTCTGATAAAACTCTTCTAGTTTCAAGACTATTTATTTTGAAATATTTAAGTCTAGCTTCATAGTTAGGAATATCCACATTAAATTTAGCACATAGTACATATAAAAATCTTTTTTGTATACCTTCTATTAGATGTATGTTCTTTTTATACGTCGGGTTCCATATCACTGATGCATATTCTAGTTTAGAACGTACGAAAGCGTTATACAAACATATAATAGGAAATGGGTCAGTAAAACTTTTACAAGTGCGTATAACAAAACCAAGCATTCGGTAAGAGTGTTTAACCATAGAATCTATATGGAAGTTATGTAATAATTTTGGATCAAACATAATTCCTAAGTCTTTAACAATGAATTCTTTTTTTATTGCATTATTATTAAAATTGTAGGGAAAATTTATAATACCTTTATTTCTAGTGAAATTGACATAATGACACTTAGCAATGTTAAGTGACAGATAGTTATTTCTGCAATAAGAATAGAATTTATTTAAATCATGTTGTAGGTCAACAGAATCGTTTACATTGGTTATAGTTTTGAAAATTTTAAGATCATCTGCGTACATTAGGAAATGTGAATTTTGAAAACAAGTACTTACATCGTTTATATATAAATTGAATAATATGGGGCCAAGGTGCGAACCTTGAGGCACTCCTGATGTTACTGTTATTGATCGCGACTTATAACCATTGCAATAAACGAGTTGTGACCTATGGGATATATATGATTCAATCCATCTTAACAAAGTTCCATGTATTCCAAGTTTAGAAAGTTTGAATATAAGTGTAGGATGATGAACCCGATCAAACGCCTTACTAAAATCCGTATATATTACATCCACTTGTTTCCGTTCGTCCATATTTGAGCTTAAATATTCTTTAAAGGGAACTAAATTGGTTAGTATTGATCTTTCGGTACAAAATCCATGTTGCTCAGGTATAATAAGATTTTGTAATGGTACTTTTATTTCTTGAACTACTAGAGCTTCAAAGATTTTTCCGAAGGTGGATAATAATGATATAGGCCTATAATTAACTGCCTCGTTAACATCCCCAGATTTGTAAATAGGTGTTAAATAAGAATTTTTCCAAGCATCAGGAAAAATTCCGGATTTTAAAGACTGATTGTAAATAATATGTAATGGTTCAGTAAGATACCAAGCGCAAGTACGAATGAATTTAGGAGGTATCTGATCAGGTCCATGACCCTTATTAATATCAAGTGTAGACAAATAATGAAATATATTACAAGGACTTAACAGAACAGAGTGTAAGTTTGTGGAGTTTGAGCTACGTTCGTCCAAAGAATTGTTTTGTACAATATGGTTATAATTTTCAATTAAAGCAGATTCAAAGTGTTCTGCAAACAAATCACAAATTCCCTGGCCGTTGCTAGCTTCTTGATCTTTATAGCGAATAACATTAGGTAATACATTTGATTTTCTCAACGATTTAGAGTAACTCCAGAATGACTTAGGATTAGTTTTAATGTTTTGTTCAATGCGTAAAATGTAAGTACGGAAATCATATTTCATTCGTGATTTTACTCTATCTCGCAAACATGTAAATAATGAGTAATCAGCCATGTTTCCATAAGTTTTCCATTTTCTATGCATCTTATGTTTTTCTTTTATAAGTTTTATTAATGAACCTGTGAACCATTTTGGGTATGAATTATTAGCGATGGTTTTACTTGGTACATACTCATTAATCAATGAATATAATATGCTGTAAAATGTGTCTACATTTTCATTAACATTGCATTTATTTAATCTGTTTTCCCAATCCACACAAGAAAGTTTAAAAATTATTCCCTCATAATTAGCTTGGTTGAAATCAAAAATGTTGTGTGAATTAGTAGGAAGCTGTTTAAAAGACTTAAGGGTGATTATTATGTCAAGGGGGGGATGATGCAGATCAATATTACTTATAGGTGAGTGATTAAGCATTACTTTACAGTCTATTGTACTTAGAACAAGATCTAGAATTCTGTTATTATTATTAGGGATACCGTTGTATTGTTGCAGGTTACAAGCACTTATAATGTTTATGAAGTTGCAGTTGGTATCATTTCTTTGTAGGGCACTAGGTTCAAAGTAATTTGAGAATGAAGTCCAGTTGATTGAGGGGAGGTTAAAATCACCACACACAAGCAATTCATGGTTATTATTTTTTAAACTGATGTTTATTAAATTATGAAGAAAATCGTTGTAAATTTCTGGACCAGATGAGGGTGAGATGTAAACACAGCACACATGAATTTTAACACTATCACACGAAATTGTTACCCATAAGTCTTCTGCTGTGGAACACCAGGACAGTTGAACTTTTGAAAGTAGACTAGTGTTTACAAGAATTAAAACACCACCACCTTTCTGTTTATTAGGGTCATTCCTGTCTCGTCTATAGACATTATATTTATTCAAATTACAGAATTCAGAGTTAGTCACACTACAGTTAAGCCATGTTTCCGTTAATATGACCAGGTCGTAGTTATTTGCAGCTAATTCATTGTAGATATTTATTAATTTAGATTTTATTCCTCTGATGTTCTGATAATAGATTTTTAGATCCATATTAAATGAAGATTAACAATATTATGAACAAGATAATTGTGTGTTTATTTATTTTATTTTATTAAGGTCATTTTCATTTTTAATATATATTATTGGTGAGGTTTCATTTTTTCGCGCATAAATTTTATTAGATTTTACCCATGAAAATTTGTAATTGTTTTCATTAGCCTTAATTTTTCCCTGTCTTAGAAGATTTTTATTATATGGACTCAAATGATCATTTACATATATTTGATGTTGTTCAGCGAAATTCAATTGAGTGGAATTAATTGTTTTTATATTGCGTGCGGACGAAACGAAGTTATCTTTTTTTATTCGGGAAATGAATCTTACAATAATATTTTTAGGCCGGTTACTATTGTGAACAAATGGTGCCACTCGGTGAATTGCATCAATGTCATTTTCAGTAACTGGGTAATTAATTTTTTTTACTTAAATCAGTAACAATATTTATAAGATTTTCATTGTTTTTTTCTGGGATTCCAGCAATTTCTACGTTGTTCAATCGTGAACGTTGCTCCATATCGTTTATCTTGTCCTTAAGTATGTCACATTCGGTTTTTATTTTATCAATAGTGCTGACTTTTTCAGATATAGTTTTTAATTTCGCTTCAAAATCATCGATTTTACTGCAGCAGAATTCCACTGAGTGTTTTAATTCATTCAAAACGTTCATAATATCGGCTAGAGTCGGTTGTTGAACACTATTGGAGGATGATGGATAGGCGGTGACATTCCGGCATTTTGTACAAAACCATTTAAGAATGGTTGAAGCCTGTAAAGCATTTTTTTCAGATTGACCAATGCCACCACATGTATAGTGATAATAAGATTGGCAACGCCCAGCGCAAATCACCCCACTATTACTTCTGTTGACAATGAGATTGCACTCGGCGCAGGTGTTGACCATGTTGTCTGGTAGGAGTTGGTTCGCAAAAATGAATGAAATAATGTTTTGGTCCACTATAGGTGATTGAACATTAAGTCAGAGAATGAGTGGTTTATGTTCGATTAATTAACTGCACATGAGAAATATGAGAATAATAGCACTGAATTTTGACTTAAATTGCGGATTTAGATAAATCTAGAGCACGCACAGAAATTATAACAATATGATATTATTAAGCGCACAATTATTATTATTTTTGCACAAAACTATTTTTAAATAGTGTAGATTTTTAATATAAAATATACAAATACTTAGACACTGCTAAAAAAACATCCACTAACTACCAGCTACTTATGGTGTATGTTGCCAAATGTGTGATGAAGTAACTAAATTAAAACCAAATATTCCTAAACTAACTTCACTGAAGACGGTGGCAGTTGTATTAGGGTTGACAATATTAATTTATAAATTTAAAAATTAACTACTATTTTTTAATTCAAACATTGTTGCCAAATTATACAGTAACTAAATAAAAATCAAATATTTCTAAATAAAATAAATTGAATACTTTGCTGTGTTTGTTATCAAAAGAAAGGAAACCATAAGGGCCAGTTGTAAAATGACAAAAAAAAATGTGTTTCCGTAAAAAGTTGTTAGAAGTAGGTCGTCCTTGGGTTTTAAGGAAACGACACAATACGGACTGGTGTGCACGAATGACAAAAATGTTCCATGTAGATTAGAATTTGCTTTTTGCAAAATGTTGTCAGAAAAATGTCGTGTTTGGGTATTTTCGAATTACAAAAGTCAATGTTACAAAATGTTTAATAAAGTAACTAAACAAAGAACAAATATTCCCAAATGAAAGGTTACTGAAGACAGTGAATGTTATATTAGGCTAGGTCACGATGAGGGCTAGCGTGCAGAATGAACAAAAATGTTCTATATCGAACGGCTTTTGTTTTTTGGAAAAAGTTGTGAGAAGTATGTGGTGTTTGGTATCAAATGAAAAGGCTCAATAAGGGCTGGCGTGTAGAATTAACAAAAAAGGTTAATGATGATCGGCTTTTGTTTTTTGCAAAAATTTGTCAAAGATATGTCGAGTTTGGTCTCAAATGAAAGGTCTCGTTAAGGGCTAGCGTGCAGAATTGACAAAAATGTTCCATGTCGATCGGCTTTTGTTTTATGCAAAAAGTTGTCAGAAGTATGTCGTGTTTAGTATCAAATGAAAGGTTTAGGAGAGGGCTAGCGTGCAGAATTGACAAATATGTACTATGTCGATCGGTTTTTGTTTTTTGCAAAAAATTGTCAGAAATATGTCGTGTTTGATACCAAATGAAAGGTGTCGGAGAGGGCTAGCGTGCAGGATTGATAAAAATGTGCTATGTCGATCGGTATTTGTTTTTTGCAAAAAGTTGTCAGAAGTGTGTGGTGTTTGGTATCAAATGAAAGGTTTCAATGAGGGCTGGTGTGCAGAATTAACGAAAATGGTCAATGTCGATCGGATTTTGTTTTTTGGAAAAGGTTGTCACAAGTATATAGTGTTTGGTATCAAATGAAAAGTCTCGGTGTGGGCTAGCGTGTACATATGATAAAAATGTTTCATGTCGGTTGACTTTTGTTTTATGCAAAAAGTTGTCAAAAGTATGTCGTGTATGCTACCAAATGAAAGGTCTCGATGAGAGTTGGGGTACATAAATGACAAAAATGTTTCATGTCGACCGGCTTTAGTTTTATGCAAAAAATTATTAAAAGTATATCGTGTTTGCAATCTAATGAAAGGTCTCGGTGAGGCCTGACAAGGAAATATGAAATAATTATTTCATGTCGATCGGCATTTGTTTTTTGCACTGACAGCGGAGCGCTAGGGAATGCCCGGCGTAGCCGAGAATTCGCTAGTTATATACTAAAAGCTAACATAGAATCCTTACAGCAAGACAGTGCAGCAAATCTATTTTCAAGAAGACTGAAACAAGTAATAGAAAAAAGTAAAATAAAGGAAGAAGATACAGTAGAAATTAGCTGGAATAAAATGAAGAACAATATACAAACAGCAACTAAAGAAGCCATAGGATATAGAAAAATGAACACTAATGCCAACAAGAACAAAACACCATGGTTTAACGACGAAATAAAATCGCTAGCTAATGAAAAAGAAAAGCTTACTTAACATATATGTCAAACCAAACCGACACTAGCAAAGAATATTACAGACAGGTAGGAAATATAACAAACATAAAAATAAGGAAAATAAAAGAAGAATACTGAAAAGATTTTACGAAACAAATGGAAAGTGATTTATATGAAAGCCAAAGAAGAATTTGGAAAATGATATGAAACAGAAAACAAAATTTAAATGAGTATGTGCATGTCAACAAAATCCCATCACAAGAATGGCAAGAATACTTCTCCTCTGTTTACTCAGTGACAAATGAAGATCTATCGAATATAAAAGAAATAATAAAAGAAGATAGTACAGATGAAGAAGTAGACATTGAATATGACGAAGTCGTGCAACAGATACAAAAATTTAAAAACCGAAAAGCACCAGGGGAAGACGATATAACAAACGAACTGGTAAAAAAAGGAGGAGAAGAATTATGGGACGAGTTGACGATACTTATGAACAAAATCATCAAATCTAAAACAATACCAGCAGACTGGAAAAAAAGCATCACAATACCAGTATTCAAGAAAGGAAACAAAAAGGACCCATCCAATTACAGAGGAATAACATTACTAGGAGCAATTATGAAAATTTTCACTAGTATAATAAAAGTAAAACTAGAGAAATACGTAAAAATATGTGATGAGCAGCAAGGATTTCGTAAAAATAGATCTACTTCAGACGCAATATTCGCTATCAGACAAGTAAGAGAAAAAGCCATAGAACACCAAACACCTGCTTATATGTGCTTCATAGATATGAGCAAAGCTTTTGATCGCGTAAAACTGGGGGATGTAATATCTGTGCTACATAAATACAAAGTGCCTAAGCCAATATTAAACATATATACTAAACACAGGAAACAAAACAAAAATAAAATACAACAACAATGTGAGAGCAGATATAGAAATCAACCAAGGAATTAGACAAGGAGATAACCTTAGCCCGGTATTATTCAGTCTAATTCTGGATGAAATCATACAAGCCACAAAACAAATAAACGAAGGATTCATACTAGGCGAGAATCATGTAAAAATATTGATGACGAGGCACTAACTGCAAATAGTGAAGATGGTCTACAAAAACTACTCCACAGATTTTCACAGGTCGCTCACAGCATCAATATGATAATAAATGCAGAAAAAACTAAGACTCTCGTAATTTCAAAAGAACCAGTAAGGTGTAAATTACAAATACGTCAAAACATTATTGAACAGGTAATGTCATTTGACTAAGAGAAGAAGTAAGAAGGCAAGCAAACAAAGCAGCAATAGTCACGGGAGCATTAAGAGATATAATATGGACGAATAAGGATATAAGTATTGAAGGGAAGACAAGAATATATAAAACATGTGTTAGGCCCATACTCACCTACAGTATCAAATCAAGGTCGGTTACGAAAAAAACAAAACAAATATTGAGAAAGAATGAGCTGAAAACGCTCAGGATGATTACAAATACGAAGAGAATAGATAGAATAAGCAAAAAAACAATGAGACCAGTGCAAGATGGAAGATATTGTGAGATGGGGAAGAAACAGAAGAAGGAAGTGAAGAGATCACGTGCACAGAATGAAGGATGATAGCATAATAAAAATTTGCATGAAGAACAAACCGGCCAGAACAAGACCCCGGGGACGACCTCCTAAAAGGTGGAGGGACAGCTGGACGTCAACGTCACAGGAGGCTTGAATCGAAGTTAAACAGGTCAAAGACCTATTAAGAAGAGGAAGTAAGTAAGTAAGAAATTTGCTATTTCAAGTGTGGTAGGTATTCTAGCATCCAGCCCACGTAGCTTACAATATACAACGTATTAATCAAGAATAGGGAAAATCTGACTTTATTTTTGTAAAAAATCATATAAATATTTGCTTCCGCCCCTGAATTTTAAAATTCTTTATCATATTTTAGCTAAAAGAAAACATTCCAACAAGAAAATTGTTATATCAAGTTTGGTAGGTATTCTAGAATTCAGCCCATGTAGCTTACAATATACAACGTATTCATTAAAATGACACCCGAAAATTGAATGTTTATAATCTGATTGGTACCACGTTTTAGTCACTTTTGTATGTCCAATGCTTACAACCATCCATAGTATAGATCCTAAAGCATGCATATGAATGTTTTAACAAAAATATCCAATTCAAGAATAGGTAAAATCTGACATTATTTTTGTAAAAAATCATATAAATATTTGCTTCCGCCCCTGAATTTTAAAATTCTTTATCATATTTTAGCTAAAAGAAAACATTCCAACAAGAAAATTGCTATATCAAGTTTGGTAGGTATTCTAGAATTCAGCCCATGTAGCTTACAATATACAACGTATTCATTAGAATGACACCCGAAAATTGAATGTTTATAATCTGATTGGTACCACGTTTTAGTCACTTTTGCATGTTTAATGCTTACAACCATCCATAGTATAGATCCTAAAGCATGAATATGAATGTTTTAACAAAAATATCCATTTCAAGAATAGGTAAAATCTGACTTTATTTTTGCAAAAAATCACATAAATATGTGCTTCCGCGCCCAAATTTTATTTTTCTATTTTATATTTTAGCTAAAAGAAAACATTGCAACAAAAAAATTGCTATTTTAAATGTGGTAGGTATTCTAGAATTCAGTTCATGTAGCTTACAATATATAACGTATTCATCAAAAAAAGGTAAAATATGACTTTAATTTTGTAAAAAATCATATAAATATTTGCTTCCGCGCCCGAATTTTATAATTCTTTATCATAATTTAGCTAAAAGAAAACATTGCAACAAGAAAATTGCTATTTCAAGTGTGGTAGGTATTCTAGAATCCAGCCCATGTAGCTTACAATATACAACGTATTCATTTAAATGACTCCCGAACATTGAATGTTTATTATCTGATTGGTACCGCGTTTTGGTTACTTTTGCATGTCCAATGCTTACAACCATCCATAGTATAGATCCTAAAGCATGAATATGAGTGTTTTAACAAAAATAACTATTTCAAGAATAGGTAAAATCTGACTTTATTTTTGTAAAAAATCACATAAATATTTGCTTCCGCGCCTGAATTTTAGAACTCTTCATCATATTTTAGCTAAAAAAAAAACATTGCAACAAGAAAATTGCTATATCAACTGTCTTAGGTATTCTAGAATCCAGCCCATGTAGCTTACAATATACAACGTATTCATTAAAATGAAACCCGAAAATTGAATGTTTATTAACTGATTTGTACCACGTTTTGGTCATTTTTGCATGTCCTATGTTTAAAACCATCCATAGTATAGATCCTAAAGCATGAATATGAGTGTTTTAACAAAAATATCCATTGCAAGAATAGGTAAAATCTGAAAAAAATCATATAAATATTTGCTTCCGCGCCCGAATTTTTTAATTCTTTATCATATTTTAGCTAAAAGAAAACATTGCAAGAAGAAAATTGCTATTTTAAGTGTGGTAGGTATTCTAGAATCCAGCCCATGTAGCTTACAATATACAACGTATTTATCAAGAATAGATAAAATCTGATTTTATTTTTGTAAAAAATCATATAAATATTTGCTTCCGCGCCCCAATGTTATAATTCTTCAATATATTTTAGCTAAAAGAAAACATTGCAACAATAAAATTGCTATTTCAAGTGTGGTAGATATTCTACAATCCAGCCCATGTAGCTGACAGTATACACCGTATTCATTAAGAACAGGTAAAATCTGACTTTATATTTGGAAAAATCATATAAATATTTGTTTCCGAGCTCGAATTTTATAATTCTTTATCATATTTTAGCTAAAACAAAACATTGCAACACGAAAATTGCTATTTCAAGTGTGGTCGGTATTCTAGAATCCAGTCCATGTAGCTTACAATATACAACGTTCTCATCAAGAGTTGGTAAAATTTGACTTTATTTTTGTAAAAAATCATATAAATATTTGCTTTCGCGCCCGAATTTTATAATTCTTCTTCATATTTTAGCTAAGAGAAAACATTGCAACAAGAAAATTGCTATTTTAAGTGTGGTAGGTATTCTAGAATCCAGCCTATGTAGCTTACAATATCCAACGTATTCATTAAAATGACACTCGAAAATTTAATGTTTATTATGTGATTGGTACCACGATTTAATCACTTTTGCATGTCCAATGCTTACAACCATCCAAATTATAGATCCTAAAGCATGAATATGAATGTTTTAACAAAAATAACTATTTTAAGAGTAGGGAAAATCTGACTTTATTTTTGTAAAAAATCATATAAATATTTGCTTTCGCGCCTGAATTTTATAATTCTTCATCATATTTTAGCTAAAAAAAAACATTGCAACAAGAAAATTGCTATATCAAGTGTGTTAGGTATTCTAGAATCCAGCCCATGTAGCTTATAATATACAACGTATTCATTAAAATGACACCCGAAAATTGAATGTTTATTAACTGATTGGTACCACGTTTTAGTCATTTTTGCATGTCCAATGCTTACAACCATCCATAGTATATATCCTAAAGCATGAATATGAGTGTTTTAACAAAAATATCCATTGCAAGAATAGGTAAAATCTGACTTTATTTTTGTAAAAAATCCTATAAATATTTGCTGCCGCGCCCGAATTTTATAATTTTTCATAATATTATTGCTAGAAGAAAAAAGTGCAACAAGAAAATGCTATTTTCAAGTGTGGTAGGTATTCTAGAATCCAGCCCATGTAGCTTACAATATACAACGTTCTCATCAAGAATAGGTAAAATCTGACTTTATATTTGTAAAAAATCATATAAATATTTGCTTTCGCACCCGAATTTTATAATTCTTTATCACATTTCAGCTAAGAGAAAATATTGCAACAAGAAAATTGCTATTTCAAGTGTGGTAGGTATTCTAGAATCCAGCCTATGTAGTTTACAATATTCAACGTATGCATTGAAATGACACTCGAAAATTTAATGCTTATTATGTGATTGGTACCACGTTTAAGTCATTTTTGCATGTCCAATGCTTACAATTAACCATAGTATAGATCCTAAAGCATGAATATGAATGTTTTAACAAAAATATCCATTTCAAGAATAGGTAAAATCTGACTTTATATTTGCAAAAAATCATATAAAATTTTGCTTCCGCGCCCAAATTTTATTTTACTATTTTATATTTTAGGTAAATGAAAACATTTCAACAAGAAAACTGCTATTTCACATGTGGTAGGTATTCTAGAATTCAGCTCATGTAGCTTACAATATATAACGTATTCATCAAAAAAATGTAAAATATGACTTTATTTTTGTAAAAAATCATATAAATATTTGCTTCCGCGCCAGAATTTTATAATTCTTCATCATAATTTAGCTAAAAGAAAACATTGCAACAAGAAAATTGCTATTTCAAGTGTGGTAGGTATTCTAGAATCCAGCCCATGGAGCTTACAATATACAACGTATTCATTTAAATGACCCCCGAATATTGAATGTTTATTATCTGATTGGTACCGCGTTTTGGTCACTTTTGCATGTCCAATGCTTAAAACCATCCATAGTATAGATCCTACCGCATGAATATGAATGTTTTAACAAAAATAACTATTTCAAGAACAGGTAAATTCTGACTTTATTTTTGTAAACAATCCTATAAATATTTGCTTCCGCGACCGAATTTTATAATTCTTCATCATATTATTGCTAGAAGAAAACATTGCAATAAGAAAATTGCTATTTCAAGTGTGGTAGGTATTCTAGAATCCAGCCCATGTAGCTTACAATATACAACGTTCTCATCAAGAATAAGTAAAATCTGTCTTTATTTTTGAAAAAAAAAATATAAATATTTGCTTCCGCGCCCGAATTTTATAATTCTTCAATATATTTTAGCTAAAAGAAAACATTGCAACAATAAAATTGCTATTTCAAGTGTGGTAGGTGTTCTACAATCCAGCCCATGTAGCTTACAATATACAACGTTCTCATCAAGAATAGATAAAATCTTGACTTTATTTTTGTAAAAAATCATATAAATATTTGCTTTCGCGCCCGAATTTTATAATTCTTCATAATATTTTAGCTTGAGAAAACATTGCAACAAGAAAATTGCTATTTCAAGTGTGGTAGGTATTCTAGAATCCAGCCCACGTAGCTTACAATAATCAACGTAGTGATCAAGAATAGGTAAAATCTGTCTTTATTCTTGTGAAAAACCATATAAATATTTGCTTCCGCGCCCGAGTTTTAAAATTCTTTATTATACTTTAGCTAAAAGAAAACATTGCAACAAGAAAATTAGTATTTCAAGGAAGGTAGGTATTCTAGATTCCAGCCCATGTAGCTTACAATATACAACGTATTCATCAAGAATAGGTAAAATCTGACTTTATTTTTGTAAAAAATCATATAAATATTTGCTTCCGCGCCCGAATTTTATAATTCTTCATAATATTTTAGCTAAAAGAACACATTGCAACAAGAAAATTGCTATTTCAAATGTGGTAGGTATTCTAGAATCCAGCTCATGTAGCTTACAATATAGAACGTATTCATTAAGATGACATCCGAAAATTGAATGTTTATTATCTGATTGGTACCACGTTTTAGTCACTTTTGCATGTCCAATGCTTAAAACCATCTATAGTGTAGCTCCTAAAGAATGAATATGAATGTTTTAACAAAAATATCCATTTCTAGAATAGGTAAAATCTGACTTTATTTTTGTAAAAAATCTTATAAATATTTGCTTCCGCGCCCGAATTTTATAATTCTTCATAATATTTTAGCCAAAAGTACACATTGCAACAAGAAAATTGCTATTTTAAGTGCGGTAGGTGTTCTAGAATATAGTTCATGTAGCTTACAATATACAACGTGTTCATTAAAATGACACCCGAAAATTGAATGTTTATTATCTGATTGGTATCACGTTTTGGTCACTTTTGCATGTCCAATGCTAAATTTATCCATAGTATAGATCCTAAAGCATGAATATAAATGTTTTAACAAAAATATCCATTTCAAGAATAGGTAAATTCTGACTTCATTTTTGTAAAAAATCATATAAATATTTGCTTCCGCGCCCGAATTTTATAATTCTTCATCATACTTTAGCTAAAAAAAAATATTGCAACAAGAAAATTGTCATTTCAAGTGTGGTAGGTATTCTAGAATCCAGCCCATGTAGCTTACAATATACAACGTATTCATCAAGAATAGATAGAATCTGACTTTATTTTTGTAAAAAATTATATAAATATTTGCTTCCGCGCCCGAATTTTATAATTCTTTAATATATTTTAGCTAAAAGAAAACATTGCAAAAATAAAATTGCTATTTCAAGTGTGGTAGGTATTCAAAAATCCAGCCCATGTAGCTTACAATATACAACGTATTCATTAAGAATGGGTAAAATCTGACTTTATATTTCAAAAAATCATATAAATATTTGCTTCCGCGCTCGAATTTCATAATTCTTTATCATATTTTAGCTAAAAGAAAGCATTGCAACAAGAAAATTTCTATTTCAAGTGTGGTAGGTATTCTAGAATCCAGTGCACGTTGCTTACAATATACAACGTATTCATCAAGAATAGGTACAATCTGACTTTATTTTTGTAAAAAACATATAAATATTTGTTTCCGCGCCCGAATTTTATAATTCTTTATCATATTTTATGTAAAAGAAAACATTGCAATAAGAAAATTGCTATTTCAAGTGTGGTAGTTATTCTAGAATCTAGCTCAAGTAACTTACAAAATACAACGTATTAATCAAGAAAAGGTAATTTTTTTTTTGTAAAAAACCATATAAATATTTGCTTCCGCGCCCGAATTTTATAATATTTCATCATATTTTAGATAAAAGAAAACATTGCAACAAGAAAATTGCTATTTCTAGTGTGGTAGGTATTTTACAATCCAGCCCATGTAGCTTACAATATACAACGTATTCATTAAGAATAGGTAAAATCTGACTTTATATTTGAAAAAAACATATAAATATTTGTTTCCGCGCCCGAATTTTATAATTCTTTATCATATTTTATCTAAAAGTAAACATTTCAACAAGAATATTGCTATTTCAATTGTGGTAGGTATTCTAGAATCCAGCTCATGTAGCTTACAATACACAACGTATTCATTTAAATGACACCCGAAAATTGATTGATTTTTATCTGATTGGTACTACTTTTTAGTCACTTTTACATGTCCAATGCTAAAATTATCTATACTAAAGCATGAATATGAATGTTTTAACAAAAATATCCATTTCAAGAATACGTAAAGTCTAACTTTATTTTCTTCATTGTTTCACTTTAGAAATAGAACTTAACAATGAAATTAATTTCTTAGATATAAAAATTTTAAAAGTAAATAACATTTTAATAACGAATTGGTATCGAAAACCCACTTGGTCAGGCAAGTATCTCAATTATAATTCCTATTATCCCTTGAAATACAAAACATCAGTCATTAACAACTTAGTAGACAGAGCCATTTTACTATCTCACCCGAAGTTCCATGAGGACAACTTAAAACTTATTATAAACACTTTACAAACTAATGGTTACCCCATTACACTCCTTAAGTCAGTCATAAACAATCGTCTTAAATTTCATAATAATAAAACTATTAATAACAGTAAATTACCGGCCAATCAAACGAATAATAAATTCATATCAATTCCATATTATAAGCATCTACAACACACAATTCAAGATTTATCTAATAAACTCAATTTAAATGTAGCATACACTTCTCCCAGCAGTACTAGTTCTTTGTTTTCCAACTTGAAAGATGCAGTAGAAAAACGTTCACGTAATAATGTTGTTTACAAGCTGAATTGCCAAAGTTGTGATTCTACCTATATAGGAGAAACTAAACAGTATATTCACAAACGCATTAAACAACATTCTTACCACATTACTAAACTCAATAATAGTCACAGTGCCTTGGCAGATCATTGCATATCCCTGAATCATAACCTAGATTTCACAAATTATACTATTCTTCATTACGAACCTAATTTAAATAAACGTTTATTTCTTGAAAGTGTTTACATCAATTGCGATGGAAAATCAGTCAATATAAAATCAGATTATCAAGGGTCCAGAGTAGTGTATTCTGACATTAAATTACTTTTTCCACAGAACTAATTGTTCTTCAATTCCTATTTGTTTACTCTTTTGTTTTTCATTCCTAACCAAAGATGGCTCTGCCATCAAATTCGTGTCCTTCCTATATGAAGTTAGTTGTAATGTTTATCCACGAATTTCAGTATCATATGACTCTCCAACATGTCGACATGTTGGATTAAAAAAATTTTAAATTTTAACTTTAAACTTACAACTTTACCTTAACTTCATTAATTTAAATATTATAGGTATGAAATATACTGTAAATCTTTGTAAAATAATTTCACTTATTGATATAAAAAATTTGTAATTCTGATGTAATTGTAGACCTGAAGATGGTTCCGATCAGTACCGAAACGTTGTCTTTTCAATAAAAAAATTTAATATAAACAAAGCCATAATCTCCAATATCTAATTCCCTTCATAAATAGTATAGTTTCGAAAGCATGTATATGATTGTTTTAACAAAAATATCCATTTCAAGAATAGATAAAATCTGACTTTATTTTTGTAAAAAATCATATAAATATTTGCTTCCGCGCCCGCATTTTATAATTCTTTATCATATTTTAGTTAAATGAAAACATTGAAACGAGAAAATTACTATTTTAAGTGTGGTAGGTATTCTAGAATCCGGCCCATGTTGCTTACAATATACAACGTATTCATCAAGAATAGGTAAAGTCTGACTTTATTTTTGTAAAAAATCATCTAAATATTTGCTCTCGCGCCCGAGTTTTATAATTTTCCATCATTTATTGGCTAAAAGAAAACATTGCAACAAGAAAATTGCTATTTCAAGTGTGGTAGGTATTCTAGAATCCAGCCCATGTAGCTTACAATATACAACGTATTCATTAAAATGACATACGAAAATTGAATGTTTATTATCTGATTGGTACCACGTTTTGGTCACTTTTGCATGTCCAATGCTAAATTTATCCATAGTATAGATCCTAAAGCGTGAATATGAATGTTTTAACAAAAATATGCATTTCAAGAATAGGTAAAATCTGACTATATTTTTGTAAAAAATCATATAAATATTTGCTTCCGCGCCCGAATTTTGTAATTCTTCATCATATTTTAGCTAAAAAAAAAACATTGCAACAAGAAAATTGCTATTTCAAGTGTGGTAGGTATTCTAGAATCTAGCTCAAGTAGCTTACAATATACAACGTATTCATTATGAAACGATAAAATCTGACTTTATTTCTGTAAAAAATCATACAAATATTTGCTTCCGCGCCCGAATTTTATAATTCTTCATCATATTTTAGCTAAAAGAAAACATTGCAACAAAAAAATTGCTATTTCAAGTGTGGTAGGTATTCTAGAATCCAGCCCATGTAGCTTACAATATACAACGTATTCATTAATATGACACCCAAAAATTGAATGTTTATTATCTGATTGGTACCACATTTTGGTCAGTTTTTCATGTCCAATGCTATAATTATCCATAGCATAGATCCTAAAACATGAATATAAATGTTTTAACAAAAATATCCATTTCAAGATAATGTAAAATCTGACTATAATTTTGTAAAAAATCATACAAATATTTGCTTCCGCGCCCGAATTTTATAATTCTTTCAAGAATAGGTAAAATTTGACTTTATTTTTGTAAAAAATCATATAAATATTTCCTTCCGCGCCCAAATTTTATAATTCTTTATCATATTTTAGCTAAAAGAAAACATTTCAACAACAAAATTGCTATTTCAAGTGTGGTAGGTATTCTAGAATCCAGCCCATGTAGCTTACAATATACAACGTATTCATTAATATGACACACGAAAATTGAATGTTTATTACCTGATTGGTACCACGGTGTGGTATGTATTCTAGAATCCAGCCCATGTAACTTACAATATACAACGTATTCATCAAGAATAGGTAAAATCTGACTTTATTTTTGTAATAAATCATATAAATATTTGCTTCCGCGTCCGAATTTTTTAATTCTTCATTATATTTTAGCTAGAAAAAACATTGCAACAAGATATTTGCTATTGCAAGTGTGGAAGGTATTCTAGAATCTAGCTAATGTAGCTTACAATATAAAACGTATTCATTAAAGTGAGACCCGAAAATCGAATGTTTATTTTCTGATTGGTATCACGATTTGGTCACTTTAGCATGTCCAATGCTTAAAACCACCTATAGTATAGATCCTAAAGCATGAATATCAATGTTTTAACAAAAATATCCTTTTCAAGAATAGGTAAAATCTGACTATATTTTTGTAAAAAATCATATAAATATTTGCTTCCGCGCCCGAATTTTGTAATTCTTCATCATATTTTAGCTAAAAAAAAAACATTGCAACAAGAAAATTGCTATTTCAAGTGTGGTAGGTATTCTAGAATCTAGCTCATGTAGCTTACAATATACAACGTATTCATTATGAAACGATAAAATCTGACTTTATTTCTGTAAAAAATCATACAAATATTTGCTTCCGCGCCCGAATTTTATAATTCTTCATCATATTGTAGCTAAAAGAAAACATTGCAACAAGAAAATTGATATTTTAAGTATGGTAGGTATTCTAGAATCCAGCGCATGTAGTTTACAATATACAACGTATTCATTAAAATGACACCCGAAAAATAAATGTTTATTATCTGATTGGTACCACGTTATGGTCACGTTTTCATGTCCAATGCTTAAAACCATCCATAGTATAGATCCTAAAGCAAGAATATAAATGTTTTAACAAAAATATCCATTTGAAGAATAGGTAAAATCTGACTTTATTTTTGTAAAAAATCATAAAAAATATTTGCTTCCGCGCCCGAATTTTATAATTCTTCATCATATTGTAGCTAAAAGAAAACATTGCAACAAGAAAATTGATATTTCAAGTGTGGTTGGTTTTCTAGAATCCAGCGCATGTAGCTTACAATATACAACGTATTCATTAAAATGACACCCGAAAATTGAATATTTATTATCTGATTGGTACCACGTTTTGGTCAGTTTTGCATGTCCAATGCTAAAATTATCCATAGTGATACTAAAGAATGAATTTGAATGTTTTAACAAAAATATCCGTTTCAAGAATAGTTAAAATCTGACTTTATTTTTGTAAAAAATTATATAAATATTTGCTTCCGCGCCCGAATTTTATAATTTTTTATCATACTTTAGCTAAAAGAAAATATTGCAATAAGAAAATTGCAATTTCAAGTGTGGTAGGTATTCTAGAATCCAGCCCATGTAGCTTACAATATACAACATATTCATCAAGAATAGGTATTGTATTGTATTGTATTGTATTGTATGTATACGAGGGTTTAAGCGTTTTATTGCTTTTTGTCAACGCGACCTAGAAGATCTATTGTGACACAGCCCTTACTTAATTTCCGTAAGTAGGTCCCGATTTTTGATGAAGCCGATTATGGCTCCAGGAGTCAAGTTCTTGATCTCATCTGCCGTAAGATACCTCTTACCTAGTTGATTGAGTCTCTGCGCAGTTACGGCTGGGCATTCACACAGTATGTGTTCCGACGATTCTTCGTCTTCTTCACAGAGTCGACAGGTTTCATTTTCAGCTATACCAATTTTGTGCAAATGGTACTTTAAAGGACAGTGGCCAGTGAGAATTCCTGTCATTATGTTAAGATCCTTTTTGCTGAGAGCTAGTAACTCTTTGGCGTTTGTGGAAGCTGGGGAAATGAATTTCCGAGCTTGATTGAGGCCTGGAATCCAATTTTCCAATATTAGAATATGGCAGATTCCTCCCAGTTTTTGACCACCTTGTGGAAGACCACATGAAGGTTCCGGCCCGTGGTATGAAAGTTTAGCCCCTTTTTTGCAAGTTTATCAGCTTTCTCGTTTTTTAAGATTCCCTCGTGCCCTGGTACCCACCGTAGGGTGACTTGGTTTGCTTCGGATAGCAATTGGAGGGTCTCCCTGCAGTTCCAGACTAGCTTTGATTTACATGTGAAGGCATTCAATGCCTTTAAAGCTGCCTGGCTGTCTGACGTTATATTTATTAATGCTCCTTTTAGACCTTTATCTAGGTTTATGTGAACACAGAGATTTATTGCATAAATCTCAGCCTGAAAAATTGTGGAGCACGTGCCTATGGATTTCTTAATTCGGCAATCTGGGCCAAGCACACCTACTCCAGTTCCTCCTGTGTCCAATTTTGAACCATTAGTGAACCAGGACAAAGAATCCCTTACAACAGGTCTTTCCGTTGCCCATTCAAGTCGATTACCAATAACAACTTTATACATCTGGTCAAAATTGTATTTTGTTGTCATCGTATCACAGACAGACATGCCGGTTTATCTGGTTGTACTTCCAAATGGCCTACGAAATCTCCGGGCATAAAGTGTATCGTTCTGCAGAGAGTCATTGCCTGTTGCATCGCCTCTTTTTTCACCTGAATGTGTAGAGGTGTTAGCCCCAGAATCACTTCCATTGCTGCAGTCGGACAGGTACTCATAGCACCTGTAATACTGAGGCAGGCCATGCGTTGTAGTTTCCGCAGTGATGCCTGTGCTGTGATTTGTTTCACTTTTGGCTACCATACAAGTGACGCGTAGGTGATCATGGGTCTTACAACACTGGTATATGTCCAATGGGTCATTTTTGGCTGTAGTCCCCAGTTTTTACCCAGAAGCCGACGGCATGTGTTTAACGCCACTGCTGATTTCTTTGTAATCTTGTTGATATGTGAGTTCCACGTGAGTTTTTGGTCTAGAATGATTCTTAGATACTTAACCTCTGTAGAAAACTCAATTCTAGTACCCTTCAAGTAGGGAGCTTGAAGATTTAGCTTCCTTCTCTTTGTCAAGGGGACGATTGTAGTTTTGGTAGGGTTTACACTATGTTCATGTTCCAGGCACCACTCATGCACTAGATTTAGAGCTTCTTGTGTAAGGTACGAGATAGTGGTGTTACTACGTCCTCTGTTCATAATTTCAACGTCGTCTGCATATCCGTTTGCAAAATAGCCAGCTTTATTGAGCCTATTCAGGAGGTCATCAATGACAATACACCAGAGTAGAGGTGATAGAACCCTACCTTGTAGGCATCCTCTGTTGGTTTTTATCATTACTGATTCTCCTCCTATCAAGGCTGTAATCGTTCGACTTTGCAGCATGACTTTTATCCACTCCACTACAGCTTGGTCGAAACCTTTTGACCTAGCAGCTCTTTCAATGGATTTATAGGAGGTGTTATCAAAGGCACCCTCAATATCTGTAAATATTCCTAGAGCTATTTCTTTTGCCATAAAGGTTTTCTCTATTTTAATGACAAGGCTATGGAGAGCCGTAGTTGTCGATTTAGCTTCCTGGTAAGCAAATTAATTTACGTTTAATGGTGTAGCAGTTATCACTTCATTTCTAAGGTATTGATCTAAAACCTTTTCCATACCTTTCAGTATAAATAATGATAAACTAATGGGTCTGTATGACTTAGGCTGGTCGCTTGGACGCCCTCCACCTTTAGGTATAAAGACTACATTAGTTTTCCTACAAAATTTGGGAATGTATCCTAACTTTAGGCTTCCCTTGTATAGTTCGCAGAGTATTGGCAGTATATCCTTTAAGCATTTCTGCAAAAGTGCCGGAAAAATGCCATCTCCACCAGGTGTCTTGTAGGGTTGGAAAGTATTTATCGCCCATTCAACTCTGTTTTCAGTAAAAATATTATTAGCAGTGTTAAGACTGTTAATTAAGCTTAGCTTAGTTGTAACTCCGGAAGAGTTGTCCTCCTCCTCAACTGGCCACGACGATCCTGGTAAGTGTGTGCTTAACAGAAGCTCCAATGTTTCCTTTGAATCTGTCGTAAATTCCCCGTCTGGTTTCTTTAGTACGCCTATTTCATTCGTATGATCTTTTGACAGGATTTTTTGAAGGCGAGCTACCGTGGGCGTTTCTGATAAGCCCTCACAAAAACTATGCCATGCATTCCTTTTAGATCTACGAATCTCTTTATTATATGAGGTTAGAGCACTTCTATATTGCTCCAAGCTCTCATCGCTGCCACTGGTTTTAGTTTTATTGTATAAACTTGTAACAGTGACTCTTTGTTTACTTAGCTCCTCGGTCCACCAAAGTACTCTCCTAGTACTTTGTCGAAGCTTTACTGTAGAACTGTTTTCATATGCTGCGTGTAGCGCATTATGAAAGTCAATAGAGGCTGTTTCCAGTTCCGTAACTGTGTTTATATTAATTTTCGTAAGTTCTTCCACTTCACACTTTAAGTGGCCTTCGTACAAGACCCAGTCTGTTAGTTTCGGAATACGAATTTGAGTTTTAAGTTCTTTATTAGCCTTCATCTCGAACCTTAAATATCTATGATCCGATATTGAGGCTTCATTTGAGACATTATATATTTCAGAGCTAATTTTAGGAGTGGCTAACGTAATGTCCAATACCTCACGCCTGTTTTTAGTTATAAAAGTAGGTTCTTTACCCCTATTTATTATATCTATGTTAGTACTAGAAATAAATTCGAAAAGGTACTCACCCCTTGTATTTATGTCCGTCCTACCCCAAACTGTATGGTGTGCGTTTGAATCACATCCCAGGATGAGGTTTTTGTTTCTATGTTTGCAGTAGGAGATCAGGTCCCTTACCAGTGGAGGTGGGGCTTCCATCGTTTCTCCCGGGAAATACGCCGATGCAATGATTACCTCTTGCATAGCTCCTGATATAGGCAGTGTAGCTTCCACTGCTACCAAATCCCCAGATATTAATTTATTTACTGTTACGAATTTAATCGATGTCTTAATGAGCAATGCTGCTCTTGGAATGACATCTGGTTCGTTACAGTAGGTTAACTTACCTACTGGTATAGTAAGTTTCCTTACTACGCCTCCATACACATAAGGCTCTTGAACTAGCACTATATCGGTGTTAGTGGTGGTGAATGTTTTGTTCAACACATCAGAGGCAGTTTTGCAATGTTGAAGATTCACTTGCAGCATCTTTATATTACTGCTGGACATCACGTTTTGTTCAGAGCCACGTCGCAGTTAGGAACTTGTTTTCCTTTGTGCGTGATTCCGACGGCCCGTGGTGTCTTGGAGTGTGTAGGTGTGGGATTGGGTAGATGCTTTGAGGCAGCCTCTTTACCTTTACCTACTTTTAATCTGGAATTTCCAGTGTTATTATCGGTGGCATTACTCCCTGCCTCCTTTTTTATGTTAAGCTTACATGTAGCAGTGCTAGTAGTGGCTTTTTTGGCAGTGACGTCGGTTGGCTTTTTGTTGGGTTTTTTACCCTTTAGCCTAATCGTTGTCTGGCCAAATTTGTAGCTGATATTGAAATCAGTTTTTTAAGGGTGTTTAAGGACGTCGAGTCTATGGACAGTGTAAGAAGCACTGCCGAGCCCTCATCTGTCCTCTTTAAAACCCTCCACTGCTGGGTATCGAGGCCCTCGTTTTGACACTCTATCAGATTTAATATCTGATCTGTTGGATTGTTTTTACTGTTAGGGATATATGCATTAAAATGCTGGACTTCGGCAAATCCTTTTGCTCTTCTTCCCAATGATTTAAGCTGTCGACTTTACCTAATAGCCACTCGGCGGTGTCTTTATCGGCGCAGTTGACGCTCAGCCATCCGGACTTGAAGGTTGTCCCTAGAAACTTAGGCTTCACACAGCCTTTAGCCTCCTTAATGATTAAATCCAGGATTGCATCCTGAATTTTCGTCAGCTGTCCTGTTTCTGAAATATCCTCCGGATAATTATAGTGCAGGATGCCGACGCGTGTGCCCAGGATTGCCTGTTTAAAGCTCATAGACGTCAAGGTCTTATCAGGTGGCGGCGGAGCACAACTGCTGGGTTGGCCTTTAGCATCTATTTTTTGCCTTTTTACAGACATTTCGGGCGTTGATTCCTCAGACCGGGTTCTTTTTGGACCCTTATCCTTTATGCGTTGAAGGGCTTTGACACGTGCTTCGTCAGCACTAAGCCCACTTTTTATGAGCCACTTAAAGCGTTTTCTGGCGGCAACCGCTCAGTTTACTTTTCTGCTCATTTAATCGGCGCTTTTCTATAGACTCCTCGAGTTTGGAAGTGGATGGAGTTGGGCTACGTAGGAGCTCCTCCTCCATAGTCACGACGTCCTTGGGGGACTTGAATCCCTTAGGACATCTAGAGAAACATCTCTTTGACTTCCACTCATCCTAAAAAACCACAGGGATTAATTAAAAATTGTGTCATATTGACACAGCAACATATACTTTATAAGTGAGGTCATGTGCAGTGCACATGTGTGAAAAATGAATATATATTTTTTGAAATTAAGTTAAATTGATAATATTTAATTATTACCTGAAAAAATTAATTTACTGAAAAAGTTTAGTCAAAAAAAATGTATATATATTTTATCTCAGCTGAGAAAACCAGTCACAAACACTGCTGCCAACCTCTGTAGTTAAGTTCAAAGAATAGGTAAAATCTGACTTTATTTTTGTAAAAAATATATAAATATTTTCTTCCGCGCCAGAATTTTATACTTCTTCGTTAAATTTTAGCTAAAAGAAAATATTGCAACAAGAAAATTGCTATTTCAAGTGAGGTAGGTATTTTAGAATTCAGCCCATGTACCTTACAATATACAACGTATTCATTAAAATGACACTCGAAAATTGATTGTTTATTATCTGATTGGTACCACGTTTTGGTCACTTTTGCATTTCTAATGCTTAAATTATCCATAATATAGATCCTAAAGCATGAATATGATTGTTTTAACAAAAATATCCGTTTCAAGAATAAGTAAAATCTGACTTTATTTTTGTAAAAAATCATATAAATATTTGCTTCCGCGCCCGAATTTTATAATTCTTTATCATATTTTAGCTAAAAGAAAACATTGCAATCAGAAAATTGCTATTTCAAGTGTGGTAGGTATTCTAGAATCCAGCCCATCTAGCTTACAATATACAACGTATTCATCAAGAATAGGTAAAATCTGACTTTTTTTTGTAAAAAATCATATAAATATTTGTTCCCGCGCCCGAATTTCATAATTCTTCATCATATTTTAACTAAAAGAAAACATTGCATCAAGAAAATTGCTATTTCAAGTGTGGTAGGTATTCTAGAATCCAGCTCATGTTGCTTACAATATGCAGCGTATTTATGAAAAGGAGACCCGAAAATTGAATATTCATTATCTGATTGGTACCACGTTTTGGTCACTTTTGCATTTTTAATGCTAAAATTATCCATAGTATAGACCCTAAAGCATGAATATGAATGTTTTAACAATAGTAACCGTTTCAAGAATAGGTAAAGTCTGACTTTATTTTTGTAAAAAATCTTATAAATATTTGCTTCCGCGCCAGAATTTTATAATTCTTTATCATATTTTAGCTTAAAGAAAACATTACAACAAAAAAATTGCTATTTCAAGTGTGGTAGATATTCTAGAATCCAGCTCATGTAGCTTTAAATATACAACGTATTCATCAAGAATAGGTAAAAGCTGACTTTATTTTTGTAAAAAATCATATAAATATTTGCTTCCGCGTCCGAATTTTATAATTCTTCATTATATTTTAGCTAGAAAAAACATTGCAACAAACAATTTGCTATTTCAAGTGTGCAAGGTATTCTGGAATCTAGCTAATGTAGCTTACAATATAAAACGTATTCATTAAAGTGACACCCGAAAATTAAATATTTATTTTCTGATTGGTACCACGTTTTGGTCACTTTTGCATTTCCAATGCTTAAAACCACCTATAGTATAGATACTAAAGCATGAATATCAATGTTTTAACAAAAATATCCTTTTCAAGAATAGGTAAAATCTGACTATATTTTTGTAAAAAATCATATAAATATTTGCTTCCACGCCCGAATTTTATAATTCTTCATCATATTTCAGTTAAGGGAAAACATTGCAACAAGAAAATTGCTATTTCAAGAGTGGTAGGTATTCTATAATCCAGCCCATGTACTTTACAATATACAACGTATTCATCAAGAATAGATAAAATCTGAGTTTATTTTTGTAAAAAAAACATAAATATTTGCTTCCGCTCCCGAATTTTATAATTCTTCATCATATTTTAGCTAAAAGAAAACATTGCAACAAGAAAATTGCTATTTCAAGTGTGGTAGGTATTCTAGAATCTAGCTTATGTAGCTTACAATATACAACGTATTCATTATGAGACGGTAAAATCTGACTTTATTTCTGTAAAAAATCATACAAATATTTGCTTCCGCGCCCGAATTTTATAATTCTTTATCATATTGCAGCTAAAAGAAAACATTGCAACAAGAAAATTGATATTTCAAGTGTGGTAGGTATTCTAGAATCCAGCCCATGTAGCTTACAATATACAACGTATTCATTAAAATGACACCTGAAAATTAAGTATTTATTATCTGATTGGTACCACGTTACGGTCACTTTTTCATGTCCAATGCTTAAAACCATCCATAGTATAGATCCTAAAGCATGAATATGAATGTTTTAACAAAAATATCCATTTGAAAAATTGATAAAATCTGACATTATTTTTGTAAAAAATCATATAAATATTTGCTTCCGCGCCCGAATTTTATAATACTTCATCATTATTTAGCTAAAAGAAAACATTGCAACAAAAAGTTTGCTATTTCAAATGTGGTAGGTATTCTAGAATCCAGCCCATGTAGCTTACAATATAAAAAGTATTCATTAAAATGACACCCGAAAATTGAATGTTTATTATCTGACTTGTACCACGTTTTCGTCACTTTTGCATGTCCAATGCTAAAATTATGCATAGAATAGATCCTAAAGCATAAATATGAATGTTTTAACAAACATATCCATTTCAAGAATAGGTAAAATCTGAATTTATTTTTGTAAACAATCATAAAAATATTTGCTTCCGCCCCCGAATTTCATAATTCTTCATCATATTTTAGCTAAAAGAAAACATTGCAACAAGAAAATTTCTATTTCAAATGTGGTAGGTATACTAGAATTCAGCCCATGTAGCTTAAATTATACAACGTATACATCAAGAATAGGTAAAATCTGACTTAATTTTTGTAAAAAATCATATAAATATTTGCTTCAGCGCCCGAATTTTATATTTTTTCTTTATATTTTAGCTAAAAGGCAACATTGCAACAAGTTAATTGCTATTTCAAGTGTGGTAGGTATTCTAGAATCCAGCCCATGTAGCTTACAATATGTATGTATGTATGTATGTATGTATATGAGGGTTTAAGCGTTTTGTCGCTTTTTGTCAGTGCGACCTAGAAGATCTATTGTGACATAGCCCTTACTTAGTTTTCCGGAAGTAGTTACAGAATTTTGATGAAGCCGATTATGGCTTCAGGAGTCAAGTTCTTGATCTCATCTGCCGTAAGATACCTCTTACCTAGTTGATTGAGTCTCTGCACAGTTACGGCTGGGCATTCACACAGTATGTGTTTCGACGATTCTTCGTCCTCTTTACAGAGTCGACAGGTTTCATTTTCAGCTATACCAATTTTGTGCAAATGGTACTTTAAAGGACAGTGGCCAGTGAGAATTCCTGTCATTATATTATGGTACTTTTTGCTGAGAGCTAGTAACTCTTTGGCGTTTGTCGAAGCTGGGGAATTGAATTTCCGAGCTTGATTGAGGCCTGGAATATTTTTCCAATATGAGGATATGGCAGATTCCTCCCAGTTTTTGACCACCTTCTTATAGTGGCTTTGTGCAAGACCACATGAAGGTTCCGGCCCGTGGTATGGAAGTTTAGCACCTTTTTTTGCAAGGTCATCAGCTTTCTCGTTTTCTAGGATTCCCTCGTACCCTGGTACCCACCGTAGGGTGACTTGGTTTGCTTCGGATAGCAATTGGAGGGTCTCCCTGCACTTCCAGACTAGCTTTGATTTACATGTGAAGGCATTCAATGCCTTTAAAGCTGCCTGGCTGTCTGACATTATATTTATTGATGCTCCTTTTAGACCTTTATCTAGGTTTATGTGAACACAGAGATTTATTGCATAAATCTCAGCCTGAAAAATTGTGGAGCACGTGCCTATGGATTTCTTAATTCGGCAATCTGGGCCAAGCACACCTACTCCAGTTCCTCCTGTATCCAATTTTGAACCATCAGTGAACCTGGACAAAGAATCACTTACAAGAGGTCTTTCCGTTGCCCATTCAAGGCGATTACCAATAACAACCTTATACTTCTGGTCAAAATTGTATTTTGTTGTCATCTTATCACAGATAGACAAGGCCAGTTTATCTGGTTGTACTTCCCTTAGAATTTCCAAGTGGCCTACGAAATCTCCGGGCATAAAGTGTATCGTTCTGCAGAGAGTCAGTGCCTGTTGCATCGCCTCTTTTTTCACCTGAATGTGTAGAGGTGTTAGCCCCAGAATCACTTCCATTGCTGCAGTCGGACAGGTACTCATAGCACCTGTAATACTGAGGCAGGCCATGCGTTGTAGTTTCCGCAGTGATGCCTGTGCTGTGATTTGTTTCACTTTTGGCTACCATACAAGTGACGCGTAGGTGATCATGGGTCTTACAACACTGGTATATGTCCAATGGGTCATTTTTGGCTGTAGTCCCCAGTTTTTACCCAGAAGCCGACGGCATGTGTTTAACGCCACTGCTGATTTCTTTGTAATCTTGTTGATATGTGAGTTCCACGTGAGTTTTTGGTCTAGAATGATTCTTAGATACTTAACCTCTGTAGAAAACTCAATTCTAGTACCCTTCAAGTAGGGAGCTTGAAGATTTAGCTTCCTTCTCTTTGTGAAGGGGACGATTGTAGTTTTGGTAGGGTTTACACTAAGTTCATGTTCCAGGCACCACTTATGCACTAGATTTAGAGCTTTTTGTGTAAGGTACGAGATAGTGGTGCCACTACGTCCTCTGACCATAATTGCAACGTCATCTGCATATCCGTTTGCAAAATAGCCAGTTTTATTGAGCCTATTCAGGAGGTCATCAATGACATAACACCAGAGTAGAGGTGATAAAACCCCACCTTGTGGGCATCCTCTGTTGGTTTTTATCATTACTGATTCTCCTCCTATCGAGGCTGTAATCGTTCGACTTTGCAGCATGGCTTTTATCCATTCCACTACAGCTGGGTCGAAATCTTTTGACCTAGCAGCTCTTTCATTGGACTTATAGGAGGTGTTATCAAAGGCTCCCTCAATATCTATAAATATTCCCAGAGCTATTTCTTTTGCCATGAAGGTTTTCTCTATTTTAATGACAAGGCTATGGAGAGCCGTAGTTGTCGATTTTGCTTCCTGGTAAGCAAATTAATTTACGTTTAATGGTGAAGCAGTTATCACTTCATTTCTAAGGTATTGATCTAAAACCTTTTCCAAACCTTTCAGTATAAATGATGATAAACTAATGGGTCTGTATGACTTAGGCTGGACGCTTGGACGTCCTCCGCCTTTAGGTATAAAGACTACATTAGTTTTCTTTCACAATGTGGGAATGTATCCTAACTTTAGGCTTCCCTTGTATAGTTCGCAGAGTATTGACAGTATATCCTTTATGCATTTCTGCAAAAGTGCAGGAAAAATGCCATATCCACCAGGTGTCTTGTAGGGTTTGAAAGTATTTATCGCCCATTCCACTCTGTTTTCTGTAAAAATATTATTAGCAGTGTTAAGGCTGTTAATTAAGCTTAGCTTAGTTGTAGCTCCGGAGGAATTGTCCTCCTCCTCAACTGGCCACGACGATCCTGGGAAGTGTGTGCTTAAAAGAAACTCCAATGTTTTCCTTGAATCTGTCGTAAAGTCCCCGTCTGGTTTCTTTAGTAGGCCTATTTCATTCGTATGATCTTTTGATAGGACTTTCTGAAGGCGAGCTATCGTGGGCGTTTCTGATAAGCCCTCACAATATACAACGTATTCATTAAAATGACACTCGAAAATTAAAAGTTAATTATCTGACTGGTACCACGGTTTCATCACTTTTGCATATCCAATGCTAAAATTATGCATAGGATAGGTCCTAAAGCATGAATATGAATGTTTTAACAAAAATATCCATCTCAAGAATAGGTTATATCGGACTTCATTTTTGTAAAAATTCATATAAATATTTGTTCCACGCACGAATTTTATAATTCTTCATCATATTTTAGCTAAAAGAAAACATTGCAACAAGAAAATTGCAATTTTAAGTACGGTAGATATTCTAAAAGCCAGCCCATGTAGCTTACAATATACAACGTATTCATCAAGAATAGGTAAAATCTGACTTTATTCTTGTAAAAAATCATATAAATTTTTGCTTCCGCGCTTGAATTTTATAATGCCACATCATATTTTAGCTAAAAGAAAACATTGTAACAAGAAAATTGCTATTTCAAGTGTGGTAGGTAATCTAGAATCCAGCCCATGTAGCTTACAATATACAACGTATTCATTAAAATAACACCAGAAAATTAAATGTTTATTATCTGTATGGTACCAGGTTTTGGTCACTTTTGCATGTCCAATGCTAAAAATATCCATTGTATGGATCCTAAAGCATGAATATGAATGGTTTAGCAAAAATATCCATTTCAAAAATAGGTAAAATCTGACTTTATTTTTTTAAAAATTCATATAAATATTTGCTTCCAAGCCTGAATTTTATAATTCCTCATCATATTTTAACCAAAAGAAAACATTGCAACAAGAAAATTGCTATTTCAAGTGTGGTAGGTATTCTAGAATCTAGCTTATGTAGCTTACAATATACAACGTATTCATTATGAGACGGTAAAATCTGACTTTATTTCTGTAAAAAATCATACAAATATTTGCTTCCGCGCCCGAATTTTATAATTCTTTATCATATTGCAGCTAAAAGAAAACATTGCAACAAGAAAATTGATATTTCAAGTGTGGTAGGTATTCTAGAATCCAGCCCATGTAGCTTACAATATACAACGTATTCATTAAAATGACACCTGAAAATTAAGTATTTATTATCTGATTGGTACCACGTTACGGTCACTTTTTCATGTCCAATGCTTAAAACCATCCATAGTATAGATCCTAAAGCATGAATATGAATGTTTTAACAAAAATATCCATTTGAAAAATTGATAAAATCTGACTTTATTTTTGTAAAAAATCATATAAATATTTGCTTCCGCGCCCGAATTTTATAATACTTCATCATTATTTAGCTAAAAGAAAACATTGCAACAAAAAGTTTGCTATTTCAAATGTGGTAGGTATTCTAGAATCCAGCCCATGTAGCTTACAATATAAAAAGTATTCATTAAAATGACACCCGAAAATTGAATGTTTATTATCTGACTTGTACCACGTTTTCGTCACTTTTGCATGTCCAATGCTAAAATTATGCATAGAATAGATCCTAAAGCATAAATATGAATGTTTTAACAAACATATCCATTTCAAGAATAGGTAAAATCTGAATTTATTTTTGTAAACAATCATATAAATATTTGCTTCCGCCCCCGAATTTCATAATTCTTCATCATATTTTAGCTAAAAGAAAACATTGCAACAAGAAAATTTCTATTTCAAATGTGGTAGGTATACTAGAATTCAGCCCATGTAGCTTAAATTATACAACGTATACATCAAGAATAGGTAAAATCTGACTTAATTTTTGTAAAAAATCATATAAATATTTGCTTCAGCGCCCGAATTTTATATTTTTTCTTTATATTTTAGCTAAAAGGCAACATTGCAACAAGTTAATTGCTATTTCAAGTGTGGTAGGTATTCTAGAATCCAGCCCATGTAGCTTACAATATGTATGTATGTATGTATGTATGTATATGAGGGTTTAAGCGTTTTGTCGCTTTTTGTCAGTGCGACCTAGAAGATCTATTGTGACATAGCCCTTACTTAGTTTTCCGGAAGTAGATACAGAATTTTGATGAAGCCGATTATGGCTTCAGGAGTCAAGTTCTTGATCTCATCTGCCGTAAGATACCTCTTACCTAGTTGATTGAGTCTCTGCACAGTTACGGCTGGGCATTCACACAGTATGTGTTTCGACGATTCTTCGTCCTCTTTACAGAGTCGACAGGTTTCATTTTCAGCTATACCAATTTTGTGCAAATGGTACTTTAAAGGACAGTGGCCAGTGAGAATTCCTGTCATTATATTATGGTACTTTTTGCTGAGAGCTAGTAACTCTTTGGCGTTTGTCGAAGCTGGGGAATTGAATTTCCGAGCTTGATTGAGGCCTGGAATATTTTTCCAATATGAGGATATGGCAGATTCCTCCCAGTTTTTGACCACCTTCTTATAGTGGCTTTGTGCAAGACCACATGAAGGTTCCGGCCCGTGGTATGGAAGTTTAGCACCTTTTTTTGCAAGGTCATCAGCTTTCTCGTTTTCTAGGATTCCCTCGTACCCTGGTACCCACCGTAGGGTGACTTGGTTTGCTTCGGATAGCAATTGGAGGGTCTCCCTGCACTTCCAGACTAACTTTGATTTACATGTGAAGGCATTCAATGCCTTTAAAGCTGCCTGGCTGTCTGACATTATATTTATTGATGCTCCTTTTACACCTTTATCTAGGTTTATGTGAGCACAGAGATTTATTGCATAAATCTCAGCCTGAAAAATTGTGGAGCAGGTGCCTATGGATTCCTTAATTCGGCAATCTGGGCCAAGCACACCTACTCCAGTTCCTCCTGTATCCAATTTTGAACCATCAGTGAACCTGGACAAAGAATCACTTACAAGAGGTCTTTCCGTTGCCCATTCAAGGCGATTACCAATAACAACCTTATACTTCTGGTCAAAATTGTATTTTGTTGTCATCTTATCACAGATAGACAAGGCCAGTTTATCTGGTTGTACTTCCCTTAGAATTTCCAAGTGGCCTACGAAATCTCCGGGCATAAAGTGTATCGTTCTGCAGAGAGTCAGTGCCTGTTGCATCGCCTCTTTTTTCACCTGAATGTGTAGAGGTGTTAGCCCCAGAATCACTTCCATTGCTGCAGTCGGACAGGTACTCATAGCACCTGTAATACTGAGGCAGGCCATGCGTTGTAGTTTCCGCAGTGATGCCTGTGCTGTGATTTGTTTCACTTTTGGCTACCATACAAGTGACGCGTAGGTGATCATGGGTCTTACAACACTGGTATATGTCCAATGGGTCATTTTTGGCTGTAGTCCCCAGTTTTTACCCAGAAGCCGACGGCATGTGTTTAACGCCACTGCTGATTTCTTTGTAATCTTGTTGATATGAGAGTTCCACGTGAGTTTTTGGTCTAGAATGATTCTTAGATACTTAACCTCTGTAGAAAACTCAATTCTAGTACCCATCAAGTAGGGAGCTTGAAGATTTAGCTTCCTTCTCTTTGTGAAGGGGACGATTGTAGTTTTGGTAGGGTTTACACTAAGTTCATGTTCCAGGCACCACTTATGCACTAGATTTAGAGCTTTTTGTGTAAGGTACGAGATAGTGGTGCCACTACGTCCTCTGACCATAATTGCAACGTCATCTGCATATCCGTTTGCAAAATAGCCAGTTTTATTGAGCCTATTCAGGAGGTCATCAATAACATAACACCAAAGTAGAGGTGATAAAACCCCACCTTGTGGGCATCCTCTGTTGGTTTTTATCATTACTGATTCTCCTCCTATCGAGGCTGTAATCGTTCGACTTTGCAGCATGGCTTTTATCCATTCCACTACAGCTGGGTCGAAACCTTTTGACCTAGCAACTCTTTCATTGGACTTATAGGAGGTGTTATCAAAGGCTCCCTCAATATCTATAAATATTCCCAGAGCTATTTCTTTTACCATGAAGGTTTTCTCTATTTTATTGACAAGGCTGTGGAGAGCCGTAGTTGTCGATTTTGCTTCCTGGTAAGCAAATTGATTTACGTTTAGTGGTGAAGCAGTTATCACTTCATTCCTAAGGTATTGATCTAAGACCTTTTCCAAACCTTTCAGTATAAATGATGATAAACTAATGGGTCTGTATGACTTAGGCTGGACGCTTGGACGTCCTCCGCCTTTAGGTATAAAGACTACATTAGTTTTCTTCCACAAAGTGGGAATGTATCCTAACTTTAGGCTTCCCTTGTATAGTTCGCAGAGTATTGGCAGTATATAATTTATGCATTTCTGCAAAAGTGCAGGAAAAATGCCATATCCACCAGGTGTCTTGTAGGGTTTGAAAGTATTTATCGCCCATTCCACTCTGTTTTCTGTAAAAATATTATTAGCAGTGTTAAGACTGTTAATTAAGCTTAGCTTAGTTGTAGCTCCGGAGGAATTGTCCTCCTCTTCAACTGACCACGACGATCCTGGGAAGTGTGTGCTTAAAAGAAGCTCCAATGTTTCCCTTGAATCTGTCGTAAAGTCCCCGTCTGGTTTCTTTAGTAGGCCTATTTCATTCGTATGATCTTTTGATAGGACTTTCTGAAGGCGAGCTATCGTGGGCGTTTCTGATAAGCCCTCACAATATACAACGTATTCATTAAAATGACACTCGAAAATTAAAAGTTAATTATCTGACTGGTACCACGTTTTCATCACTTTTGCATATCCAATGCTAAAATTATGCATAGGATAGGTCCTAAAGCATGAATATGAATGTTTTAACAAAAATATCCATCTCAAGAATAGGTTATATCGGACTTCATTTTTGTAAAAATTCATATAAATATTTGTTCCACGCACGAATTTTATAATTCTTCATCATATTTTAGCTAAAAGAAAACATTGCAACAAGAAAATTGCAATTTTAAGTACAGTAGGTATTCTAAAAGCCAGCCCATGTAGCTTACAATATACAACGTATTCATCAAGAATAGGTAAAATCTGACTTTATTCTTGTAAAAAATCATATAAATTTTTGCTTCCGCGCTTGAATTTTATAATGCCACATCATATTTTAGCTAAAAGAAAACATTGTAACAAGAAAATTGCTATTTCAAAAGTAGTAGGTATTCTAGAAACCAGCCCATGCAGCTTACAATATACACGTATTCATTAAGAATAGGAAAAATCTGATTTTATTTATATAAAAAATTATATGAATATTTGCTTCCGCGCCCGAATTTTATAATTATTGATCATATTTTAGCTAAAAGAAACCATTGCAACAAGAAAATTGCTATTTCAAGTGTGGTAGGTAATCTAGAATCCAGCCCATGTAGCTTACAATATACAACGTATTCATTAAAATAACACCAGAAAATTAAATGTTTATTATCTGTATGGTACCAGGTTTTGGTCACTTTTGCATGTCCAATGCTAAAAATATCCATTGTATGGATCCTAAAGCATGAATATGAATGGTTTAGCAAAAATATCCATTTCAAAAATAGGTAAAATCTGACTTTATTTTTTTTAAAAAATCATAAAAATATTTGCTCCCAAGCCTGAATTTTATAATTCCTCATCATATTTTAACCAAAAGAAAACATTGCAACAAGAAAATTGCTATTTCAAGTGTGGTAGGTATTCTGGAATCCAGCCCATGTAGCTTAAAATATACAACGTATTCATTAAAATGACACCCGAAAATTAAATGTTTATTATCTAATTGGTGCCAGGTTTTGGTCACTTTTGCATGTCCAATGCTAAAATTATCTATAGTATAGATCCTACAGCATGAATATGAATGTATTAACAAAATATCCATTTCAAGAATAGGTAAAAACTGACTTTATTTTTGTAAAGAATCATATAAATATTTGCTTCCGCGGCCGAATTTTATAATTCTTAAATATTGAAAGAAGATTTCAGAACTCATTATTAATAAATAGACAATATTTGGGTTTTAGTTCTGTAAAAATTTATTAATTACAACGTTTCGACAGCTCAGGGCTGCCTTCGTCAGGTAAATAACAAATAAATAAGTAGTCAAGACAACACGTAACATAGGTAACAAATGAAAACATACAAATGACATTGACAAAGTTAAAAACGGATGACAGGTAACCACGACTTATTTAGTTCAAAGCCTGTATTTAAATTAAAATTATTAGGAGATTTCTTGATTTCAATTGCTTCTCTAATAAGTCTTCTTCCAATGATTTTCTCTTGCAAGAATCTTCGTGTTTTCAAAATCAATTCCATGTAATTCCTGAATTGCATGTTCTGCAACGGCAGACTTCTCAGTTTGGTTTAATCTAATATGCCGTTTGTGTTCCTTTAATCTCGTTGCTACAGTTCTACCAGTTTGACCAATATATATTTTACCACACTGACAAGGAATCTTATAAATGCCAGAACAGTGTAGAGGAACTGTATCTTTGACATTGCCAAGAAGATCACGGATTTTTAAACTTGATTTATATGAAGTTTTTATGTCATATTTATTAAGAATCCTTCCAATTTTGTCGGTGACATTGGCAATAAATGGCAAAGTAGCAAATAATTTCTTATCAGGAACCACTTGTGGAATAGGTAGAGGTTTATTCTTCGTTTTTAGCGCTCTTCTTATTTGTGTTTTACTGTAACCATTTTTCAAGAAAACTTCATCCAAAAAATTAATTTCTTCTTGCAGTTTACTGGGATGACATAGATTAGAAGCTCTCTGATAAAGCGTTTTAATAGTACAAGCTTTTTGGGCAGGGTGGTGGTTAGAGGTCTCATGAAGATATTGGTTAGTATGGGTTGGCTTCCTATATACTGAAGTAATAAGCTTTCCATCATCTTGTTTTTCCAAAAATACATCAAGAAAAGGAAGACTATTATTTTCTTCTACTTCAATGGTAAATTTGATGTTCTTATGTTGCAAATTTAAGTGATTAAGAAAATTGTTTAATTCGTCTCTTCCATGAGGCCAAATAGCAAAAACATCATCAACATAACGAAGCCAGACGGTAGGTTTCTTACTTGCTGTACTAAGAGCTCTTTCTTCAAAATTCTCCATATAGAAATTCGCAATGGATGGTGATAAAGGAGAGCCCATGGCAACACCATCTACTTGTTTGTAGTAATTACCATTGAAGAGGAAAAAACAGGATGTCAAACAATGTTTAAAAAGCTTGATAATGTCAGTAGAAAAATGATCTTCTAATAATTTTAAGGTATCAAGAATAGGAACCTTCGTGAATAATGATGAAACATCAAAACTGACAAGTAGATCATTTCTTGTCAAACTCAAATCACCAATCAAATCCACAAAATGTCTCGAATCTTTGACGTAAGATGAAGAATGACCAATCAAAGGTTTCAATAATCCATCTAAATATTTAGCTAATTTATAAGTTGTAGATCCAATAGAATTAACAATAGGTCTTAACGGGACATCTTTCTTGTGGATTTTTGGAAGACCATAAAATCTTGAAATACCAGGATCCTGGGGAATAAGTTTCTTCAAAACTTCTTGTGGCAACGAAGAATCCTTCAGTAATTTCGTTGTTTGGTATTTTGAAGAACCTAACGGATTACTGTTGACTTTAATGTAGGCTGGATCATCTAACAAAACGTTAGCTTTATTAATGTAATCTTCTTTGTCCAAGATTACTGTGGCTTTGCCCTTATCCGCTGGTAAAACAACATTATTCTTATTTTTCTTTATTTCTTTTAAACTTGACAAATCCTTTTTCGACAAGTTTGATTTCACAGACGTAGCCTTCTTCAGTATACGAGTAGTTTCATAGCGAATCTCTTGAGATTTCTCTGCAGGTAGTGTCTGAATGGCAGCTTCAACACTCGTAATAATTTCTTCAGTAGGTATACGGCTGGGAGTTACTCCAAAATCAAAACCTTTACATAAAACAGAACAAGCATTATCTGACAAAAAATGTGAACTTAGATTGAAAACTAATTTGTTTTTAGAAAGAGAATCTTTTTGTATGTTAAGTTTTTGTTTTTTAATTAAATTATCAAATTTAGATTTGTGTACTGCACTTAACTTCTGCTGGTTTCCTGCTATATGAAGCGAAATAATATTATCCAATGTAGACCAATTCTCTGGAACCAGAGTAGAAGACAAAAACAAATGTAGATCCAAACAATCTTTATCTAAGCGAGCAATTTCTTTCCTGGTGTATTGTATTCTTTCACGCAGCATAGAAAAATTGGCTCGATTCAATATTCTTCTTGCTTGTTCAGTCTGTATGTAGCTGTTAACACGAGCGCAGCTGGGAATGATATTATTATCTCTGCATCTCTTCAAAAATGTCAAATCACATAGTCGGGATGTTTTTTGTTTCTTGACTTTTTCATATTTACATATTTTTTTTTTTAAATTTCTTCCCCATAGAAGCGTTTTAAATATTGAAAGAAGATTTCAGAACTCATTATTAGTAAATAGACAATATTTGGGTTTTAGTTCTGTAAAAATTTATTAATTACAACGTTTCGACAGCTCAGGGCTGCCTTCGTCAGGTAAATAACAAATAAATAAGTAGTCAAGACAACACGTAACATAGAATATTGCTGTTTTACCAGCGGATAAGGGCAAAGCCACAGTAATCTTGGACAAAGAAGATTACATTAATAAAGCTAACGTTTTGTTAGATGATCCAGCCTACATTAAAGTCAACAGTAATCCGTTAGGTTCTTCAAAATACCAAACAACGAAATTACTGAAGGATTCTTCGTTGCCACAAGAAGTTTTGAAGAAACTTATTCCCCAGGATCCTGTTATTTCAAGATTTTATGGTCTTCCAAAAATCCACAAGAAAGATGTCCCGTTAAGACCTATTGTTAATTCTATTGGATCTACAACTTATGAATTAGCTAAATATTTAGATGGATTATTAAAACCTTTGATTGGTCATTCTTCATCTTACGTCAAAGATTCGAGACATTTTGTGGATTTGATTGGTGATTTGAGTTTGACAAGAAATGATCTACTTGTCAGTTTTGACGTTTCATCATTATTCACGAAGGTTCCTATTCTTGATACCTTAAAATTATTAGAAGATCATTTTTTTACTGACATTATCAAGCTTTTTAAACATTGTTTGACATCCTGTTTTTTCCTCTTCAATGGTAATTACTACAAACAAGTAGATGGTGTTGCCATGGGCTCTCCTTTATCACCATCCATTGCGAATTTCTATATGGAGAATTTTGAAGAAAGAGCTCTTAGTACAGCAAGTAAGAAACCTACCGTCTGGCTTCGTTATGTTGATGATGTTTTTGCTATTTGGCCTCATGGAAGAGACGAATTAAACAATTTTCTTAATCACTTAAATTTGCAACATAAGAACATCAAATTTACCATTGAAGTAGAAGAAAATAATAGTCTTCCTTTTCTTGATGTATTTTTGGAAAAACAAGATGATGGAAAGCTTATTACTTCAGTATATAGGAAGCCAACCCATACTAACCAATATCTTCATGAGACCTCTAACCACCACCCTGCCCAAAAAGCTTGTACTATTAAAACGCTTTATCAGAGAGCTTCTAATCTATGTCATCCCAGTAAACTGCAAGAAGAAATTAATTTTTTGGATGAAGTTTTCTTGAAAAATGGTTACAGTAAAACACAAATAAGAAGAGCGCTAAAAACGAAGAATAAACCTCTACCTATTCCACAAGTGGTTCCTGATAAGAAATTATTTGCTACTTTGCCATTTATTGCCAATGTCACCGACAAAATTGGAAGGATTCTTAATAAATATGACATAAAAACTTCATATAAATCAAGTTTAAAAATCCGTGATATTCTTGGCAATGTCAAAGATACAGTTCCTCTACACTGTTCTGGCATTTATAAGATTCCTTGTCAGTGTGGTAAAAATATATATTGGTCAAACTGGTAGAACTGTAGCAACGAGATTAAAGGAACACAAACGGCATATTAGATTAAACCAACCTGAGAAGTCTGCCGTTGCAGAACATGCAATTCAGGAATTACATTCTTGCAAGAGAAAATCATTGGAAGAAGACTTATTAGAGAAGCAATTGAAATCAAGAAATCTCCTAATAATTTTAATTTAAATACAGGCTTTGAACTAAATAAGTCGTGGTTACCTGTCACCCGTTTTTAATTTTGTCAATGTCATTTGTATGTTTTCATTTGTTACCTATGTTACGTGTTGTCTTGACTACTTATTTATTTGTTATTTACCTGACGAAGGCAGCCCTGAGCTGTCGAAACGTTGTAATTAATAAATTTTTACAGAACTAAAACCCAAATATTGTCTATTTATTTATAATTCTTCATCATATTTTAGCTAAAAGAAAACATTGCAACAAGAAAATTCCTATTTCAAGTATGGTAGGTATTCTAGAATACAGCCCATGTAGCTTACAATATACAACGTATTCATTAAAATGACACCCGAAAATTAAATGTTTATTATCTAATTGGTACCAGGTTTTGGTCACTTTTGCATGTCCAATGCTAAAATTATCCATAGTTTAGATCCTAAAGCATGAATATGAATGTTTTTTCAAAAATATCCATTTCAAGAATATGTAAAATCTGACTGTATTTTTTGTAAAAAGTTATTCAAATATTTGCTAACGCACCCGAAATTTATAATTCTTTATCATATATTAGCTTAAAGAACCAAGACCATAAATGTATTGCAACAAGAAAATTGCTATTTCAAGTGTGGTAGGTATTCTAGAATCCAGCCCATGTAGCTTACAATATACAACGTATTCATTAAAATGACACCCGAAAGTTGAATGTTAATTATCTGATTGGTACCACGTTTTGGTCACTTTTGCATGGCCAATGCTAAAATTATCCATAGTATAGATCCTAAAACATGAATATGAATGTTTTAACAAAAATATCCATGTCAAGAATATGTAAAATCTGACTTTGTTTTTGTAAAAAATTATATAAATATTTGTTACCACGCCAAAATTTTATAATTCTTCATCATATTTTAGCTAAAAGAAAACATTGCAACAAGAAAATTGTTATTTCAAGTGTGGTAGGTATTCTAGAATCCAGCCCATGTAGCTTACAATATACAACGTATTCAACAAGAATACTTAAAATCTGACTTTATTCTTGTAAAAAAATTATATAAATATTTGCTTCGGCGCCTGAATTTTATAATTCTTCAACATATTTCAGCTAAAAGAAAACATTGCAACAAGAAATTTGCTATTTCAAGTGTGGTAGGTATTCTAGAATCCAGCCCATGTAGCTTACAATATACAACGTATTCATCAAGTTAAAATCTGACTTTAATTTTGTAAAAATTCATTTAAATATTTGCTTTCGCGCCCAAATTTTATAATTCTTCATCATATTCTAGCTAATAGAAAACATTGCAACAAGAAAATTGCTATTTTAAAGCCTATGTAGCTTACAATATACAACGTATTCATTAAAATGACACCCGAAAATTGAATGTTTATTATCTGATTAGTACAACGTTTTGGTCACTTTTGCATGTTCAATGCTTAAAACCATCCATAGTATAGATCCTAAAGCATGAATATAAATGTTTTAACAAAAATATCAATTTAAAAATAGGTAAAATCTGACTTTAATTTTGTAAAAAATCATATAAATATTTGCTTCCGCGCCCGAATTTTATAATTCTTCATCATATTTTAGCTAAAAGAAAACATTGCAACAAGAAAATTGCTATTTCAAGTGTGGTAGGTATTTTACTCTGAGATAGCGCGTCTTAAAATTTACAACGTATTTATCAAGAATAGGTGAAATCTGACATATTTTTTGTAAAAAATCATATAAATATTTGTTCCCGCGCTCGAAATTTACAATTCTTCATTATATTTTAGCTAAAAGAAAACTTTGCAACAAGAAAATTGCTATTTCAAGTGTTGTAGGTATTCTAGAATCCAGCCCATGTAGCTTACAATATACAACTTATTCATCAAGAATAGGTGTAATCTGACTTTATTTTTGTAAAAAATCATAGAAATATTTACTTCTGCGCCCGAATTTTATAATTTTTTATCATATTTTAGCTAAAAGAAACCAATGCAACAAGATAATTGCTACTTCAAGTGTGCTAGGATTTGTAGAATTCAGCCCATGGAGCTTACAATATACAACGTATTTATCAAGAGTAGGTGTAATCTGACTTTATTTTTGTAAAAAATCATATAAATATTTGCTTCTGCGCCCGAATTTTATAATTTTTTATCATATTTTAGCTAATAGAAAACACCGCAACAAGAAAATTGCTATTTCAAGTGTGGTAGGTATTCTAGAATCTAGCCTATGTAGCTTACAATATACAACGTATTCATTAAAATGACACCCGAAAATTGAATGTTTATTATCTGATTAGTACCACGTTTTGGTCACTTTTGCATGTCCAATGCTTAAAACCATCCATAGTATAGATCCTAAAGCATAAATATGAATGTTTTAACAAAAATATCAATTTCAAGAATAGGTAAAATCTAACTTTATTTTTGTAAAAAATCATATAATTGTTTGCTTCCGCGCCGGAATTTTATAATTCTTCATCATATTTTAGCAAAAAGAAAACATTGCTAAAAGAAAATTGCAATTTCAAGTGTGCTAGGTATTGTAGAATCCAGCCTATGTAGCTTACAATATACCACGTATTCATCAAAGATAGGTAAAATCTGACTTTATTTTTGTAAAAAATCATTTAATTATTTTCTACCGCGCCCGAATTTTATAATTCGTCAACATATTTTAGCTAAAAGAAAACATTGCAACTAGAAAATTGCTATTTCATGTGTGGTAGGTATTCTAGAATTTAGCCCATGTAGCTTACAATATACAACGTATTCATCAAAAATAGGTAAAATCTGACTTTATTTTTGTAAAAAATCCTATAATTATTTGCTTCTGCGCCGAATTTTCCAATTCTTCACCATATTTTAGCTAAAAAAAAAACATTGCAACATGAAAATTGCTATTTCAAGTGCGCTAGGTATTGTAGAATCCAGCCCATGTAGCTTACAATATACGACGTATTCATCAAGAATAGGTAAAATCTGACTTTATTTTCGTAAAAAATCCTATAATTATTTGCTTTTGCGCCGAATTTTCCAATTCTTTACTATATTTCAGCTAAAAAAAAAAAAACATTCCAACATGAAAATTGCTATTTGAAGTGTGGTAGGTATTCTATAATCCAGCCTATGTAGCTTACAATATACAACGTATTCATCAAGAATAAGTAAAATATGACTTTATATTTGTAAAATATCATATAAATATTTGCTTCCGCGCCCGAATTTTATAATTTTTCATCATATTTTAGCTAAAAGAAAACATTGCAAAAAGAATATTGCTATTTCAAGTGTGGTAGGTATTCTAGAATCCAGCCCATGTAGCTTACAATATACAACGTATTCATCAATATGTCACCTGAAAATTGAATATTTATTATTTGATTGGTACCACGTTTTAGTCACTTTTGCATGTCCAATGCTAAAATTATCCATAGTATAGATCCTAAAGCATGAATATGAATGTATTAACAAAAATATCCATTTAAAGAATATGTAAAATCAGACTTTATTTTTGTGTAAAAGATCATATAAATATTTGCTTCCGCGCTCGAATTTCATAATTCTTCATTATATTTTAGATAAAAGAAAACATTGCAACAAGAAAATTGCTATTGCAAGTATGTTAGGTATACTAGAATCCAGCCCATGTAGCTTACAATATACAACGTATTCATCAATATGACACCTGAAAATTGAATGTTTATTATTTGATTGGTACCTCGTTTTAGTCACTTTTGCATGTCCAATGCTAAAATTATCCATAGTATAGATCCTAAAGCATGAATATGAATGCTTTAACAAAAATATCCATGTCAAGAATAGGTAAAATCAGACTTTATTTTTGAAAAAAGTCATATAAATATTTGCTTCCGCGCCCGAATTTTATAATTCTTCATTATATCTTAGCTAAAAGAAAACATTGCAAAAAGAATAATGCTATTTCAAGTGTGGTAGGTATTTTAGAATCCAGCCCATGTAGCTTACAATATACAACGTATTCATCAATATGTCACCTGAAAATTGAATATTTATTATTTGATTGGTACCACGTTTTAGTCACTTTTGCATGTCCAATGCTAAAATTATCCATAGTATAGATCCTAAAGCATGAATATGAATGTTTTATCAAAAATATCCATTTCAAGAATAGGTAAAATCTGACTTTATTTTTGTAAAAAATCATATAAATATTTGCTTCTGCGCCCGAATTTTATAATTATTTATCATATTTCAGTTAAAGTAAAACATTGTAACAAGAAAATTGCTATTTCAAGTGTGGTAGTTATTCTAGAATCTATTCCATGTATCTTACAATATACAACGTATTCATCAAGAATAGGTAAAATCTGACTTTATTTTTCAAAAAAATCATATAAATATTTGCTTCCGCGCCCGAATTTTATCATTCTTTATCATATATTAGCTAAAAGAAAACATTGTAACAAGAAAATTGCTGTTTCAAGTGTGGTAGGTAATCTAGAATCCAGCCCATGGAGCTTACAATATGCAAGGTATTCATCAAGAAACGGTAAAATCTGACTTTATTTTTGTAAAAAATCGTATAAATATTTGCTTCCGCGCCCGAAATTTATAATTGTTCATCATATTTTAGCTAAAAAAAAAAACACTGCAACAAGAAAATTGCTATTTCAAGTGTGGTAAGTATTCTACAATCCAGCCCATGTAGCTTACAATATACAACGTATTCATTAAAATGACACCCGAAACTTAAATATTTATTATCTGATTGGTACCACGTTTTGATCACTTTTGCATGTCCAATGCTAAAATTATCCATAGTATAGAACCTAAAGCATGAATATTAATGTTTTAACAAAAATATCCATATCAAGAATAGGTAAAATCTGACTTTATATTTGTAAAAAATCATATAAATATTTACTTGCGCGTCCAAATTTTATAATTCTTCGTCATATTTTACCTAAAAGAAAACATTGCAACAAAAGAATTGGTATTTCATGTGTGGTAGGTATTCTAGAATCCAGCCCATGTAGCTTACAATATACAACGTATTCATTAAAATGACACCCGAAAATTGAATGTTTATTATCTGACTTGTACCACGTTTTGGTCACTTTTGCATGTTTAATGCTAGAATAATCCATAGTATAGATCCTAACGCATGAATAAGAATGTTTTAGCAAAAATATACATTTCAAGAATAGGTAAAATCTGACTTTATTTTTGTTAAAAATCATAGAAATATTTGCTAGTGCGCGAATTTTATAATTCTTTATCATATTTTAGCTAAAAGAAAACAATGCAACGAGAAAATTGCTATTCCAAGTTTAGTAGGTATTCTAGAATCCAGCTTATGTAGCTTACAATATACAACGTATTCATCAAGAAAAGAAATAATCTAACTTTATTTTTGTAAAAAATTATATAAATATTTGCTTCCGCGCCCGAATTTTATAATTCTTCATCATATTTTAGCTAAAAGAAACCATTGCAAAAAGAAAATCGCTATTTCAAGTGTGGTAGGTATTCTAAAATCCAGCCCATGTATCTTACAATATACAACGTATTCATCAAGAAAAGGTAAAATCTGACTTTATTTTTGTAAAGAATCATATAAATATTTGCTTTCGCGCCTGAATTTTATAATTTTTCATCATATTTTAGCTAAAAGAAAACATTATAACAAGAAAATTGCTATTTCAAGTGTGGTAGGTATTCTAGAATCCAGCCTATATAGCTTACAATATACAACGTATTCATCGAGAAAAGATAAAATTTGACTTTAATTTTATAAAAAATCATATAAGTATTGCTTCCGCGCCCAAATTTTATAATTCTTCATCATATTTTAGCTAAAAGAAAACATTGCAACAAGAAAATTGCTATTCCAAGTTTAGTAGGTATTCTAGAATCCAGCTTATGTAGCTTACAATATACAACGTATTCATCAAGAAAAGAAATAATCTAACTTTATTTTTGTAAAAAATCATATAAATATTTGCTTCCGCGCCCGAATTTTATAATTATTCATCATACTTTAGCTAAAAGAAAACATTGCAAGAAGAAAATTGCTATTTCAAGTGTGGTAGGTATTCTAGAATCCAGTCCATGTAGCTTACAATATGCAACGTATTCATTAAAATGACACCCGAAAATTGAATGTTTATTATCTGATTGAGTCCACGTTTTGGTCACTTTTGCAAGTCCAATGCTTAAAACCGTCCATAGTATAGATCCTAAAGCATTAATATGAATGTTTAAACAAAAATATCCGTTTAAAGGAAAAGTAAAATCTGACTTTATTTTTGTAAAAAATAATATAAATATTTGCTTCTGCACCCGAAATTTATAATCCTTCATCATATTTTAGCTAAAAGAAAACAATGCAACAAGAAAATTGCAATGTCAAGTCTGGTAGGTATTCTAGAATCCAGCCCATGTAGCTTACAATATAGAACGTATTCATTAAAATGACACCCGAAAATTGAATATTTATTATCTGATTGGTAACACGTTTTGGTCACTTTCGCATGTCCAATGCTTAAAACCATCCATAGTATAGATCTTAAAGCATGAATATGAATGTTTTAACAAAAATATCCATTTCAAGAAAAGGTAAATTCTGAGTTTATTTTTGTAAAAAATCATATAAATATTTGCTTCCGCGCCCGAATTTTATAATTCTTTATCATATTTTAGCTAAAAGAAAACATTGCAACAAGAAAATTGCTATTTCAAGTGTGGTAGGTGTTCTAGAATCCAGCCCATGTAGCTTACAATATACAACGTATTCATGAAGAATAGGTAAAATCTGACATAATTTTTGTAAAAAATCATATAAATATTTGCTTCCGCGGCGGAATTTTATAATCCTTCATCTTATTTTAGCTAAAAGAAAACATTGCAACAAGAAACTTGCAATTTCAAGTGTGGTAGATTTTCTAGAATCCAGCCCATGTAACTTACAATATACAACATATTCATTAAAATGACACCCGAAAATTAAATGTTTATTATCTGATTAGTACCATGTTTTGGTCACTTTTGCAAGTCCATTGCTTAAAACCGTCCATAGTATAGATCTTAGAGCATGAATATGAATGTTTTAAAAAAAATATCCATTCGAAGAATAGGTAAAATCTGACTTTATTTTTAAAAAATCATATAAATATTTGCTTCTGCGCTCGAATTTTATAATCCTTTATCCTATTCTAGCTAAAAGAAAACATTGCAACAAGAAAATTGCTATTTCAAGTGTGGTAGGTATTCTAGAATCCAAACCATGTAGCTTACAATATGAAACGTATTTATTAAAATAACACCGGAAAATTGAGTGTTTATTATCTGATTGGTACCAAGTTTTGGTCACTTTTGCATGTCCAATGCTTAAAACCATCCATAGTGTAGATCTTAAAGCATGAATATGAATATTTTAACAAAAATATCCATTTCAAGAATAGGTAAATTCTGACTTTATTTTTGTAAAAAATCATATAAATATTTGCTTCCGCGCCCGAATTTTATAATTCTTCATCATATTTTAGCTAAAAGAAAACATTGCGACAAGAAAATTGCTATTTCAAGTTTGGTAGGTACTCTAGAATTCAGTTCATGTAGCTTGCAATATACAACGTATTCATTAAAATGACACCCGAAAATTTAATGTTTATTATCTGATTGGTAACACGTTTTGGTCACTTTTGCATGTCCAATGCTAAAATTGTTTATAGTATAAATCCTAAAGCATGAATATGAATGTTTTAACAAAAATATCCATTTCAAGAATAGGTAAAATCTGACTTAATTTTTGTAAAAAATCATATAAATATTTGCTTCTGCGCTCGAATTTTAAAATCCTTCATCATATTTTAGCAAAAAGAAAACATTGCAACAAGAAAATTGCCATTTCAAGTGTGGTAGGTATTCTAGAATCCAGCCAATGTAGCTGACAATATACAACGTATTCATTAAAATGACACCCGAAAATTGAATGTTTATTATCTGATTGGTACCACGTTTTGGTCACTTTTGCATGTATAATGCATAAAACCGTCCATAGTATAGATCTTAATGCATGAATATGAATGTTTTAACAAAAATATCCATTTCAAGAATAGGTAAAATCTGACTTTATTTTTGTAAAAAATCATATAAATATTTGCTTCCCTGCCCGAATTTTATAATTCTTTATCATATGTTAGCTAAATGAAAACATTGCAACAAAAAAATTGCTATTTCAAGTGTAGTGTGTATTCTAGAATCCAGTCCATGTAGCTAACAATATACAACGTATACATCAAGAATATGTAAAATCTGACTTTATTATTGTAAAAAATCATATAAATATTTGCTTCTGCGCCCAAATTTTATAATTCTTCATCATATTTTAGCTAAAAGAAAACATTGCAACAAGAAACTTGCTATTTCAAGTGTGGTAGGTATTCTAGAATCCAGTCCATGTAGCTTACAATATACGAAGTATTCATCAAGAATAGGTAAAATCTGACTTTGTTTTTGTAAAAAATCATATAAATATTTCCTTCCGCGCCCGAATTTTATAATTCTTCATCATATTTTAGCTAAAAAAAACATTGCAACAAGAAAATTGCTATTTTAAGTGTGGTAAGTATTATAGAATCCAGCCCATGTAGCTTACAATATACAACGTATTCATAAAACGACACCCGAAAATTGAATGTTTATTATCTAATTGTTACCATGTTTTGGTCTCTTTTGCATGTCCAATGCTAAAATTATTCATAGTATAGATCCTAAAGCATGAATATGAATTTTTTAACAAAAATATCCTTTTCAAGAATAGGTAAAATCTGACTTTATTTTTATAATAATAATAATAATAATAATAATAATAATAATAATAATAATAATAGTGTTTATTTCCCAACAGCAAGCCAATTACAGGGAACAAGTATATAATAAATATAGATAATACAATTAACAACAAAATTCATTATTGAATAAACATAAATAATAATACATAAAAAAAGAAGAGAAGTTATTAATAATTAAACAAAAATATCTTCGTAAATTTGTTCAGCAAAGTGGCACATTATATGGATTGGGGAGCGACTCAGAACATCTGTGCGGGCAATGGAGAGATGAAATGTCCTATGCTGTCTTGAAGCAGGCCTCGGCACATGGGAAGGAATCCGTTCTAGAAGGTACGGTGCATCTACTTGGTTGTGAACTAGTTGCCATAAAAGTTTTGCACAAACTGATTCCCGCCTGGAACTTAAGGAGGGTAAAGCATGACGTTCAAGGAGTGTATTTTGATCTGCATCTCTACCAGGGTAAACATTATCAAGTTTAAAAGAAATGTACTTTAAAAATTTTCGATGAATACGATCAAGATGATTACTACTTGCGTAGAAAGGAAACCAAATTAGACCGGCATATTCGAGTTTAGAGATGACAAATGCAAAATAGAGTGATTTTATAGCTGCTATATCTTGAAATTTATTACAGATCCTAAATATAAAACCCAAAGTTTTACTTGCAGAAGAGCATATATTAAGAATATGCTCATTAAAATTGAAATTATAAGTGAAAGTTACACCAAGATCTTTTATTGAATATTTCCTAGATATAATATTATCACCTAAAGTAAAAGAATGTATAATACAGTTAATTTTGCGAGTGTAGGAGACTATAAAGCATTTTTCAACATTTATTTTAAGTTTATTTTGTGTACACCAGGATACAAGTATATTTATATTATTTTGTAGTAAGTATAGATCAGAAAGGGATGCAATTTTACAGTAGATCTTAATATCGTCAGCGTAAGCCAGAGCAGGACAAGTAAATAGTAGTAACAGTTCATTGATGAAAAGGATGAATAACAGAGGGCCCAAATTGGAACCCTGAGGAACTCCAGATGATGCAATAAATTCGAATGATGAAAATCCGTTATAAAAAACATAGCATGTACGATGAGACAAGTAGGAAGATAGAAGTTCTAATAATGAAGACAGAGCTCCAAACGAACTAATTTTAGATATAAGTAGTTCATGATCAATCGAATCAAAAGCACGGGAAAAGTCACTATACATCACATCTACTTGACCTTGGTTATCAAGAATTTCTGAAATATATTGAGAAAAGCAAGCTAAATTTGTTGTTGTAGATCGACACGCAGAAAACCATGTTGATTGACAGAGATTAGAGATTTGGTGTTGTATATTATAGAATTATAGATTACTTTCTCAAATAATTTAGCAAAATTGTTTAAAATAGATATTGGACGATAGTTCGACACAATAGATTTGTCACCTTTCTTGTGAACAGGAATGATGCGCGTACGCTTCCACTGCTCTGGGAATGTAGAGGTGTTGATTGCTAAATTAATAATAATAGCAAGAGGTATAGCCAAAATATATCTACAATCCCTAACAAGGAATGCTGGGACTTTATCATCACCACAAGACGATTTATTTGGAAATTGTTTCATTAACTTAATAAGATCTTCTTCACTGACATTATGAATTGTGAACGATGGATTGTTGCTATGATTAATGTCATTATTTAAATTAAATGCTGAACTTGAGTTGAAACAATTTGAGAAGCTGGTAGCAAATGCATTGACTACGTCTTGGGGATCACTATATTCAATATCATTGTTAATAACACTTCCAGGAATGCGGGAACTACCTTTTTTTAAGTGCACATATTTCCAAAAATCACTTGGGTTAGATTTCAGATTTCTTTCAACCATTATTAAATACTCTTTATAAGCTCTGGGAATTTGATCTTTGATTATGGATCTTAATCTTTTAAATTCATTCAGATAAGATATTTTACCAGTTTCTAACCATTTTTTCCTATAGTGTTCTTTAGTTCTAATATTATATTTTATATTTGAAGTAAACCATGGAGGAAATTGGGATACTCTACATTTATATTTTGGAACAAATTGATCAAAACCTTTGTACAATATCGAGTAAAATTCATGAACAGCTGCATCAACATTATCGAATTCATTAAGTACAGACCAATTAATATTGCATATATAATTATATAATTCACTGAAATTTGCTTTCTGAAAGTTGTATCTAAAATTATTTGCGGTAGGAAAATTAACGGGATTAACAGGAGAATGAATGTCTCCTGTGATAGATAAAGCAGGATGATACATATCTTCGGGAACCAAAGGGAAGTCACACTTGGTGATATTTAGAGCAGTAAAGTTAGAAAGGGCTAGATCAAGAATATTATGATGATTATTTAGTACTGAATTATATTGATTTAAATTTAAGATATCACACAAATTACGAAAGGAGTAAGATTTAGTACATGTAGAAGAAGAATTATAAAAATTAGGGAGATTGAAATCACCTATAAATAATATTTTTTCATTCAAAAATAATAATTCAAGCGAATCTGTAAACAGTTCAAAATCACTTGCAGTTAGATCAGGAGGAATATAAACCGCACATAAAATGAAGGTATAGTTTGAAGAGTAACATTTACAGGCTGTTAGATCGATTAGTGGTATTAATCTTTTGACATGAGATGTGTCAACCAAAGAGTAATTTAGATTTTCATGTAGAGCTATTAACACACCTCCCCCTCGGCTGCGTCCAGTACTTGAAAAGTTTCTATCATCTCGAATAATGTTGAAATTATTTGGAAAGATTTCAGAGTTAGAGAAAGATTCATTTAACCAGGTTTCAGACAAAACAACGATATCATAAGACACAGAACAACAGTTTACATAAAACAAATGACTTTTTGTATTCAAACCACGGGTATTCTGATAATAAATATTTAATGTAATTGGCGGGCTGTCGGGCGTAACTAGTTTAAAGAACTAACAATCGTTGGGATATTATTGACATATTTTATTATCAGATTATGTTCACCAGCTGCTGTACGGGTGTCTAGTTCTGATTTAACTGTTTTAAAATATTCAATTTGCATTTTAGTTCGATCTCTTGAAATAGAAAGATGTTTCCATTTAATAGATGATTTGAGTTCTTTAGTTTTTTTAATAACTTTAATTACATCATGTTCGCAAGAAAACTGTACTTTTAAGGGACGGGACAGACTTTTGGTTTTATCATAACGACCCAACCGGTAAGTAAAGTAACAAAAATATCCATTTCAAGAATAGGTAAAATCTGACTTTATTTTTGTAAAAAATCATATAAATATTTGCTTCCCCGCCCGAATTTAATAATTCTTTATCATATGTTAGCTAAATGAAAACATTGTAACAAGAAACTTGCTATTTCAAGTGTGGTAGGTATTCTAGAATCCAGTCCATGTAGCTTACAATGTACAACTTATTCATCAAGAATAGGTAAAATCTGACTTTATTTTTGTAAAAATCATATAAATATTTCCTTCCGCGCCCGAATTTTATAATTCTTCATCATATTTTAGCTAAAAAAAACATTGCAACAAGAAAATTGCTATTTTAAGTGTGGTAAGTGTTATAGAATCCAGCCCATGTAGCTTACAATATACAACGTATTCATAAAACGACACCCGAAAATTGAATGTTTATTATCCAATTGTTACCATGTTTTGGTCTCTTTTGCATGTCCAATGCTAAAATTATTCATATTATAGATCCTAAAGCATGAATATGAATGTTTTAGCAAAATATCCTTTTCAAGAATAGGTAAAATCTGACTTTATTTTTGTAAAAAATCATATAAATATTTGCTTCCGCGCCCGAATTTTATAATTCTTCATCATATTTTAGCTACAAGAAAATATTGCAACAAAAAAATTGTTATTTTAAGTGTAGTGGGTAGTCTAGAATCCAGCCCATGTAGCTTACAATATACAACATATTCATTAAAATGTGTGACGCGTCCCTGTTCGGGGGCTCCAATTTGCGACGTGTCCCTGATCGGGCCTCCAATTTGCGACGATCACTTGGGCCGCTGCGGGATGTTGTTGGTCCGCGATGGCGTGAGTTCTCTTGCAGGATGTCGGGTTGATCTCGGGCGCCAATCTGCGGATCCTGCGAGGAAAGTGACGTATGCCACGGGAGCTCTAGGTCGGTCGGGCCAAGGTTTAGCACAGACAGACAAATGTAAGTTTAATATTTAATTGTACTAAAATTACTACACCTAGTGTTTTACTGACCCGTAGGAAGTGAAATAGTGACAAACTAATCGCGGTTCTACTCAGCCGTCGACGGAGTTCGCGGTGGGGAGCCACCAACGGGTCTTCTCCGATAACTACGGAACGTAAAGCAATGGGAAAAGAAAAAAAACTACTAAGTTCACACGCGGATCTGCCCGACAGCCGTAGAAACACGCGGTGGTAACCACCTACGGAGTTTCCCCTTAGGCGTGGAATGCAGCTAGCTAAAGGCTCTGAGGAACGGCGGTAGAAGCTACCAACCTGTATCCTCTGACAGCAGCGGAATTCAAGAAAAAATGCAAAAATGAACAAGCAACTTACAAAAAGACTCGATTCGGAACAGAACGGTGCGGAAACGGACTGGTACTCTTCTCGGCTGACTGTTAGACATTATAGTCGTCGTAGACTGAGTCCTGAGTCATCATAGACTGAGTCGTGGTAGACTGAGTCCTGAGTCGTCAAAGACTGAGTCGTCGTAGACTGAAGAAATACGGCCCCGGCGGTCGTATTTATACCCGAAATTTAATTAATCCTGTAGCTACTGATTTTAAAGTGAGACAGATTGACTTTATGTATTGTTATTTTCGTTTAATAAATTGAATTTTAATTTAAAAATTCGCAAAATTTTAATTTACGCGACAAATTTTTGCAAACAATTTGCACTTTTTCGTCCTTGACACTTAAATTACTATCAAATTGTAGTTATTTCTGAAGTAATGTATTATGTTCTAATATAAATATTTTACGTGCCATTTACATTACTATTTAGAATAATGTATCTTTATGTTTCAGTCTGAGAATCAGTGATTTAATATAGTATATTGTGCAACAAGTGCAGAAAATCCCCCATTTCCACACAAGTTGTGAAAGTCAAGTGCCGGAATCACACAAGATGGAAAATAGGTGTGTCTACATGAGTGACACTCTATACTTTTCTATATTCACGCTGCTTTGACATAAAGAACAATACAGCGTACGTAACCTCACAATAAGTACCTTTTCGTACTCACTACCTAGAAACTAATGTTTCCCGCAGCCAACTCACAATCTAAAAAGCCATATTCCCACTATTGTTTTACTTTCACTCACTAGTGTCTCAACGGAAACTACTTTGATCGAGTAGCTTAAAAGTGTTATTATATTTTTAATTTTTTTTTGCACATTGCAACAAATTTAATATAAGAGCAAGATAATTGAGGACCATTAATTAAAAGAATAAAAATTATCTAAATTAAATTAGAAATTTCATTGCTAATTTTGACATTTTATTACTGCTAGCGCTATCTATTAGTAACACAAACAAAAAACAACAACGGTGAACAATAGCATACAGTCCATAGCAACGAAACCAGCCCATGTAGCTTACAATATACAATGTATTTATCAAGAATAGGTAAAATCTGACTTTTTATGTAAAAAATCATATAAATATTTGCTTCCGCGCCCGAATTTTATAATCCTTCATCATATTTTAGCTAAAAGAAAACATTGCAACAAGAAACTTGCTATTTCAAGTGTGGTAGGTATTCTAGAATCCAGCCTATGTAGCTTATAATATACAACGTATTCATTAAAATGACACCCGAAAATTTAATGTTTATTATCTGATTGGTACTTCGTTTTGGTCACTATTGCATATCAAATACTTAAAACCATCTTTAGTATAGATCTTAAAGCAAGAATATGAATGTTTTAAAAAAATATCCATTTCAAGAATAGGTAAATTCTGACTTAATTTTTGTAAAAAATCATATAAATATTTGCTTCCGCGCCCGAATTTTATAATTCTTCAACATATTTTAGCTAAAAGCAAACATTGCTACAAGAAAGTTGCTATTTCAAGTGTGGTAGGTATTCTTGAATCCAGCCCATGTAGCTTACAATATACAACGTATTCATCAACAATAGGTAAAATCTGACTTTATTTTTGTAAAAAAACATATAAAAACTTGCTTCCGCGCACGAACTTAATAATTCTTCATTATATTTTAGCTAAAGGAAAACGTTGCAACAAGAAAATTGCTATTTCAAGTGTAGTAGGTATTCTAGAATCCAGCCCATGTAGCTTACAATATACAACGTATTCATCAAGAAAAGGTAAAATCTGACTTTATTTTTGTAAAAAATCGTATAAATATTTGCTTCCGCGCCCGAATTTCATATTTCTTCATCATATTTTAGCTAAAAGAAAACATTGCAACAAGAAAGTTGCTATTTCAAGTGTGGTAATTATTCAAGTATCCAGCACATGTAGCTTACAATATACAACGTATTCATCAAGAATAGGGAAAATCTGACTTTATTTTTGTAAAAAATCAAATAAACATTTGCTCCCGCGGCAGAATTTTATAATTCTTTATCATATTTTAGCTAAAAGAAAACATTGCAACAAGAAAATTGCTATTTCAAGTGTGGTAGGTATTCTTGAATCCAGCGCATGTAGCTTACAATTTTTTATTTTTGTAAAAAAATATATAAAAACTTGCTTCCGCGCCCGAATTTTATAATTTTCTATCATATTTTAGCTAAAAGAAAACGTTGCAACAAGAAAATTGCTATTTTAAGTGTAGTAGGTATTGTAGAATCCAGCCCATGTAGCTAACAATATACAACGTATTCATTAAAATGACACCCGAAAATTGAATGTTTATTATCTGATTGGTACCACGGTTTAGTCACTTCTGCATGTCCAATGCTAAATTTATCCATAATATAGATCCTAAAGCATGAATATGAATGTTTTAAGAAAAATATCCATTTCAAGAATAGGTAAAATCTGACTTAATTTACGTAAATAATCATATAAAAACTTTCTTCCGCGCCCGAATTTTATAATTCTTTATTATATTTTAGCTAAAAGAAAACATTGCTACATGAAAATTTTTATTTTAAGTGTGGTAGGTATTCTAGAATCCAGCCCATGTAGCTTACAATATACAACGTATTTATCAAGAATAGGTAAATTTTGACTTAATTTTTGTAAAAAATCATATAAATATTTGCTTCCGCTCCCGAATTTTATAATTCTTCATCATGTTTTAACTAAAAGAAAACATAGCAACAAGAAAATTGCTACTTCAAGTGTGGTTGGTATTCTTGAATCCAGCCCATGTAGCTTACAATATACAACGTATTCATCAACAATAGGTAAAATCTGACTTTATTTTTGTAAAAAAAACATATAAAAATTTGCTTCCGCGCCCGAATTTTATAATTTTTTATCATATTTTAGCTAAAAGAAAACTTTGCAACAAGAAATTGCTATTTCAAGTGTAGTGGATATTCTAGAATCCAGCCCATGTAGCTTACAATATACAATGTATTCATTAAAATGACACCCGAAAATTGAATGTGTATTATCTGATTGGTACCACGTTTTGGTCACTATTGCATGTCCAATGCTAATATTATCCTTTCCTCAACAAATATATATGGAACAAAAATTGCAAAATTTGTCAGAAAAAATGAGTCCTCTCAAATTATTACGATAAGCCACGAAGAGCATTTATCAAAATATTAATGACTTCATAGCGTTTCAGACTGTTGCACGTTCCTTAATTATTTGTTTATTTTTGAATAACTTCGTCCGATGGTTCATTCACCTTTTACTAATAACACAGCTGCTGATGGCGATATCAACAACAATAGATTTTTATTTGGATATATAAATGTGCAATCACTAAATTCATGTTTTTCAATATTTAAGGATTTTGTTTTTAATGAAAATTTTGATATACTGGCTGTTACGGAAACATGGATATGTGACTCCTCTCCCTCTCACTTGTTCTCAATTAATGGTTATAAATTGATCAGTGCTCAACGTTATAATAAACGTGGTGGTGGTGTTGCATTCTATGTGCGAAGTAACATGCAGTACAAAATTATAAATGTAAAAGATATGTGTTCCTCAGTGGACAACGTAGAGCATTTATGGATTCAAGTTAATGTACAGCATCAAAAAATTATATTTGGAGTAGTTTACAATCCACGATTAGATTATTACAAGGAATTAACCATTCTAGTTTCCATAACAGCTCTTCTTCTTCCTCAGTGTGATCATATGCTGTATGCAGGCGACTTAAATGTTAACCTACTATCAAATGATGCTAAATCAGATTATGTTAGCAGCTTGTTATCAGCTTATGGTATGCATCAATTGATAGATACTTATACTCGCCCAGTATCAAAATCTCTTCTTGATGTAATAGTTATATCTGATAAATCATTTTGTGATTTCTCTGGAATTATTGAATGTAACGAATTCTCTGATCATAGTTGTGTTTTTTGTAAATTAAAAATATCGAAAGTCATATCGCATACAAATAGAATAATATTCAGAGACTTCAAACACTTTAATTCTGAGGAGTTCATGGTTGACTGCAATAGAATACCATGGATCAATATAACATTATTAGAAAATATTAATGAAAAAGTTACTTATTTAAATGACAATATATTACAATTATTTAACAAACACGCACCCATAAAATGTATAAAGACTAATAATGTGTATTGCCCATGGATAACACCTGTAATTAAAATCATGCAGAGTAAGAGAGATAGAGCACTTGTTCAATATAAAAGAAATAAAACTCCCGCGAAATATGAGTATTACAAGCAGTTACGTAATCTTACAACAATTGCAATACGTAGGGAAAAACAGGCTTTCCTTGAATCTGCTATAAACAAAAATATAAACAATTCAGTTGCTCTATGGTCAAACTTAAAACGCATAGGAATAAAAAAGCAGGCAGCTGTGAACATCCCAGAATCACTTTGTGAACCTCAAAATTACGGAAAGCATTTATTAAATAAAATAAGTACGTCATTTATAAATCCTTGTACATTAAATTATTATCTAAATAGCGAATATGTAGACCAACCTGGCGAATCGTTTGAATTTAAATGCATAAGTAGTGATACTGTTTCAAATATTTTACATCATATCAAATTTAATGCAGTCGGTGTAGATGGCATTTCATTGAAAATGATTTTTTTCATTTTACCAGTAATTGTTGATTACATAACACATATCATAAATACGTGTATATTAGAAAATATAGTACCTGAGGTTTGGAAAATTGCAGCAATTAGCCCAATAATGAAAAAACAAGACTGTAATACATTTGACGATTTAAGACCTATAAGTATCCTACCAACTCTGTCTAAAGTTCTTGAAAAAGTGTGATACCCAAGTTCTTGTAACTCTGGATCGTACGCTTATTAATGAACAATCTGCAATAGTAAATAAAGAACTAAATAATCTTGTATCATGGGTAAATAACAACGGATTAAAAATTAACACAGATAAATCTTCACTCCTTGTTGTGGGTAATCATAATGATATACCAAACATTGTATTGGATGGAACTATACTGACGCAAAAAGATCATATAAAAATTTTAGGACTTTATGTTGATAAAAACTTGAATTTCAAACAACATTTAAACACCAAATTACGTGCGGCTAGATTAAAACTTCGGCAATTATTTCATTTTATCCATGATATTGATTCTTCAGTAAAAATTAAATTGTTAAAATCTCTTATTCTTCCTTTATTTGATTATTGTGCGTGTGTGTATATACCAAATCTCAGTGAAACTGAAAAACAAAGAATTACATTAATTCAAAACTCTTGTTTACGGTTTGCCTATGGTGTACGTAAATATGATTACATTTCACAATACCGCAAAGTCTCTAAAATGCCTAATATTAACAATCGTGTAAAATATTTGTATTTATGTTTATTGCATAAAATTAGGATAACTGGTACGCCATCATTTTTGTTTGACAAACTTATTCGTAAAGAATACAATTACTCATTACGAATCAAGGATCTATATATAGTACCTTCCTTCAGAAAATCAAAATATAAAGGTTCCTTCACTTATTTGGCTCCCACATTGTATAATAACATTCCAAATGATCTTAAAATGCTTTCTGTAAATAGTTTCAAGAAAAATATAAAAATTCTCCTTGTTTGAAATTATAATGTTATATGTTGATTATTGTAATGATTGTTAAAAAATAAGTATGTAAATGTCTGGCTATATGTGTAAATTCATAAATTATTTATACGGTTAGGTGGAAGAACAGCCTTTGGCTGAACCTCGCCATTGATGAATCTGTCAATAAAGTCTATTATTATTATTATTATTATTATTATCCATAGTAAAGATTCTAAAGAATGAATATGAATGATTTAACAAAAATATCCATTTCAAGAATAGGTAAAATCTGAATTTATTTTTGTAAAAAATCATAAAAATATTTGCTTCCGCGCCTGAATTTTGTAATCCTTTATCATATTTTAGCTAAAAGAAATCATTGCAACAAGAAAATTGCTATTTTAAGTGTAGTAGGTATTCTAAAATCCAGACCATGTAGCTTACAATATACAACGTATTCATTAAAATGACACCCGAAAATTGAATGTTTATTATCTGATTTTTACCACGTTTTGGTGACTTTTGCATGTCAAATACTTAAAACCATCCATAGTATAGATCTTAAAGCATGAATATGAATGTTTTAACAAAAATATCCATTTCAAGAATAGGTAAATTCTGACTTTAGTTTTGTAAAAATCATATAAATATTTGCTTCAGCGCTAAAATTTTATAATTCTTCATCATATTTTAGCTAAAAGAAAACATTGCAACAAGAAAATTGCTATTTCAAGTGTGGTAGGTATTCTAGAATCCAGCCCATGTAGCGTACAATATACAACGTATTCATTTAAATGGCACACGAAAATTGAATGTTTATTATCTCATTGGTAACACGTTTTGGTTACTTTTGCACGTCCAATGCTAAAATTATCTATAGTATAGATCCTAAAGCATGAATATAAATTTTTTAACAAAAATATCCATTTCAAGAATAGGTAAAATCTGACATTATTTTTGTAAAAAATTATATAAATAATTGCTTCCGCGCCCGAGTTTTATAGTTCTTCATCATAATTTAGCTAAAAAAAAACATTGCAACAAGAAAATTGCTATTTCAAGTGTAGCAGGTGTTCCAGAATCCAGCCCATGTAGCTTACAATATACAACGTATTCATTAAAATAACACCCGAAAATTGAATGTTTATTAACTGATTAGTACCACGTTTTGGTCACTTTTGCATGTCCAATGCTAAAATTACCCATAGTATAGATCCTAAAGCATGAGTATGAATGTTTTAATAAAAATATCCATTACAAGAATAGGTAAAATCTGACTTTATTTTCGTAAAAAATCATATAAATATTTGTTTCCGCGCTCGAATTTTATAATCTTTTATCATATTTTAGCTAAAAGAAAACATTGCAACAAGAAAATTGCTATTTCAAGTGTGGTAGTTATTCTATTATCCAGCCCATGTAGCTTACAATATACAACGTATTCATTAAAATGAGCCCCTAAAATTAAATGTTTATTTATGATTGGTACCACGTTTTGGTCCATTTTTCATGTCCAATGCTTAAAACTATCCATAGTATAGATTTTAAAGCATGAATATGAATGTTTTAACAAAAATATCCATTTCAAGAATAGGTAAAATCTGACTTTATTTTTGTAAAAAATCATATAAATATTTTATCCGCGCCCGAATTTTTAAATTTTTCATCTTATTTAAGCTAAAAGAAAACATTGCAACAAGAAAATTGCTATTTCAAGTGTGGTAGGTTTTCTAGAATCCAGCCCATGTAGCTTATAATATACAACGTATTTATCAAGAACAGGTAAATTCTGACTTTATTTTTGTAAAGAATCATATAAAGAATTTATTCTGCGCCCAAATTATATAATTTTTCATGATATTTTAGCTAAAAGAAAATATTGCAACAAGAAAATAGCTATTTCAAGTGTGGTAGGTATTCCAGAATACAGCCCATTTAGCTTACAATATAAAACGTATTCATTAAAATGACACCCGAAAGTTGAATGTTTATTATGTGACTGGTATCACGTTTTGCTCACTTTTGCATGTCCAATGCCTAAAACCATCCATAGTATAGATCCGAATGCATGAATATGAATGTTTTAAAAAAATATCCATTTCGAGAATAGGTAAAATCTGAGTTAATTGTTGTGATAAATCGTATAAATATTTGCTTCCGCGCTCGAATTTTATAATTCTTCATTATATTTTAGCTAAAAGAAAACATTTAAACAAGAAACTTGCTATTTCAAGTGTGGTAGATATTCTAGAATCCAGCACATGTAGCTTACAATTTACAACGTATTCATTAAAATGACACACGAAAATTGAATGTTTATTATATGATTGGTAACACGTTTTGGTCACTTTTGTATGTCCAATGTTAAAATTATCCATAGTATAGATCCTAAAGCATAAATATGAATGTTTTAACAAAAATATCCATTTCAAGAATAGGTAAAATCTGACTTGATTTTTGTAAAAAATCATATAAATATTTGCTTCCGCGCTCGAATTTTTTTAATCTTTCATCATATTTTAGCTAAAAGAAAACATTGCAACTAGAAAATTGCTATTTCAAGTGTGGTATGTATTCTAGAATCCAGCCCATTTAGCTTACAATATACAAAGTATTCATCAAGAAAAGGTAAAATCTGCCTTCATTTTTGTAAAAAATCATATAAATATTTGATCCGCGCCCAAATTTTATAATTTTGTCATATTTAAGCTAAAAGAAAACATTGCAACAAGAAAATTGCTATTTCAAGTGCGGTAGGTTTTCTAGAATCCAGCCCATGTAGCTTACAATATTGAACGTATTCATCAAGAAAAGATAAATTCTGACTTTATTTTTGTAAAGAATCATATAAATATTTTCTTCCGCGCCCAAATTTTATAATTATTAATCATATTTTAGCTAAAAGAAATTATAGCAACAAGAAAATTGCTATTTCAAGTGTGGTAGGTATTCCAGAATACAGCGCATTTAGCTTACAATATAAAACGTATTCATTAAAAAAACACCCGAAATTTGAATGTTTATTATCTGATTGGACCACGTTTTGGTCACTTTTGCATGTCTAATGCCTAAAACCATCCATAGAATAGATCCTAAAGCATTAATATGAATGTTTTAACAAAAATATCCATTTCAAGAATAGGTAAAATCTAACAATATTTTTGTAAAAATCATATTAATATTTGCTTCCGCGCCCGAATTTTATAATTCTTCATTATATTTTAGCTAAAAAAAACATTGCAACAAAAAAATTGCTATTTTAAGTGTGGTAGGTATTCTACAATCCGGTGCATGCAGCTTACAATATACAACGTATTTATCAAGAATAGGTAAAATCTGACTTTATTTTTGTAATAAATCATATAAATATTTGCTTCTGCGACCAAAGTTTATAAATCTTCATCATATTTTAGCTAAAAAAAAACATTGCAACAAGAAAATTGCTATTTCAAGTGTAGTAGGTATTCTAGAATTCAGCCCATGTAGCTTACAATATACACCGTATTCATCAAGAATAGGTAAAATCTGACTTGATTTTTGTGAAAAAACGTATAAATATTTGCTTCCACGCTCAAATTTTATAATTCTTCTTTATATTTTAGCTTAAAGAAAACATCGCAACAAGAAAATTGCTATTTCAAGTGCGGTATGTATTCTAGAATCCAGCCCATTTTGCTTACAATATACAACGTATTCATCAAGAATAGGTAAAATCTGAATTTATTTTTGTAAAATATCATATAAATATTTGCTTCCCCACCCGAAATTTATAATTCTTCATCATATTTTAGCTAAAAGAAAACATTGCAACAAGAAAATTGCTATTTCATGTGTGGTAGGTATTCTAGAATCCAGCCCATGTAGCTTACAATATACAAAGTATTCATCAAGAATAGGTAAAATCTGACTTTATTTTTGTAAAAAATAATATAAGTATTTGCTTCCGCGCCCGAATTTTATAATTCTTCATCATATTTTAGCTACAAGAAAACATTGCAACAAGAAAATTGCTATTTCAAGTGTAGCAGGTATTCTAGAATCCAGCCAATGTCGGATACAATATACAACGTATTCATCAAGAATAGGTAAAAATCTAAATTTATTTTTGTAAAATATCATATAGATATTTGTTTCAGCGCCCGAATTTTATCCATTTCAAGAATAGGTAAAATCTGACTTTATTTTTGTAAAAAATCATATAAATATTTGTTTCCGCGCCCGAATTTTATAATTCTTTATCATATTTTAGCTCAACGAAAACATTGCAACAAGAAAATTGCTATTTCAAGTTTGGTAAGTATTCTAGAATCCAGCCCATGTAGCTTACAATATACAACGTATTCATCAAGAATAGGTAAAATCTGACTTTATTTTTGTAATAAATCATATAAATATTTGCTTCCGCGCCCGAATTTTATAATTCTTCATCATATTTTAGCTACAAGAAAACATTGCAACAAGAAAATTTCTATTTCAAGTGTGGTAGGTATTCTAGAATCCAGCCTATGTAGAATACATTATACAACGTATTTATTAAAATGACAGTCGAAAATATAATGTTTATTATCTGATTGGTACCACGTTTTGGTCACTTTTGCATGTCCAATGCTAAAATTATCCATAGTATAGATCGTAAAGCATGAATATGAATGTTTTAACAAAAATATCCTTTTCAAGAATAGGTAAAATCTGACAATAGTTTTTTAAAAAATCATATAAACATTTGCTTCCGCGCCCGAATTTTATAATTCTTTATCATATTTTAGCTAAAAGAAAACATTGCAACTAGAAAATTGCTATTTCAAGTGTGGTAGGTATTCTAGAATCCAGCCCATGTAGTTTACATTATACAACGTATTCATTAAAATGACACCTGAGAATTTAATGTTTATTATCTGATTGGTACCACGTTTGATCACTTTTGCATGTCCAATGCTTAAAACCATCTATAGTATAGATCCTAAAGCAGGAATATGAATGTTTTAACAAAATTATCCATTTCAAGAATATGTAAAATCTGACCTAATTTTTGTAGAAAATCATATAAATATTTGCTACCGCGCCCGAATTTTATAATTCTTTATCATATTTTAGCTAAAAGAAAACATTTCAACAAGAAAATTGCTATTTTAAGTGTGGTAGGTATTCTAGAATCCAGCCCATATAGCTTACAATATACAAGGTATTCATCAAGAATAGGTAAATTCTGACTTTATTTTTGTAAAAAATAATATAAGTATTTGCTTCCGCGCCCGAATTTTATAATTCTTCATCATATTTTAGCTACAAGAAAACATTGCAACAAGAAAATTGCTATTTCAAGTGTAGCAGGTATTCTAGAATCCAGCCAATGTCGGATACAATATACAACGTATTCATCAAGAATAGGTAAAATCTAAATTTATTTTTGTAAAATATCATATAGATATTTGTTTCAGCGCCCGAATTTTATCCATTTCAAGAATAGGTAAAATCTGACTTTATTTTTGTAAAAAATCATATAAATATTTGTTTCCACGCCCGAGTTTTATCATTCTTTATCATATTTTAGCTCAACGAAAACATTGCAACAAGAAAATTGCTATTTCAAGTTTGGTAAGTATTCTAGAATCCAGCCCATGTAGCTTACAATATACAACGTATTCATCAAGAATAGGTAAAATCTGACTTTATTTTTGTAATAAATCATATAAATATTTGCTTCCGCGCGCGAATTTTATAATTCTTCATCATATTTTTGCTACAAGAAAACATTGCAACAAGAAAATTTCTATTTCAAGTGTGGTAGGTATTCTAGAATCCAGCCTATGTAGAATACATCTGACTTTATTTTTGTAAAAAATTATGTAAATATTTGCTTCCGCTCCCGAATTTTATATTTCTGTATCATATTTTAGCTAAAAGAAAACATTGCAACAAGAAAATTGCTATTTCAAGTGTGGTAGGTATTCTAGAATCCAGCCCATGTAGCTCACAATATACAACGTATTCTTTAAAATGACACCCGAAAATTGATTGGCAATTATCTGACTGATACCACGTTTTGGTCACTTTTGCATGTCCAATGCTAAAATTATCCTTAGTATAGATCCTAAAGCATGAATATGAATGTTTTAACAAAAATATCCATTTCAAGAATAGGTAAACTCTGACTTTATTTTTGTAAAAAATCGTATAAATATTTGCTTCCGCGCCCGAGTTTTATAATTCTTTATCATATTTTAGCTAAAAGAAAACATTGCAACAAGAAAATTGCTATTTCTAGTGTGGTAGGTATTCTACAATCCAGCCTATGTAGCTGACAATATACAACGTATTCATTAAAATGACACCAGAAAATTAAATGTTTATTATCTGATTGGTACCACGTTTTGGTCACTTTTGTATGTCCAATGCTAAAATTATCCATAGTATAGATCCTAAAGCATTAAAATGAATGTTTTAACAAAAATATCCATTTCAAGAATTTTTTTTTTAAATTTTGTTGAAGATCCTAATTTAAATTGTTTTAAGGTTTGGGAATAAAATGGCGATCTGAATCATGTACTTGAAAGTCATGTATTTATTAAACGTTTCGGCCATCGGCGACAGTGGCCATCATCAGTACTGCTAAAAATTGTTAATACAATACTTTGTTGCGACACAAGACAAAATTTTTTTTAAATACAATACCTTAATTATAGTAATGGGCATATAGATTGTTACATTGGATTAATATGAAGAGATACATTTCTGTAATTAGAATAGCATTAGTTTCAAAAAATTTTTATGCAAGAAATGTAAAAATACCTCGTAATGTTCTTGTTAATATACTTAAAAAAGTTGAAACATTTGAATTGAAAACTTTTATTGACAATATTGAACACTACATAATGATACTGTTACTTCCACGGTGGAAGGTTGCAGAATGAATCTACGTCTTAAAAATTTTATGAAACAAGTGACCACGGGCGGTTGTACCAACATAATAACTCTGATAAATTGAAGAAATTTTGTTTGAAATAAAGAATTATATTGTGAACTGCTTAATAATGGGAGCCGCGTAATTTAAAATATTGTCAAAATTTGTATGGTTGTACATACTGTAACGATTTATTTAGGTAAATGAAAAACACAAATATACTTAAATAGTTTTTAATGACAACTCTCTGACATCCTCCTCAAAACAAGTCTACGCTAACTAACTTGATAATAATAATTATAACAATATTAACTTGTGAATGATTACAGTCGCGTGTTCGCCACACTGCCCCCTTCTTTAGCACTGTTTCGTCCCGGAACAGATATTGTTTTTCTTCTTCGATGGATCATGACGAAATTTGCACGCAGGCTCTTTTCTACATCTTGAGTGTGCGAAGAAGTAACAGTCAGCCGTTTTCTTAGGAATTGTGGGATTGGAGCAGCATACCAATATCACGATACCTGTAAATCGAAACAAAACTTCGAGCATATTCCTTACAATCCTCCAATTTAAACAATCTAAGCCGCATCCGATTCTGGGTATAGCTAGTTGGAGTATATCATTTTGTAATAAATGATACCGTAAATTTACGAGTGCGCTTTACATTGCCTCATAAGTTTGTTTGTGATGCGACATTTCTTTTGTCACCAAACAGAATACAAACCGTTTTCTTTCTGCATTGGCATCACGTATGTGTAAAGTTTTGCCAACATGCGGCATTTGATTTGCTAATTCATTCACCTGACCGAATTTATTTTTTAAAATTTTTGCGATCCCTTTTGTTATTCTCAAATCCTGAGCAACACTATGCGCCCAAGAGTATTGTTCTGGTACTTCAAATATATCTCACGTTTTTTCCTCTGTCACACCAAAACGTGCCTTGCGACCATATGAGAATTCTGCCATAAATTCTGTGAAAGACAGTTCTTTATCTTTAATTCGCTTTTCTCGAACATGAACGTGTTGTTCATTTTTATTACCCCTGTATGGTGATAAACGGTTGATGTGGATCACTCGCGGCTTCCCGTTTGGGAGTTTCTTGATTCGATATACCACATCGTTTATTCTTTTCATTACTTTATATGGCCCATCCCAAACAGTTTGAAATTTCGGTGACAAACCACGATGACGTTGGGGGTTATAAAGCCACACTAGATCCTCGGGTTGATATCCCCCTTTTTCTGCTCTCACGTCATACATTTGCTTCATTTTATCACTGGCTATCTGTATGTTTTGTCGTACTTGGCAATGCATGTCGTTTATTCGTTTTCGAAGATCGGCAACATAATCTTCTCCTGCTAGATCTTCTCCAGGTCTACATCCAAATTAAAGGTCGCAAGGCAATCTTAGTTCACGACCGAAAATTACGTTAGCTGGAGTCTACCCCGTAGTTTCATGTATCGCTGACCGATATGCAAGTAAAAATAAGTGGATATATCGGTCCCAGTCTTTTTGATGGCTCGAAATGACTTTTGATAGATACATGTTCATTGTTCGATTCATACGTTCTACCATGCCGTCTGATTGAGGATGTAAGGCCGTAGTTCTTGTTTTTCGAATATCTAAAAGACTGCACATATTCTGGAGCAAAGTTGATTCAAAGTTTCTCCCTTGATCGGAATGTAAATCCAATGGTACTCCAAATCGACTTATCCCTTCTTTGACAAGTACTTTGGCAATATTGATCGCTTCCTGATTTGGAAGCGCATAGGCTTCGACCCATTTACTAAAATAATCCATGACGACGACTATGTATTTGTTCTCCTCATCAGTTTTTGGAAAAGGGCCTGCTACGTCTATGGCGATTCTTTCAAAAGGACTTCCCACGTTGTACTGTCGCATGGGTGCTTTTCGTTGTTTATTGGGACCATTGGAGGCGGCGCAGACACTGTACTTCCTACACCAGTTCTTTACATCTTGTCGACAATTTATCCAATAAAATCTTTCACGTACTTTTTCTAATGTTTTTTTTACTGCTAGGTGTCCACCTGTAACACCATCGTGAATGTGCCTTAATACTTCTGGTACTCAGCTATGTGGAACCAGTAACTGCAATTTCCGTTGTGTTCCTTCTGGATTCTCCAGGATACCATTTGTGACGTGAAATTCGCGCGATGAAGCGCAGGAGTCACTTACGCACTCTAGCTGGTTTGAGATGCGGCCGCTTGCTTTTAAATAGTGGAGAAGGGGTGGTTCGGAAATAAAAGTTAGAAAAAAAGGAATACAGGGCGCCACGTAATTTTTAACTTAAAAATCACGAAAAAGAACAAAATCGAATTAGATGTCACAGTACCTACCGTAAATATTATTGTTTCCTGAAAACGTGTAAAATAAGGTTTTTATCTCTAAAATAAAACTCAAAAGCTGCCAAGAATTAATTGTAGAATATACGTTTAATAATGTTTAGTTTGTCGGCGCGAAAAAGCCCGTAACCCGATAGACATCTATACGCCTATTGTTGGCCAACCATACGACGCAGGCAATAAAATACACAGCCAGTTGAGACCGGGTAACGAACAATCCACAAACGGCAAAAATACACGTACAAGTAAATAAATGTTTGTAAACTCTTGGTGCCAGGCACAACAATTAATATCAACAATAACTCTTGGTTGTCATCCAACAATGAAGACCATTTAACATTTTCGAAATAAATAAACTAATAATAATATTCTCAAAAAAAGGAAAAGAAAACGTAATATAAACACAACAGAATAGATGGTTGTTTTCAGGGGACAACAATAAAAGTTATAAAAAAAATGTCTATAAAAACTTATCCAGTTTCGGTGGCGGCTGGTCACAGGATTGGTGGGAGTTGGCGGCGGCAGTTGGGGGTGCGGACGATGGTAGGCGGCGACGGCACACACCAGGTGGAAAAGTCCGAAACGTAGACGTGGGGGAATAAATACGTAGATCCTCCGAAGAGTTAGATTCGCATCTCAATCGGTCATCCTCACACGAAGCACATGGTATTCGCGGGACACCACACAACACCAGGGCGAATCACACAAATTCCGATGCTAAAACCCGCACAGCGCGTTACCTCTCAGGTTTAAATAAAATCACTCGGAATATTATTTATTTCTACGTTGGAAGAAGAGAAAATATCAATGCCCGCTCGCAAACAACTTTCCTCTCAGACCGTTCGAAGAAAAATCTCCCCCATTCCCGGAAATCCCTCACGTTTTTCAAACAAAAACCAATCTCACAGCGGAAGACGAAAGAGACAACCAATCATACGTATTTTTAAAGAAAAGAAGAAATTTTTGAGCTACGGACCCATCCACAACAGCAAGAATTAAATTCTACACGGTTAATAATTCGAATAGGAGTTTCATTATATTTCAAATATCAATGAAGAGCCCATACTGTTCTAATATTATCGTTAACAAAAGAAGACATTATAATAAGATGTGATTTTATTTATTTAAACTTTTTATTACACGAAGCTAGTGCAGACGCACCTTTAAACTACGGACAGCTGCCAACTCTCCGCAGCTTGTCAAATATTATAAAAAACAAACACAAGGTAACTTAACCTATGTGGAATGAAATTTAAAATGTGGAACAATATTTAAATCAAAGGCAAAAATTAAGGAGGAACAAGTAAGTTTATACATAGTTAACAACAATGCGCTATATGGAAATGTCTACTGCAGCTAAATACTAATACAAAAAGGAACGTTATGAACTGTTTGGATGGAAGAGTCTGGCTCTCGAAACAGGAAATCTCACACACTAGAATCAAAGATGATAAGAAAATAAGGAAAGAGGTAATGTACCAAAAAGAACCGTAACACATTTTCTAGGGTAATTGAATCCCATTGGGCCCAATAAGATTTTATTGTCTGTGAGAAAGAAGCTACATTCTCCCAAATTGACCTTTCTCCTGTGCTCTTCCATTCCAGAATTATTTTCAGATCGGGATCATTTGCCTGAGCCTTCTGTAATTCACTTGGTTGCCATGAGTAATCGATAACAGCTGTTCTCTGTATCCAAGCAATTTTTTCCTCTAGACGACTACAATATTGACAATTCAATGGGCATGGTCTTCTGGATAGTGCATCCACATTTCGATGATTATTTCCAGCCCGATGTTCTGCAGCTAAATACTAATACAAAAAGGAACGTTATGAACTGTTTGGATGAAAGAGTCTGGCTCTCGAAACAGGAAATCTCACACACTAGAATCAAAGATGATAAGAAAATAAGGAAAGAGGTAATGTACCAAAAAGAACCGTAACAATTCCCCCCTCAACTTCCTTGAGATTTAATTTCTCCGAAAATAAACTCACAACAAAAGAATTAAACAAGAGACTAAACTAGAAACCAAAAATAAATATAATAAACTACAGAACGGCGAGGGCTAACTTTCTGCATTACACTCTCTCTGTTCATTATGTACACGTCAGTTATTGTTTGTAGCGACTTCGTCTGCTTCAGGTCCAGTCCCGCAAGAATTTCCAGTGCTATCTTCCAGTTCATAGACACACTGTAAATATTTGTTTCCGCGCTCGAATTTTATAATCTTTTATCATATTTTAGCTAAAAGAAAACATTGCAACAAGAAAATTGCTATTTTAAGTGTGGTAGGTATTCTATTATCCAGCCCATGTAGCTTACAATATACAACGTATTCATTAAAATGAGCCCCTAAAATTAAATGTTTATTTATGATTGGTACCACGTTTTGGTCCCTTTTGCATGTCCAATGCTTAAAACCATCCATAGTATAGATTTTAAAGCATGAATATGAATGTTTTAACAAAAATATCCATTTCAAGAATAGGTAAAATCTGACTTTATTTTTGTAAAAAATCATATAAATATTTTATCCGCGCCCGAATTTTTAAATTTTTCATCATATTTAAGCTAAAAGAAAACATTGCAACAAGAAAATTGCTATTCCAAGTGTGGTAGGTTTTCTAGAATCCAGCCCATGTAGCTTATAATATACAACGTATTTATCAAGAACAGGTAAATTCTGACTTTATTTTTGTAAAGAATCATATAAAGAATTTCTTCTGCGCCCAAATTATATAATTTTTCATGATATTTTAGCTAAAAGAAAATATTGCAACAAGAAAATAGCTATTTCAAGTGTGGTAAGTATTCCAGAATACAGCCCATTTAACTTACAATATAAAACGTATTCATTAAAATGACACCCGAAAGTTGAATGTTTATTATCTGATTGGTATCACGTTTTGCTCACTTTTGCATGTCCAATGCCTAAAACCATCCATAGTATAGATCCTAATGCATGAATATGAATGTTTTAAAAAAATATCCATTTCAAGAATAGGTAAAATCTGAGTTAATTGTTGTGATAAATCGTATAAATATTTGCTTCCGCGCTCAAATTTTATAATTCTTCATTATATTTTAGCTAAAAGAAAACATTTAAACAAGAAACTTGCTATTTCAAGTGTGGTAGATATTCTAGAATCCAGCACATGTAGCTTACAATTTACAACGTATTCATTAAAATGACACACGAAAATTGAATGTTTATTATATGATTGGTAACACGTTTTGGTCACTTTTGTATGTCCAATGCTAAAATTATCCATAGTATAGATCCTAAAGCATAAATATGAATGTTTTAACAAAAATATCCAGTTCAAGAATAGGTAAAATCTGACTTGATTTTTGTAAAAAATCATATAAATATTTGCTTCCGCGCTCGAATTTTTTAATCTTTCATCATATTTTAGCTAAAAGAAAACATTGCAACTAGAAAATTGCTATTTCAAGTGTGGTATGTATTCTAGAATCCAGCCCATTTAGCTTACAATATACAACGTATTCATCAAGAAAAGGTAAAATCTGCCTTCATTTTTGTAAAAAATTATATAAATATTTGATCCGCGCCCGAATTTTATAATTTTTGTCATATTTAAGCTAAAAGAAAACATTGCAACCAGAAAATTGCTATTTCAAGTGTGGTAGGTTTTCTAGATTCCAGCCCATGTAGCTTACAATATTGAACGTATTCACCAAGAAAAGGTAAATTCTGACTTTATTTTTGTAAAGAATCATATAAATATTTTCTTCCGCGCCCAAATTTTATAATTATTAATCATATTTTAGCTAAAAGAAATCATAGCAACAAGAAAATTGCTATTTCAAGTGTGGTAGGTATTCCAGAATACAGCGCATTTAGCTTACAATATAAAACGTATTCATTAAAATGACACCCGAAAATTGAATGTTTATTATCTGATTGGACCACGTTTTGGTCACTTTTGCATGTCTAATGCCTAAAACCATCCACAGAAGAGATCCTAAAGCATTAATATGAATGTTTTAACAAAAATATCCATTTCAAGAATAGGTAAAATCTAACAATATTTTTGTAAAAATCATATTAATATTTGCTTCCGCGCCCGAATTTTATAATTCTTCATTATATTTTAGCTAAAAAAAACATTGCAACAAAAAAATTGCTATTTTAAGTGTGGTAGGTATTCTACAATCCGGTGCATGCAGCTTACATACAACGTATTTATCAAGAATAGGTAAAATCTGACTTTATTTTTGTAATAACTCATATAAATATTTGCTTCTGCGACCAAAATTTATAAATCTTCATCATATTTTAGCTAAAAGAAAACATTGCACCAAGAAAATTGCTATTTCAAGTGTAGTAGGTATTCTAGAATTCAGCCCATGTAGCTTACAATATACACCGTATTCATCAAGAATAGGTAAATTCTGACTTTATTTTTGTAAAAAATCATATAAATATTTGCTTCGGCGTCTAAATTTTATAATTCTTCTTTATATTTTAGCTTAAAGAAAACATCGCAACAAGAAAATTGCTATTTCAAGTGTGGTATGTATTCTAGAATCCAGCCCATTTAGCTTACAATATACAACGTATTCATCAAGAATATGTAAAATCTGAATTTATTTTTGTAAAATATCATATAAATATTTGCTTGCCCACCCGATATTTATAATTCTTCATCTTATTTTAGCTAAAAGAAAACATTGCAACAAGAAAATTTCTATTTCAAGTGTGGTAGGTATTCTAGAATCCAGCCCATGTAGATTACAATATACGACGTATTCATTAAAATGACACCCGAAATATTGAATGTTTAATATCTGATTGGTACCACGTTTTAGTCACTTTTGCATGTCCAATGCTTAAAACCATCCATAGTATAGATCCTAAAGCATGAATATGAATGTTTTAACAAAAATATCCATTTCAAGAATAGGTAAAATCTGACTTAATTTTTGTGAAAAAACGTATAAATATTTGCTTCCACGCTCAAATTTTATAATTCTTTATCATATTTTAGCTTAAAGAAAACATTGCAACAAGAAAATTGCTATTTCATGTGTGGTAGGTATTCTAGAATCCAGCCCATGTAGTTTACATTATACAACGTATTCATTAAAATGACACCTGAGAATTTAATGTTTATTATCTGATTGGTACCACGTTTAATCTCTTTTGCATGTCCAATGCTTAAAACCATCTATAGTATAGATCCTAAAGCAGGAATATGAATGTTTTAACAAAATTATCCATTTCAAGAATATGTAAAATCTGACCTAATTTTTGTAGAAAATCATATAAATATTTGCTACCACGCCCGAATTTTATAATTCTTTATCATATTTTAGCTAAAAGAAAACATTTCAACAAGAAAATTGCTATTTTAAGTGTGGTAGGTATTCTAGAATCCAGCCCATATAGCTTACAATATACAACGTATTCATCAAGAATAGGTAAAATCTGACTTTATTTTTGTAAAAAATAATATAAGTATTTGCTTCCGCGCCCGAATTTTATAATTCTTCATCATATTTTAGCTACAAGAAAACATTGCAACAAGAAAATTGCTATTTCAAGTGTAGCAGGTATTCTAGAATCCAGCCAATATCGGATACAATATACAACGTATTCATCAAGAATAGGTAAAATCTAAATTTATTTTTGTAAAATATCATATAGATATTTGTTTCAGCGCCCGAATTTTATCCATTTCAAGAATAGGTAAAATCTGACTTTATTTTTGTAAAAAATAATATAAATATTTGCTTCCGCGCCCGAATTTTATAATTCTTCATCATAATTTAGCTACAAGAAAACATTGCAACAAGAAAATTTCTATTTCAAGTGTGGTAGGTATTCTAGATTCCAGCCTATGTAGAATACATTATACAACGTATTTATTAAAATGACACTCGAAAATTTAATGTTTATTATCTGATTGGTACCACGTTTTGGTCACTTTTGCATGTCCAATGCTAAAATTATCCATAGTATAGATCGTAAAGCATGAATATGAATGTTTTAACAAAAATATCCTTTTCAAGAATAGGTAAAATCTGACATTAGTTTTTTAAAAAATCATATAAATATTTGCTTCCGCTCCCGAATTTTATAATTCTGCATCATATTTTAGCTAAAAGAAAACATTGCAACAAGAAAATTGCTATTTCAAGTGTGGTAGGTATTCTAGAATCCAGCCCATGTAGCTCACATTATACAACGTATTCTTTAAAATGACACCCGAAAATTGATTGGTAATTATCTGATTGGTATCACGTTTTGGTCACTTTTGCATGTCCAATGCTAAAATTATCCATAGTATAGATCCTAAAGCATGAATATGAATGTTTTAACAATAATATCCATTTCAAGAATAGGTAAAATCTGACATTATTTTTGTAGAAAATCATATAATTATTTGCTTCCGCGCCCGAATTTTATAATTCTTCATCATATTTCAGCTAAAAGAAAACATTGCAACAAGAAATTTGCTAATTCAAATGTGGTAGGTATTCTAGAATCCAGCACATGTAGCTTACAATATACAACGTATTCATCAAGAATAGGTAAAATCTGACTTTATTTTTGTAAAAAATTATGTAAATATTTGCTTTCGCTCCCGAATTTTATATTTCTGCATCATATTTTAGCTAAAAGAAAACATTGCAACAAGAAAATTGCTATTTCAAGTGTGGTAGGTATTCTAGAATCCAGCCCATGTAGCTCACAATATACAACGTATTCTTTAAAATGACACCCGAAAATTGATTGGCAATTATCTGATTGATACCACGTTTTGGTCACTTTTGCATGTCCAATGCTAAAATTATCCTTAGTATAGATCCTAAAGCATGAATATGAATGTTTTAACAAAAATATCCATTTCAAGAATAGGTAAACTCTGACTTTATATTTGTAAAAAATCGTATAAATATTTGCTTCCGCGCCCGAGTTTTATAATTCTTTATCATATTTTAGCTAAAAGAAAACATTGCAACAAGAAAATTGCTATTTCTAGTGTGGTAGGTATTCTACAATCCAGCCTATGTAGCTGACAATATACAACGTATTCATTAAAATGACACCAGAAAATTAAATGTTTATTATCTGATTGGTACCACGTTTTGGTCACTTTTGTATGTCCAATGCTAAAATTATCCATAGTATAGATCCTAAAGCATTAAAATGAATGTTTTAACAAAAATATCCATTTCAAGAATTTTTTTTTTAAATTTTGTTGAAGATCCTAATTTAAATTGTTTTAAGGTTTGGGAATAAAATGGCGATCTGAATCATATACTTGAAAGTCATGTATTTATTAAACGTTTCGGCCATCGGCGACAGTGGCCATCATCAGTACTGCTAAAAATTGTTAATACAATACTTTGTTGCGACATAAGACAAAAAAATTCTTAAATACAATACATTAATTATAGTAATAGGCATATAGATTGTTACATTGGATTATTATGAAGAGATACATTCCTGTAATTAGAATAGCATTAGTTTCAAAAAAAATTTATGTAAGAAATGTGAAAATACCTCGTAATGTTCTTGTTAATATATTTTAAAAAGTTGAAACATTTGAATTGAAAACTTTTATTGACAATATTGTACACTACATAATGATATTGTTACTTCCACGGTGGAAGGTTGCAGAATGAATCTACGTTTTAAAAATTTTATAAAACAAGTGACAACGGGCGGTTGTACCAACATAATAACTCTGATAAATTGAAGAAATTTTGTTTGAAATAAAGAATTATATTGTGAACTGCTTAATAATGGGAGCCGCGTAATTTAAAATATTGTCAAAATTTGTATGGTTGTACATACTGTAACGATTTATTTAGGTAAATGAAAAACACAAATATACTTAAATAGTTTTTAATGACAACTCTCTGACATCCTCCTCAAAACAAGTCTACGCTAACTAACTTGATAATAATAATTATAACAATATTAACTTGTGAATGATTACAGTCGCGTGTTCGCCACACTGCCCCCTTCTTTAGCACTGTTTCGTCCCGGAACAGATATTGTTTTTCTTCTTCGATGGATCATGACGAAATTTGCACGCAGGCTCTCTTCTACATCTTCAGTGTGCGAAGAAGTAACAGTCAGCCGTTTTCTTAGGAATTGTGGGATTGGAGCAGCATACCAATATCACGATACCTGTAAATCGAAACAAAACTTCGAGCATATTCCTTACAATCCTCCAATTTAAACAATCTAAGCCGCATCCGATTCTGGGTATAGCTAGTTGGAGTATATCATTTTGTAATAAATGATACCGTAAATTTACGAGTGCGCTTTACATTGCCTCATAAGTTTGTTTGTGATGCGACATTTCTTTTGTCACCAAACAGAATACAAACCGTTTTCTTTCTGCATTGGCATCACGTATGTGTAAAGTTTTGCCAACATGCGGCATTTGATTTGCTAATTCATTCACCTGACCGAATTTATTTTTTAAAATTTTTGCGATCCCTTTTGTTATTCTCAAATCCTGAGCAACACTATGCGCCCAAGAGTATTGTTCTGGTACTTCAAATATATCTCGCGTTTTTTCCTCTGTCACACCAAAACGTGCCTTGCGACCATATGAGAACTCTGCCATAAATTCTGTGAAAGACAGTTCTTTATCTTTAATTCGCTTTTCTCGAACATGAACGTGTTGTTCATTTTTATTACCCCTGTATGGTGATAAACGGTTGATGTGGATCACTCGCGGCTTCCCGTTTGGGAGTTTCTTGATTCGATATACCACATCGTTTATTCTTTTCATTACTTTATATGGCCCATCCCAAACAGTTTGAAATTTCGGTGACAAACCACGATGACGTTGGGGGTTATAAAGCCACACTAGATCCTCGGGTTGATATCCCCCTTTTTCTGCTCTCACGTCATACATTTGCTTCATTTTATCACTGGCTATCTGTATGTTTTGTCGTACTTGGCAATGCATGTCGTTTATTCGTTTTCGAAGATCGGCAACATAATCTTCTCCTGCTAGATCTTCTCCAGGTCTACATCCAAATTAAAGGTCGCAAGGCAATCTTAGTTCACGACCGAAAATTACGTTAGCTGGAGTCTACCCCGTAGTTTCATGTATCGCTGACCGATATGCAAGTAAAAATAAGTGGATATATCGGTCCCAGTCTTTTTGATGGCTCGAAATGACTTTTGATAGATACATGTTCATTGTTCGATTCATACGTTCTACCATGCCGTCTGATTGAGGATGTAAGGCCGTAGTTCTTGTTTTTCGAATATCTAAAAGACTGCACATATTCTGGAACAAAGTTGATTCAAAGTTTCTCCCTTGATCGGAATGTAAATCCAATGGTACTCCAAATCGGCTTATCCATTCTTTGACAAGTACTTTGGCAATATTGATCGCTTCCTGATTTGGAAGCGCATAGGCTTCGACCCATTTACTAAAATAATCCATGACGACGACTATGTATTTGTTCTCCTCATCAGTTTTTGGAAAAGGGCCTGCTACGTCTATGGCGATTCTTTCAAAAGGACTTCCCACGTTGTACTGTCGCATGGGTGCTTTTCGTTGTTTATTGGGACCATTGGAGGCGGCGCAGACACTGCACTTCCTACACCAGTTCTTTACATCTTGTCGACAATTTATCCAATAAAATCTTTCACGTACGTTTCTAATGTTTTTTTTACTGCTAGGTGTCCACCTGTAACACCATCGTGAATGTGCCTTAATACTTCTGGTACTCAGCTATGTGGAACCAGTAACTGCAATTTCCGTTGTGTTCCTTCTGGATTCTCCAGGATACCATTTGTGACGTGAAATTCGCGCGATGAAGCGCAGGAGTCACTTACGCACTCTAGCTGGTTTGAGATGCGGCCGCTTGCTTTTAAATAGTGGAGAAGGGGTGGTTCGGAAATAAAAGTTAGAAAAAAAGGAATACAGGGCGCCACGTAATTTTTAACTTAAAAATCACGAAAAAGAACAAAATCGAATTAGATGTCACAGTACCTACTGTAAATATTTTTGTTTCCTGAAAACGTGTAAAATAAGGTTTTTATCTCTAAAATAAAACTCAAAAGCTGCCAAGAATTAATTGTAGAATATACGTTTAATAATGTTTAGTTTGCCGGCGCGAAAAAGCCCGTAACCCGATAGACATCTATACGCCTATTGTTGGCCAACCATACGACGCAGGCAATAAAATACACAGCCAGTTGAGACCGGGTAACGAACAATCCACAAACGGCAAAAATACACGTACAAGTAAATAAATGTTTGTAAACTCTTGGTGCCAGGCACAACAATTAATATCAACAATAACTCTTGGTTGTCATCCAACAATGACGACCATTTAACATTTTCGAAATAAATAAACTAATAATAATATTCTCAAAAAAAGGAAAAGAAAACGTAATATAAACACAACAGAATAGATGGTTGTTTTCAGGGGACAACAATGAAAGTTATAAAAAAAATGTCTATAAAAACTTATCCAGTTTCGGTGGCGGCTGGTCACAGGATTGGTGGGAGTTGGCGGCGGCAGTTGGGGGTTCGGACGATGGTAGGCGGCGACGGCACACACCAGGTGGAAAAGTCCGAAACGTAGACGTGGGGGAATAAATACGTAGATCCTCCGAAGAGTTAGATTCGCATCTCAATCGGTCATCCTCACACGAAGCACATGGTATTCGCGGGACACCACACAACACCAGGGCGAATCACACAAATTCCGATGCTAAAACCCGCACAGCGCGTTACCTCTCAGGTTTAAATAAAATCACTCAGAATATTATTTATTTCTACGTTGGAAGAAGAGAAAATATCAATGCCCGCTCGCAAACAACTTTCCTCTCAGACCGTTCGAAGAAAAATCTCCCCCATTCCCGGAAATTCCTCACGTTTTTCAAACAAAAACCAATCTCACAGCGGAAGACGAAAGAGACAACCAATCATACGTATTTTTAAAGAAAAGAAGAAATTTGTGAGCTACGGACCCATCCACAACAGCAAGAATTAAATTCTACACGGTTAATAATTCGAATAGGAGTTTCATTATATTTCAAATATCAATGAAGAGCTCATACTGTTCTAATATTATCGTTAACAAGAGAAGATATTATAATAAGATGTGATTTTATTTATTTAAACTTTTTATTACACGAAGCTAGTGCAGACGCACCTTTAAACTACGGACAGCTGCCAACTCTCCGCAGCTTGTCAAATATTATAAAAAACAAACACAAGGTAACTTAACCTATGTGGAATGAAATTTAAAATGTGGAACAATATTTAAATCAAAGGCAAAAATTAAGGAGGAACAAGTAAGTTTATACACAGTTAACAACAATGCGCTATATGGAAATGTCTACTGCAGCTAAATACTAATACAAAAAGGAACGTTATGAACTGTTTGGATGGAAGAGTCTGGCTCTCGAAACAGGAAATCTCACACACTAGAATCAAAGATGATAAGAAAATAAGGAAAGAGGTAATGTACCAAAAAGAACCGTAACACATTTTCTAGGGTAATTGAATCCCATTGGGCCCAATAAGATTTTATTGTCTGTGAGAAAGAAGCTACATTCTCCCAAATTGACCTTTCTCCTGTGCTCTTCCATTCCAGAATTATTTTCAGATCGGGATCATTTGCCTGAGCCTTCTGTAATTCACTTGGTTGCCATGAGTAATCGATAACAGCTGTTCTCTGTATCCAAGCAATTTTTTCCTCTAGACGACTACAATATTGACAATTCAATGGGCATGGTCTTCTGGATAGTGCATCCACATTTCGATGATTATTTCCAGCCCGATGTTCTGCAGCTAAATACTAATACAAAAAGGAACGTTATGAACTGTTTGGATGAAAGAGTCTGGCTCTCGAAACAGGAAATCTCACACACTAGAATCAAAGATGATAAGAAAATAAGGAAAGAGGTAATGTACCAAAAAGAACCGTAACAATTCCCCCCTCAACTTCCTTGAGATTTAATTTCTCCGAAAATAAACTCACAACAAAAGAATTAAACAAGAGACTAAACTAGAAACCAAAAATAAATATAATAAACTACAGAACGGCGAGGGCTAACTTTCTGCATTACACTCTCTCTGTTCATTATGTACACGTCAGTTATTGTTTGTAGCGACTTCGTCTGCTTCAGGTCCAGTCCCGCAAGAATTTCCAGTGCTATCTTCCAGTTCATAGACACACTGTGAAGCTTTCTTTCGCACTTTGTACGGCCCTACAAACTTGGCGGCAAGTTTGCTGGCATAATGGTCAGCAGCGCTGAAGAGCTTAAAATTCCTACGCCAGACTGTCTGTCCTACAGTATACTCTACTGGCCTGCGACGAAGATCATAGCGCCTTTTACTCCGCGCGTGAGCTCCAAGCGTTTACGCACTTCGGCGAAGATCTTGTCCATCTGTCTTGGCTTTTTCTCCGTCACACCACTAAGGTCTACGTCGAAGGTACCATCCGGACTTACAGCATCAACTGCGTAATCCGTGCCCAACAAGATTTGCTCTCTACCACAGTTCGCAAAGTAGGGAGTGCAACCAGTCACCTTATGTACTTGTGTACGTATCGCACAACTAATTGACGGTAAATATTCATCCCACCTTCGTTGGTTGTCGGCCACATAGGACGACAGCATAGTCTTAATTACCTTATTCACCCTTTCAGTGGGGTTGTTCTGTGGGTGGTAGTAAGCGTTGAATAACGTATTTACTGCATAGTTCGCACAAAGTTGTTGGAATTCTCTGCTGCGAAACTGACCTCCATTGTCGCATATCAAGTACTGCGGCACACCGAACAATAGAAATACTCCTTCTTCTACGTGTTTGACGACTGCCTGCGCTGTAGCCGTCCGCATGGGAAAGGTAAGAACAAATTTGGTCAAGAAATCGCACACGGCTAAAATATAGCAAAAACCTTTAGTAGACGGTGGCAAAGGACCCATAATATCGACGCTCATCAGTTGAAAAGGCCTAAAGACTCTTGGACGCGTACCCATCAAACCCGGAGGACGCTTCTATTCCACCTTATGCTCGATGCACGTCACGCATCGTCTGCAATGCGCCACCACATCCACTTTCATTTTCGGCTAGTAATACCGCGTACGCAGCCGATGGTAGGTTTTAAAGATCCCCGGGTGGCCAGAAGTGGGTGGCTCATGCGCGAGCTTAAGAATTTCTTGCCGCTGATCCTTCGGAATCACGCGCTTCCACGAGTCGTGCTCATCAGCCATATTAGGGCCTCTGGGTCGGACGTATTTATAAAGTATTCCGTCTTGAATTCTCCAAACAGGGAATGTCCTTGGCTGCGCTTCCACTCGCTGCCGAACTTTATGGTACCACGGATCGGAAATATCCTCAACAGGAAGAGGTACATCAACTACATTTACCACTAGCACGGCTCTAGAGAGGCAATCCGGCACCACGTGGTCTTTTCCTTTGCGGTGCACGATAGTAAAGTCGTACTGCTGGAGCTTGACTGCCCATCTGCACAACTTCCCATTCGGATCCGCCAAATTGTTTAGCCATACCAACGAATGATGGTCGGTCACTACCGTGAAATGGGTACCCTTCAGGTACGGTCGAAATTTGGACAAGGCGCAAACAACCGCCAGGCATTCTCTCTCGGTCGTCGAGTAGTTCCGCTTGCTTTTCGTCAGCGATATACTCAGAAAGCACACGACACGTTCTCCATCCTCAAACGACTGGGAAAGAACCGCCCCTAAACCAAAACTACTGGCATCCGTCTGGACCGTAAATGGCCGAGAGAAGTCAGGACAAGTCAGAATCGGTGCTGAAACCAATCTCTCCTTCAGCCTAAGAAAAGAATCCTGACATTCTTCCGTCCACATCCACTTCTGGTGACGTTTCGTCAAGTTAGTGAGAGGAGCACTGATCGCCGCGAAGTCCCGGACAAACCGACGATACCAGTTTGCCATACCCAGGAAACTTCTTACATCGGAAACACAGGTAGGTACAGGAATGTTCATTATAGCGCTTACCTTTTCTGGATCCACTCTCAATCCCTGCCTATCTACAATATATCCCAAGTAGCGCAACTCAGGACGACAGAATTGACACTTACTACGGTTCAAGGTGAGCCCCGCCGCAGAAACACGCTCAAAAATTTTCTTTAGTATACTCAGATGATCCTCGAAGCTCTCTGCGATCACAATAATGTCATCTAAGTATACAAAGACGAACGGCTCTAAGTCTGGACCGAGAACTCTCTCAATGCCAAACAGCCAGTCCGAAGGGCATCCTCTTAAAGTGATACAGCCCTCGACCAGGGACTGTAAAGGCAGTGTACTCCCTGCTGCAAGGACTGACCGGGATTTGCCAGTAGGCAGACTTAATATCCAGGGAGCTGAGATATTTGGCCCCTCTTAAGCGATCTAAGATGCTAGAGACGTAAGGTATCGGATACGCATCTTTCTTGGTGACTTTATTGAGCTTCCGATAGTCGATGCAGAACCGATATCCTCCGTCTTTCTTTGGGACCAACAGAATCGGGGATAACCATGGACTATTGGACGGCTCGATGATATCATCAGCCAGCATCTTTTCCAACTCAACATCGACATGGTTCATCATGACCGGTGACAAGGGATAGTATCGTTGCTTGATCGGCTCCGAAGTCGTCACGATCTTGTGTTCGATCAAGGCAGTGCACCCCAGTTTATCCCCTACACCTGCCCAATGCTCATCGACAACCTGCTGAAGTCGTTGCTGCTGATCTGAAGTCAAGAGAACCATATTACCAGATGATGAACAAATACTTGCTGTGGCCGAAAAATTCCACACTTCTTTCCTTAAGTCTGGTACTATGCCCATAAGCCTCCAAAAGTCCATACCTAAGATGACGCTGTGAGTCACTTTGGGTACAACTAGAAAATTAATCAGCTTGATGCGATCCATGAGACGAACGGGAACAGTACCGTGCCTAAGCTTTCACATTCATTCCCATCAACAAAAAAAAACTTTAACTAACTAACTACCCGTAAGGCTCCGACTAACTATAATAAGCGAAATCCTCTAATATTTTTCCTATAAGGAACCGCAATAACAAAAAAATATAACAATGGCCACAACAATGGTCGCAACAATGACCACAACAATGGCCGCAACAATGTCCCCAACAATGCCCTCAACAATGGCCGCAACAATGGCTGCAACAATGGCCGCAACAATGGCCTCTTCAATGGCCCGTTTCTATTTCTTTTGACGCATTGTCCCACGTTTAGGGCGTCAGATTTGTGACGTGAAATTCGCGCGATGAAGCGCAGGAGTCACTTACGCACTCTAGCTTGTTTAAGATGCGGCCGCTTGCTTTTAAACAGTGGAGAAGGGGTGGTTCGGAAATAAAAGTTAGAAAAAAAGGAATACAGGGCGCCACGTAATTTTTAACTTAAAAATCACGAAAAAGAACATCGAATTAGATGTCACAGTACCTACCATAAATATTATTGTTTCCTGAAAACATGTAAAATAAGGTTTTTATCTCTAAAATAAAACTCAAAAGCTGCCAAGAATTAATTGTAGAATATACGTTTAATAATGTTTAGTTTGTCGGCGCGAAAAAGCCCGTAACCCGATAGACATCTATACGCCTATTGTTGGCCAACCATACGACGCAGGCAATAAAATACACAGTTAGTTGAGACCGGGTAACGAACAATCCACGAACGGCAAAAATACACGTACAAGTAAATAAATGTTTATAAACTCTTAGTGCCACGCACAACAATTAATATCAACAATAACTCTTGGTTGTCATCCAACAATGACGACCATTTAACATTTTCGAAATAAATAAACTAATAATAATGTTCTCAAAAAAAGGAAAAGAAAACGTAGTATAAACACAACAGAATAGATGGTTGTTTTCAGGGGACAACAATGAAAGTTATAAAAAAAATGTCTATAAAAACTTATCCAGTTCCGGTGGCGGCTAATCACAGGATTAGTGGGAGTTGGCGGCGGCAGTTGGGGGTGCGGACGATGGTAGGCGGCGACGGCACACACCAGGTGGAAAAGTCCAAAACGTAGACGTGGGGGAATAAATACGTAGATCCTCCGAAGAGTTAGATTCGCATCTCAATCGGTCATCCTCACACGAAGCACATGGTATTCGCGGGACACCACACAACACCAGGGCGAATCACACAAATTCCGATGCTAAAATCCGCACAGCGCGTTACCTCTCAGATTTAAATAAAAGCACTCGGAATATTATTTATTTCCACGTTGGAAGAAAAGAAAATACCAATGCCCGCTCGCAAACAACTTTTCTCTCAGACCGTTCGAAGAAGAATCTCCCCCATTCCCGGAAATTCCTCACGTTTTTCAAACAAAAACCAATCTCACAGCGGAAGAAGAAAGAGACAACCAATCATACGTATTTTTAAAGAAAAGAAGATATTTGTGAGCTGCAGACCCATCCACAACAGCAAGAATTAAATTCTACACGGTTAATAATTCGAATAGGAGTTTAATTATATTTCAAATATCAATGAAGAGCCCATACTGCTCTAATATTATCGTTAACAAAAGAAGACATTATAATAAGATGTGATTTTATTTATTTAAACTTTTTATTATACGAAGCTAGTGCGGACGCACCTTTAAACTACGGACAGCTGCCAACTCTCCGCAGCTTGTCAAATATTATAAACAACAAACACAAGGTAACTTAACCTATGTGGAATGAAATTTAAAATGTGGAACAATATTTAAATCAAAGGCAAAAATTAAGGAGGAACAAGTAAGTTTATACATAGTTAACAACAATGCGCTATATGGAAATGTCTACTGCAGCTAAATACTATTACAAAAAGGAACGTTATGAACTGTTTGGATGGAAGAGTCTGGCTCTCGAAACAGGAAATCTCACACACTAGAATCAAAGATGATAAGAAAATAAGGAAAGAGGTAATGTACCAAAAAGAACCGTAACATATTTTCTAGGGTAATTAAATCCCATTGGGCCCAATAAGATTTTATTGTCTGTGAGAAAGAAGCTACATTCTCCCAAATTAACCTTTCTCCTGTGCTCTTCCATTCCAGAATTATTTTCAGATCGGGATCATTTGCCTGAGCCTTCTGTAATTCACTTGGTTGCCATGAGTCATCGATAACAGCTGTTCTCTGTATCCAAGCAATTTTTTCCTCTAGACGACTACAATATTGACAATTCAATGGGCATGGTCTTCTGGATAGTGCATCCGCATTTCGATGATTATTTCCAGCCCGATGTTCAATTGTAAAATTGTACTCTTGCAATCTTTCAATCTATGCAATGGTCGATTTTTACATTTCCGATGTAGATGTGAACAATTACTTCGCCATGAACACTAGCTACTTCACCAGTGGCTGTGCGGAGTCGACATCTGCTAGATAATAATTTAGATCCTTTTCCTAAAATATCAGGTCTAATGAGGTGATAAAAAACTTCCTGGATAGCAGTCAATAATTTTTATTAAAATCGGCCTCTACCGGTTTCGGCTACTCCTTAGCCTTCATCAGGAGCTGTTAACAATGTATTTATTTGTTATAAAAAGTTTTACAAAAAATTTTTATGAAAGTTTAAACTTACGTGATTTTTAAAATTTGTAATAATTATACATATAGACAGTAAAACACATTAAATTTCCGAAAAACATACTAACAACACACATTTGGACGTCACAATTAAAAAAATAAATAAATAAATAGTGTAAAATTCTCTTAAATCGTCAAAATTATAAAAAATGTGATAAAATTGCACCCTGTGAAAATTTTAAATTTTGTTTTAGCTTGTTCAATTAGTTTATTTTAAATTTAATATTACCGCCACGTTTAAATTTTATGTATATCTTCTTATTCTTGTTATTTTATTTTATTTGTTTTAACTTTATATTTTATTATTGTATTTTATTTGTATTTATTATTATATTTTTTTATGTTATTGTATATTGAGCTTAGGTTAGTTATATCTGTTTTTAAGTTAATGTTATTTTTATCATTGTTAATATGTAACATTTCAAGTGTTAGCCTTTTGTTTAAATTGTGTTCAGTGTCTAAGATTTTTGTGTTTTCGAAGTTAAAGCTGTGGCCAGTTGATTGTGCATGATTAACTAAGGCACATTTTCCTTTGTTATTGTTATTATTTTGGCAATTTCTTTTGTGTTCTTCTAATCTTATTTGTAGGTAGCGTTTAGTTTGTCCAGTATATTGTGCATTACATTCGGAGCAGGGAATTTTGTGTATGACGTTTGATTTTTGTTTATTGTCAATTGGCGCTTTTGTTTTACTGAATAAATTACCAATTGTTTTGGTTTGCTTGAATGCTATTGTAATATTTAAATTTGTCATAAAAAGTTTTTTTAAATTTAAAGCTAGGCCATCTACATATGTGTACGGAAAATATTTTTTGTTCGGGTCTATATTATTTATTGTTGTACGGTTATTTGCATCATCATTATTTTCATCTTGATCTGTTTTATTTTTTATTTTATTCATGACACCATTAATAATTCCTTTCGGATAATCATTTTGTTTAAGAAGATATGTTACATATTCTAATATCTCTTTCCGATGTGATTTTGAGGTTAGTTTGAGTGCTCTGTGTATAAGATTCGTTGCGTTATTAATTAACTGATTTTTCGGATGTTTTGATTTGTAATTAAGGTATCTGGTGCTGGCAGTGGGTTTTTTGTACCATTTAGTAGTAATAGTTCCATCATTGTGTCTCATTACTGTCATATCAAGAAATGGAAGAGAATTTTGTTTCTCTATTTCAACAGTAAATTGTAAATTAACGTTATAGTTATTAAACGTAGTGAGTGTTTCATCTACTTTGTCTGCAGGTATTATTAGGAACAAATCATCCACATATTTTTTTATGATTGTACATTGAAATGAAAGTAACGGTAACACAGTATCCAGTAGCCTATCCATTACTAAGTTTGCTACAATCGGGCTGAGTGATGAACCCATTGCAGTCCCCCATACCTGTTTGTAATATTTGTCTTTGTACTTAAAATAACCTTCTTTTAAACATAAGTTAATTAAATCAAAAAATTCTTTAATGGGTATTTTTGTTCATTGTGATATGTGGGTCCATTCTTCTTTTATAGCATCAAGTACTAATTCCAGGGGAATGTTTGTGAAAAGGGATACAACATCTAATGAAATAAATATATGACCTTCAGGTACTATTATTTGTGTGATGTTTTGTTGGAATTCAAAAGAATTTCTGATGTAATATTCTTCTTTTTCTAGTCCTTTCAGATTAGACGCAAGGAACTTGGCCATTTCATCCAGGGGAGAATTTATACCGGATACAATCGGTCTTAATGGGTAATTAGCTTTGTGAACTTTTATTAATCCATATATTCTCGGAGGAATTGAATTATCTTTAGAAATTTTCTTTTTTGTGGGCAGATCAATGTAATTTTTGTCATACAGATATTTCACCATTTTGTTGCATTTATTTTGTATTTTTTTAGTAATGTCTTCCTCTATTTGTTGATACACTTTTCTGTCATTTAGCAATTCTTTCATTTTATTGTCATAGTCTGTTTCGTATATGGCTACAGTTTTATTTGTTTTATCTGCTTTAATAATTAAAATGTCTTTATTATTCTGTAAAAAGGATTTTGTAAAATTATATTGTTTATTTAAAGTACTATTGTTATTGTTTATATTTGATTTTTTGCAGAAATTGGTTACTATATTCGTGAATTGCGCCCTGACAGTTTCACGTACGTCATTGTCATCTGTGGAACTTAAAATTAATTCTGTGTCTGCAATTAATTTGAAAATGGGTATTTCTTGTGGCAAATGAGGTACACTAAATTTTGGACCAAGTGCTAGCATTTCAGTTACTTCTGGTGGGAAATTTACTGATGTCAAGTTCATGAACCAATCTTTTGATATGTTATTGCTATTATTATTATTTTGGATGATTCTATTTAATTTATTAATTTGGGTAGATTTATGTTTTTTGCTACAGAACTCAAACTCCTTTTGTAACATTAATTTGATTTTTGCCCAATGTATATAACTGACATTTTGTCGTAAGATTTCATAGTGGTGGTAATATTTTATTTCTAACTTATTGATATGCCAACAAGTGATTTTAATTTCTAAATTAAGCGTTTGTTTTTGAAAATTTTTAACTATATTGTTTGTCTGATTTTTAAAAGGATTATTTTTAAGTAATATATGATTTAAACATCTAAAATTATTACTGATGTGCTTTGGAACTACATCATTTTGTTTGCATCGTAATAAAAAAATTCTTTGATTTATAGCTGACGTTAATTTATCACTACATTTAAGTATTTGTTTTAGATGGTACTTAGCTAGGGTGCCGTAGACGCTAGTAATTTCAGCAATAATACTTCCCATAGTGTGTTGTAAGTTTACAGAAATTGGAGATTATGATGGGTGCGATTATCCTGCGGGTTTGATGAAAGTAAGACTTCTTGACTGGAAAAATTGTGAGGTGATAAAAAACTTCCTGGATAGCAGTCAATAATTTTTATTAAAATCGGCCTCTACCGGTTTCGGCTACTCCTTAGCCTTCATCAGGAGCTGTTAACAATGTATTTATTTGTTATAAAAAGTTTTACAAAAATTTTTTATGAAAGTTTAAACTTACGTGATTTTTAAAATTTGTAATAATTATACATATAGACAGTAAAACACATTAAATTTCCGAAAAACATACTAACAACACACATTTGGACGTCACAATTAAAAAAATAAATAAATAAATAGTGTAAAATTCTCTTAAATCGTCAAAATTATAAAAAATGTGATAAAATTGCACCCTGTGAAAATTTTAAATTTTGTTTTAGCTTGTTCAATTAGTTTATTTTAAATTTAATATTACCGCCACGTTTAAATTTTATGTATATCTTCTTATTCTTGTTATTTTATTTTATTTGTTTTAACTTTATATTTTATTATTGTATTTTATTTGTATTTATTATTATATTTTATTATGTTATTGTATATTGAGCTTAGGTTAGTTATATCTGTTTTTAAGTTAATGTTATTTTTATCATTGTTAATATGTAACATTTCAAGTGTTAGCCTTTTGTTTAAATTGTGTTCAGTGTCTAAGATTTTTGTGTTTTCGAAGTTAAAGCTGTGGCCAGTTGATTGTGCATGATTAACTAAGGCACATTTTCCTTTGTTATTGTTATTATTTTGGCAATTTCTTTTGTGTTCTTCTAATCTTATTTGTAGGTAGCGTTTAGTTTGTCCAGTATATTGTGCATTACATTCGGAGCAGGGAATTTTGTATATGACGTTTGATTTTTGTTTATTGTCAATTGGCGCTTTTGTTTTACTGAATAAATTACAAATTGTTTTGGTTTGCTTGAATGCTATTGTAATATTTAAATTTGTCATAAAAAGTTTTTTTAAATTTAAAGCTAGGCCATCTACATATGTGTACGGAAAATATTTTTTGTTCGGGTCTATATTATTTATTGTTGTACGGTTATTTGCATCATCATTATTTTCATCTTGATCTGTTTTATTTTTTATTTTATTCATGACACCATTAATAATTCCTTTCGGATAATCATTTTGTTTAAGAAGATATGTTACATATTCTAATATCTCTTTCCGATGTGATTTTGAGGTTAGTTTGAGTGCTCTGTGTATAAGATTCGTTGCGTTATTAATTAACTGATTTTTCGGATGTTTTGATTTGTAATTAAGGTATCTGGTGCTGGCAGTGGGTTTTTTGTACCATTTAGTAGTAATAGTTCCATCATTGTGTCTCATTACTGTCATATCAAGAAATGGAAGAGAATTTTGTTTCTCTATTTCAACAGTAAATTGTAAATTAACGTTATAGTTATTAAACGTAGTGAGTGTTTCATCTACTTTGTCTGCAGGTATTATTAGGAACAAATCATCCACATATTTTTTTATGATTGTACATTGAAATGAAAGTAACGGTAACACAGTATCCAGTAGCCTATCCATTACTAAGTTTGCTACAATCGGGCTGAGTGATGAACCCATTGCAGTCCCCCATACCTGTTTGTAATATTTGTCTTTGTACTTAAAATAACCTTCTTTTAAACATAAGTTAATTAAATCAAAAAATTCTTTAATGGGTATTTTTGTTCATTGTGATATGTGGGTCCATTCTTCTTTTATAGCATCAAGTACTAATTCCAGGGGAATGTTTGTGAAAAGGGATACAACATCTAATGAAATAAATATATGACCTTCAGGTACTATTATTTGTGTGATGTTTTGTTGGAATTCAAAAGAATTTCTGATGTAATATTCTTCTTTTTCTAGTCCTTTCAGATTAGACGCAAGGAACTTGGCCATTTCATCCAGGGGAGAATTTATACCGGATACAATCGGTCTTAATGGGTAATTAGCTTTGTGAACTTTTATTAATCCATATATTCTCGGAGGAATTGAATTATCTTTAGAAATTTTCTTTTTTGTGGGCAGATCAATGTAATTTTTGTCATACAGATATTTCACCATTTTGTTGCATTTATTTTGTATTTTTTTAGTAATGTCTTCCTCTATTTGTTGATACACTTTTCTGTCATTTAGCAATTCTTTCATTTTATTGTCATAGTCTGTTTCGTATATGGCTACAGTTTTATTTGTTTTATCTGCTTTAATAATTAAAATGTCTTTATTATTCTGTAAAAAGGATTTTGTAAAATTATATTGTTTATTTAAAGTACTATTGTTATTGTTTATATTTGATTTTTTGCAGAAATTGGTTACTATATTCGTGAATTGCGCCCTGACAGTTTCACGTACGTCATTGTCATCTGTGGAACTTAAAATTAATTCTGTGTCTGCAATTAATTTGAAAATGGGTATTTCTTGTGGCAAATGAGGTACACTAAATTTTGGACCAAGTGCTAGCATTTCAGTTACTTCTGGTGGGAAATTTACTGATGTCAAGTTCATGAACCAATCTTTTGATATGTTATTGCTATTATTATTATTTTGGATGATTCTATTTAATTTATTAATTTGGGTAGATTTATGTTTTTTGCTACAGAACTCAAACTCCTTTTGTAACATTAATTTGATTTTTGCCCAATGTATATAACTGACATTTTGTCGTAAGATTTCATAGTGGTGGTAATATTTTATTTCTAACTTATTGATATGCCAACAAGTGATTTTAATTTCTAAATTAAGCGTTTGTTTTTGAAAATTTTTAACTATATTGTTTGTCTGATTTTTAAAAGGATTATTTTTAAGTAATATATGATTTAAACATCTAAAATTATTACTGATGTGCTTTGGAACTACATCATTTTGTTTGCATCGTAATAAAAAAATTCTTTGATTTATAGCTGACGTTAATTTATCACTACATTTAAGTATTTGTTTTAGATGGTACTTAGCTAGGGTGCCGTAGACGCTAGTAATTTCAGCAATAATACTTCCCATAGTGTGTTGTAAGTTTACAGAAATTGGAGATTATGATGGGTGCGATTATCCTGCGGGTTTGATGAAAGTAAGACTTCTTGACTGGAAAAATTGTGAGGTGATAAAAAACTTCCTGGATAGCAGTCAATAATTTTTATTAAAATCGGCCTCTACCGGTTTCGGCTACTCCTTAGCCTTCATCAGGAGCTGTTAACAATGTATTTATTTGTTATAAAAAGTTTTACAAAAATTTTTTATGAAAGTTTAAACTTACGTGATTTTTAAAATTTGTAATAATTATACATATAGACAGTAAAACACATTAAATTTCCGAAAAACATACTAACAACACACATTTGGACGTCACAATTAAAAAAATAAATAAATAAATAGTGTAAAATTCTCTTAAATCGTCAAAATTATAAAAAATGTGATAAAATTGCACCCTGTGAAAATTTTAAATTTTGTTTTAGCTTGTTCAATTAGTTTATTTTAAATTTAATATTACCGCCACGTTTAAATTTTATGTATATCTTCTTATTCTTGTTATTTTATTTTATTTGTTTTAACTTTATATTTTATTATTGTATTTTATTTGTATTTATTATTATATTTTATTATGTTATTGTATATTGAGCTTAGGTTAGTTATATCTGTTTTTAAGTTAATGTTATTTTTATCATTGTTAATATGTAACATTTCAAGTGTTAGCCTTTTGTTTAAATTGTGTTCAGTGTCTAAGATTTTTGTGTTTTCGAAGTTAAAGCTGTGGCCAGTTGATTGTGCATGATTAACTAAGGCACATTTTCCTTTGTTATTGTTATTATTTTGGCAATTTCTTTTGTGTTCTTCTAATCTTATTTGTAGGTAGCGTTTAGTTTGTCCAGTATATTGTGCATTACATTCGGAGCAGGGAATTTTGTATATGACGTTTGATTTTTGTTTATTGTCAATTGGCGCTTTTGTTTTACTGAATAAATTACAAATTGTTTTGGTTTGCTTGAATGCTATTGTAATATTTAAATTTGTCATAAAAAGTTTTTTTAAATTTAAAGCTAGGCCATCTACATATGTGTACGGAAAATATTTTTTGTTCGGGTCTATATTATTTATTGTTGTACGGTTATTTGCATCATCATTATTTTCATCTTGATCTGTTTTATTTTTTATTTTATTCATGACACCATTAATAATTCCTTTCGGATAATCATTTTGTTTAAGAAGATATGTTACATATTCTAATATCTCTTTCCGATGTGATTTTGAGGTTAGTTTGAGTGCTCTGTGTATAAGATTCGTTGCGTTATTAATTAACTGATTTTTCGGATGTTTTGATTTATAATTAAGGTATCTGGTGCTGGCAGTGGGTTTTTTGTACCATTTAGTAGTAATAGTTCCATCATTGTGTCTCATTACTGTCATATCAAGAAATGGAAGAGAATTTTGTTTCTCTATTTCAACAGTAAATTGTAAATTAACGTTATAGTTATTAAACGTAGTGAGTGTTTCATCTACTTTGTCTGCAGGTATTATTAGGAACAAATCATCCACATATTTTTTTATGATTGTTCATTGAAATGAAAGTAACGGTAACACAGTATCCAGTAGCCTATCCATTACTAAGTTTGCTACAATCGGGCTGAGTGATGAACCCATTGCAGTCCCCCATACCTGTTTGTAATATTTGTCTTTGTACTTAAAATAACCTTCTTTTAAACATAAGTTAATTAAATCAAAAAATTCTTTCATGGGTATTTTTGTTCTTTGTGATATGTGGGTCCATTCTTCTTTTATAGCATCAAGTACTAATTCCAGGGGAATGTTTGTGAAAAGGGATACAACATCTAATGAAATAAATATATGACCTTCAGGTACTATTATTTGTGTGATGTTTTGTTGGAATTCAAAAGAATTTCTGATGTAATATTCTTCTTTTTCTAGTCCTTTCAGATTAGACGCAAGGAACTTGGCCATTTCATCCAGGGGAGAATTTATACCGGATAAACGTGGCGGTAATATTAAATTTAAAATAAACTAATTGAACAAGCTAAAACAAAATTTAAAATTTTCACAGGGTGCAATTTTATCACATTTTTTATAATTTTGACGATTTAAGAGAATTTTACACTATTTATTTATTTATTTTTTTAATTGTGACGTCCAAATGTGTGTTGTTAGTATGTTTTTCGGAAATTTAATGTGTTTTACTGTCTATATGTATAATTATTACAAATTTTAAAAATCACGTAAGTTTAAACTTTTATAAAAATTTTTTGTAAAACTTTTTATAACAAATAAATACATTGTTAACAGCTCCTGATGAAGGCTAAGGAGTAGCCGAAACCGGTAGAGGCCGATTTTAATAAAAATTATTGTCTGCTATCCAGGAAGTTTTTTATCACCTCACAATTTTTCCAGTCAAGAAGTCTTACTTTCATCAAACCCGCAGGATAATCGCACCCATCATAATCTCCAATTTCTGTAAACTTACAACACACTATGGGAAGTATTATTGCTGAAATTACTAGCGTCTACGGCACCCTAGCTAAGTACCATCTAAAACAAATACTTAAATGTAGTGATAAATTAACGTCAGCTATAAATCAAAGAATTTTTTTATTACGATGCAAACAAAATGATGTAGTTCCAAAGCACATCAGTAATAATTTTAGATGTTTAAATCATATATTACTTAAAAATAATCCTTTTAAAAATCAGACAAACAATATAGTTAAAAATTTTCAAAAACAAACGCTTAATTTAGAAATTAAAATCACTTGTTGGCATATCAATAAGTTAGAAATAAAATATTACCATCACTATGAAATCTTACGACAAAATGTCAGTTATATACATTGGGCAAAAATCAAATTAATGTTACAAAAGGAGTTTGAGTTCTGTAGCAAAAAACATAAATCTACCCAAATTAATAAATTAAATAGAATCATCCAAAATAATAATAATAGCAATAACATATCAAAAGATTGGTTCATGAACTTGACATCAGTAAATTTCCCACCAGAAGTAACTGAAATGCTAGCACTTGGTCCAAAATTTAGTGTACCTCATTTGCCACAAGAAATACCCATTTTCAAATTAATTGCAGACACAGAATTAATTTTAAGTTCCACAGATGACAATGACGTACGTGAAACTGTCAGGGCGCAATTCACGAATATAGTAACCAATTTCTGCAAAAAATCAAATATAAACAATAACAATAGTACTTTAAATAAACAATATAATTTTACAAAATCCTTTTTACAGAATAATAAAGACATTTTAATTATTAAAGCAGATAAAACAAATAAAACTGTAGCCATATACGAAACAGACTATGACAATAAAATGAAAGAATTGCTAAATGACAGAAAAGTGTATCAACAAATAGAGGAAGACATTACTAAAAAAATACAAAATAAATGCAACAAAATGGTGAAATATCTGTATGACAAAAATTACATTGATCTGCCCACAAAAAAGAAAATTTCTAAAGATAATTCAATTCCTCCGAGAATATATGGATTAATAAAAGTTCACAAAGCTAATTACCCATTAAGACCGATTGTATCCGGTATAAATTCTCCCCTGGATGAAATGGCCAAGTTCCTTGCGTCTAATCTGAAAGGACTAGAAAAAGAAGAATATTACATCAGAAATTCTTTTGAATTCCAACAAAACATCACACAAATAATAGTACCTGAAGGTCATATATTTATTTCATTAGATGTTGTATCCCTTTTCACAAACATTCCCCTGGAATTAGTACTTGATGCTATAAAAGAAGAATGGACCCACATATCACAATGAACAAAAATACCCATGAAAGAATTTTTTGATTTAATTAACTTATGTTTAAAAGAAGGTTATTTTAAGTACAAAGACAAATATTACAAACAGGTATGGGGGACTGCAATGGGTTCATCACTCAGCCCGATTGTAGCAAACTTAGTAATGGATAGGCTACTGGATACTGTGTTACCGTTACTTTCATTTCAATGTACAATCATAAAAAATATGTGGATGATTTGTTCCTAATAATACCTGCAGACAAAGTAGATGAAACACTCACTACGTTTAATAACTATAACGTTAATTTACAATTTACTGTTGAAATAGAGAAACAAAATTCTCTTCCATTTCTTGATATGACAGTAATGAGACACAATGATGGAACTATTACTACTAAATGGTACAAAAAACCCACTGCCAGCACCAGATACCTTAATTACAAATCAAAACATCCGAAAAATCTGTTAATTAATAACGCAACGAATCTTATACACAGAGCACTCAAACTAACCTCAAAATCACATCGGAAAGAGATATTAGAATATGTAACATATCTTCTTAAACAAAATGATTATCCGAAAGGAATTATTAATGGTGTCATGAATAAAATAAAAAATAAAACAGATCAAGATGAAAATAATGATGATGCAAATAACCGTACAACAATAAATAATATAGACCCGAACAAAAAATATTTTCCGTACACATATGTAGATGGCCTAGCTTTAAATTTAAAAAAACTTTTTATGACAAATTTAAATATTACAATAGCATTCAAGCAAACCAAAACAATTGGTAATTTATTCAGTAAAACAAAAGCGCCAATTGACAATAAACAAAAATCAAACGTCATATACAAAATTCCCTGCTCCGAATGTAATGCACAATATACTGGACAAACTAAACGCTACCTACAAATAAGATTAGAAGAACACAAAAGAAATTGCCAAAATAATAACAATAACAAAGGAAAATGTGCCTTAGTTAATCATGCACAATCAACTGGCCACAGCTTTAACTTCGAAAACACAAAAATCTTAGACACTGAACACAATTTAAACAAAAGGCTAACACTTGAAATGTTACATATTAACAATGATAAAAATAACATTAACTTAAAAACAGATATAACTAACCTAAGCTCAATATACAATAACATAATAAAATATAATAATAAATACAAATAAAATACAATAATAAAATATAAAGTTAAAACAAATAAAATAAAATAACAAGAATAAGAAGATATACATAAAATTTAAACGTGGCGGTAATATTAAATTTAAAATAAACTAATTGAACAAGCTAAAACAAAATTTAAAATTTTCACAGGGTGCAATTTTATCACATTTTTTATAATTTTGACGATTTAAGAGAATTTTACACTATTTATTTTTTTTTTTTTTTAATTGTGACGTCCAAATGTGTGTTGTTAGTATGTTTTTCGGAAATTTAATGTGTTTTACTGTCTATATGTATAATTATTACAAATTTTAAAAATCACGTAAGTTTAAACTTTCATAAAAATTTTTTGTAAAACTTTTTATAACAAATAAATACATTGTTAACAGCTCCTGATGAAGGCTAAGGAGTAGCCGAAACCGGTAGAGGCCGATTTTAATAAAAATTATTGACTGCTATCCAGGAAGTTTTTTATCACCTCACAATTTTTCCAGTCAAGAAGTCTTACTTTCATCAGGTCTAATAATTGTCCTAGTCGCACCCGTATCCAACAGCAAAGAACATGGTTTCCCATTTACAAAACCGTCTACGAAGATACTGTAGGAAAGAATATGTAATGAATTGACACTTACCATGATATCTGGGGCTATTTTAGTAGAAGTCGACGTGTGCCCCGACCCATGCTAGTTTTCCGCTTTAGCTTCGTTTACTAATTGCTTATTCCGAGGATTCCTACAATAGCGGCTGATATGCCCCAACTCTCCACAGTTGTAACAACGAAATTGTTTCTTTTTGTCGATTAGCTCCTTGATTTGTCGCAACAACTCATTATCGCTTGAATTGGCATTTTCTTGTATCTCACGGACTCGTATTTGATCTTTGGAGCTCTGTTTAGCGACTTCAAATTCTAATGCTTGGGCCAATGCATCGCCCAAGGTTTTTGGTTTCGCTTGTTTGAGTGCTAGCTGGGTTTCTTCGTCCCGTAAGCCATCAATAAATATACTGGTAGACCAATCGTTCATAGTTGCTTCTGTGACATCAGGACAAGCAAGACGAGTCAATCGAGCAACGTCAGCTTCGTATTCTTGCAGACTCTCCTTTGATTTCTGATATCGATTTTTCATTTGTGAGAAATATGCTCCCTTCATAAATGTACTTCCATATCGCATTTCAAGTTGTTTGACTATTTTTGGATAACCCTGTTGTTCATTAGGAGCCATTGTTTGGAGAATATCGACAGCCTCACCACGTAGAGAAACAATTAACATTGTTGCCTTGTCCTCTTCTGTCCAGCCATTCGCTTTCGCCGCTGCTTCAAATTGCTTTAAATAGTTCATCCACGAAGACTTACCGTCATACGTGGGTGCCTTAATATTAAGTCTCGGTGAACATGTTTCATTTTCTTTGTTCCTAACGGGTTCGGGTATGCCATTCTTCGCTTTTGTTTTCTCAATGGTTGTCAGAGGTTGAAGAATAGCTAATTTATCTTCCAGCAGTTTTAGTTTCTTATCGTACTCTTCCGTTATTTTTGCTTCTAAATTAATTATGTTTTCTTCACATCATTTAGTTGTGTTGTTAATTCTTCTTTTAGGCTTTTATAACTATCCTCATTCTTTCTTACTGTCTCGTCTAATTTTGCTGATAATTCTTATTTTATTGTAAAAGAAGCTTCTACTAGTTCTTCTAACTTTTTAAATACTGCACTAAGGTCAACTGCGCCGTCAAACATGTCGAATAAATAAATGTTTGAATCTTCACCAGCTTCGCCAAGTGCCTCTCGAAGCCGTTGCTGCAATACCGCTTTTTTCCAGTAATTTCTAGGTCCCGTTCCTCTAGTTCGTGTCTCAAGTCGGCCACTTTCAAGTCTTCGAGTAATACCTTTCTTGATGTCATGCCGTGTTTTTCAATTTCACTCAAAAGATACCCAAACACCTGACACCAATTGTAACGATTTATTTAGGTAAATGAAAAACACAAATATACTTAAATAGTTTTTAATGACAACTCTCTGACATCCTCCTCAAAACAAGTCTACGCTAACTAACTTGATAATAATAATTATAACAATATTAACTAATGAATGATCACAGTCGCGTGTTCGCCACAATACATATGTTTTTGTGTAAATTAATGTGTAATGTTTCATAAGTTAAGCGTTTATATTTATTTTGTTCTGTTTTTAAAATTCTAACACTATCAAAATTTATTTTATGTCCCGTTTCTTGATGATGTTTAGTAAGACCACTATGATTCGGATTTAATAAGTTGCAATGTTAATTATGTTGGTACATACGCCTTTTTAAGGGTTGAGAAGTTTCACCTATATAAATCTTATTGCATACGTTACATTCGATTCAATTAATGACATTATTTTTTTCCAAAATTGAGATAGGATCTTTAATTTTAGTAAATAGATGTTGTGTACTGGACATAGAAGAATTGGCAAGTTTAATGTTACTGTTATTTAATACTTTATTAAGACCGTTATTAATTTTGTGATGGAATGGAACTTTTGAATATATAATGTTGTTGTTATCATTTTTGTCTTTATATAAGTTATGTTACTATTCTCATAAGTCACACCACACTTCAGATTCTTATTTCATATTTCCTACGGAATATAAGAATCTGCAATATCAGTTTCCTTTGTGAGAAACTGTAATAATTTGTATTTTAGACGTTAACATTAGTATTAGAATGTATCTGGCATCCAAACAGAACTGTTGTAATCCGCTTTAAACTTTAAAATAAATTTTTTTAAAACTTGGTTGTTGTTTCCATAATCTTAACTGGCGCAGTCGTTAGGATAGTTAAGAGGTTTGCTACACCGAAATTCAATAAGAATCAATTCGTGTGTACAAATCGTTGGTTTCAACCATTTACTTAACAACTCCAATTTTAAAATAAATTTCCAACGGCAAGTGCAAAACCTGCAATCCTGAGGAATCAACCTACGGGTCAGCAACCACAGGCGATACAACCAGATTGGTGATCATCCGAGGGCCTCTAGAGGTACAACTCTTTGAAGGTGATCATCTGCAGTTCTGTACTCCTGGTCCGGCAGCTCAACGCCCCCAGTCCCATCCCCCTCAGCAACAAGCAGTCCCATGAAGTTCTTACCCTTACTTTTATTGTAAGTAAACTTTTATTTATTGTAAAAATTGTTAAATAATTAGTGCAGTCAAAATTGACCAATTAATTAATGCACTAAATACCTTAAATATTAATAATACCACCAGAATGACTCCCCCTCTAACTGTACCAGGTGTTCTGGCTAATCTTGACACCAGTGTGTTAAGAATAGTAGTTTTAATCCCTGAATATAATGGAGAAAAGAAAACCTTATCCCATTTTATAAAATCTACAGAGGAAATTTTAGAAATTATAAATCAAACCAATCCCTCTGAAATAACTAAATCACTAACACTTATAACTATTAAAAGAAAATAACTGGAAAATCTAGTGAATATTTAACAACCTGTCCATCCATTCAAACATGGAAAGACTTGAAAGACTTTTTAATTTCACAATACCAGGACAAAAGGAATGAATGTACTTTGATGATTGAATTATGTCAATTACAACAGACTAAAGAATCAATCTTCGATTTTCTAAAAAGGTACAATGATTTATTTCTACTCTATGTCAATAACATTGAAAATAAATATTGTGCGCAATCAGTACAAGATTTCAAAAAGTTTGGCCATAAATTTGCGACACAATGTTTTATAAGAAATTGTAAAGAACCTTTTAAATCTCAATTAGCAGCAAGAAATTCGTCCACTTTGGATAAAATAATAACTTAATTACAAACGATTTTCAATATTATAAAATAAATACAACTCAACATAATTCTAACGCGACAAACACTCAACCCAGGCAGCACACATCTCCCATGGTGAAATATCCTCAAAATAAGCCAACGCAACAGCAAACAACATACCAATCTCAACTGGGCCCATCCAAATTCCCTTCACAACCAATTAAAATTCAACGCTCATCACAACCTACACCAATGTCAATTTCAACTCGCTCGTTTAGACTAAACCCAAATTATTTTAAACCTACGGGAAGACCAAATTTTATTTCGGAAGAAATTAATAATGTAGAAAATTACGATGAATTCGATCCAGAAAATCCGGGCGAATTAGAAGACAATACAGAATACACAAATGAGGAAAATTGCAATGAATCAAACAAGCATGAAAATTTTCACATAGACCCGTGTTTCAACTTGAATCCTTAGCTATTAATATGATTTCAAAATTGCCATACATTAAACTACAAAACTTATTTATTCTTATCGGTACTGGATCATCCCAAAATTTTATAAATAAATACTACGTTTATAAAAATAGAGCAAAATTTAAAATATTTAAGGAACACTTCAAAATTCAAACGATGAAAGGAGAGTCAGAAGGTTCAGAATACACATTTATTAATTATAAAACTAAAAATATTAAATGTTATTTATATAATTTTCACAAATCATTTCATATCTTACTTGGTTTCAACGCTTTAAAATTATTGCAAGCACAAATTAATTTAAATAAAGAAGAAATAAAACTATTAAACAATAAACATAAATTTAATTATTTTAATGAAAAGTCTAAACCAGTCTTTAATACAGAAATATTAAACACATTAAAAATAAGACACAAACATTTAAATCGGGAAGAATGGAACGAATTAACTAAAGTATTAAATCAATATAAAGATTTGACCATTTTAGAAAACGAGAAACTGACATTCACATCTAAAATATAACACAAAATCTTAACAACCGATGATATTCCGTGTTATGCTAAAAATTATAAATTCCCCGAAATTTATAAAAAACAAGTAGAGGAGGAAGTTGATAAATTACTATAGGATGGTATTATACAACACAGCTATTCACCGTGGAACAGTCCCATTTGGGAGGTTGAAAAGAAACCAGACGCCTCCGGTATAAAAAAAATCCGCATTATAAACGATTTTAGAAAATTAAATGAAAAAACTGTCGATGATCGATTTCCCATACCTGACATAACTGAAATTTTAAATAAACTTGGTACATCTGCATATTTCACTACTCTCGATCTCACTAGTGGATTCCACCAAATCGAAATGGATCCCAATGACACAGAAAAGACAGCATTCTTCACTGAAAAAGGTAATTTTGAATATAAACGCATGTCATTCGGCCTAAAGAACGGCCCCGCGACGTTTCAAAGACTAATGAATTTTGTTCTGAGAGACGTAATTAACAAAATTTATTATGTCTACTTGGATGATATTATTGTATTAGGTTCATCACTTCAGGAGCACATACAAAATTTAAAATTAATATTTAACTTATTGCATGAGGCAAATCTAAAAATTCAACTAAATAAATGTGAATTTCTGCGGAAAGAAGTAGGCTATCTGGGGCATATCATAACAACAAACGGCATTAATCCAAACCCGGAAAAAATAAGAGCTGTACAAAATTTTCCACTACCAAACACGACTAAGCAAATAAAATAATTTTTAGGCTTATTAGGTTATTATAGGCGTTTTATACAGGATTTTGCCCGAATAACAAAACCATTCACAAATTGTCTAAAGAAAAATAGCAAAATTAACTATGAAAGTAAAGAGTATCAGCAATGCTTTGAAAAATGTAAATCTCTTCTTATTAACAGCCCGATTCTACAATACCCAAATTTTAATCACGATTTTATTTTAACCACAGACGCGAGTGGTTACGCATTAGGTGCTGTTTTATCACAAAATATAAATGGCAAAGATCTTCCCATTGCATACGCTTCTCGGACTCTGAATAATCATGAAGAAAATTATGCCGCAATAGAAAAAGAATTGTTAGCTATTGTGTGGGCGACGAAAGATTTCGGAACCTATTTGTATGGTAGAAAATTCAAAATTTTTACCAACCACAAACCTTTGACTTGGCTAGAATCATTAAAGGAACCTAATCAAAAATTAATCCGGTGGAAGTTGAAATTAAAAGAATATGATTATTCCATAGAGTATAAACAGGGAAAACAAAATTATGTTGCTGATGCGCTTTCCAGAATAAAACCAGATTTCGAAATCATTTATAAAAACGAAGATATTTTTGAAAATAAATTATCGCTGGTTCACTCTATCTCAAAGGATTATCACATGTCGCAAGGATTTGCCTTTCAAGTAAATAATTTATATAAAACAAAACAATTGCAGGATAAAATCAAAATTATTGATAATAAAATAGCTATTCAAAATTATAATAATCAAATTATAATTCATTTAATAACAAAAGATAACTATAATTCTAAACCGTCTTTAGCAAAAATAAAAAATTGTTTAAATAAATTATTAGAGTATCTTATTGAAAACGATATTTACGAAATTAAAATGCCAAAAATTTGTTCTGGACACGATAAAAAGAACTGGTCAACAATAAAAAATTTAATAAAGTAAACATTTGGAAATTCTCATATCAAAATTAATATTCATGAATTAATCGTAACCCAAGAAGTGATGAATAATGAGAATGATAAGGACAATGATAACCAGTCACTCCAAGTAAAACACTCAGATACGGACTCAGTTACAATTCATTCAGACGATGAAAGCCCCATTAATGGACTCTCATATTTAGACGGTGCAATAAACTACGGCTATAACCAAATTATTGTAAAAGATTCTGATCGAAATTCCGTTGACATAGAAAAATTATTTGACACAAAACAACGAATATATTTGTACCTTAACAAAATTAACTCCAATAAAGCTATTTTAGAATTTATAAAAACTTATTGTCAGCCTCATGTAAATTATCATTGTTTAATTCCTGAAACATTCAAATTAAACTTTAATACTGTTTTACAAACCTATTTTAAAGCTGGATTTTACAAATTCATACAATGTACAAATTTACTTGTTGATGTCAAAGATAGAGATGAAGAATTAATGATAATAAGAAACTACCACGAAGGAAAATCTATTCATAAAGGAATTTCTGAAACATATGCTAAATTAAAATCAATTTATTACTTCCCTAACATGATAAAAGAGATTCAAAATTTCATAAATAAATGTGAAACCTGTTTAAAAAATAAGTACGAAAGAAGATCGATCCAAGTTCCTAATATTCTAACCCCAACTGCAGATAAACCACTACAAATAATTCATTTAGATATTTTATCATTAGAAAAACAGAAATTTCTTACTATCATTGACAGCTTTTCGAAATTCGCACAGGCTTATAAAATTAAAGATCAAAATTCAATTACTATCAAATCTAAATTAATTACATTTTTCTCACATTTTGGCTTACCCGAAAAGGTAATAACCGATAAAGGAACAGAATTCAATAACAAATTATTAATAGAATTTTTACTTAATAGAAATATAACATTACATATTACTAGTACCAATAATCCGAAAGCAAATGGAAATATAGAACGATTTCATAGCTCTCTAATTGAAACTATTCGAATTTTAAACAATGAACCAAATTTCAAATCCTTACCTTTAAAAGAGAAAGTAATCTATAGTTTAATTGCATATAATAATAGTATACATTCTTCAACAAAAAATTCACCCTTCCAGATCCTTTTGGGTCACATAAACAATAACCAAATATGTCAACCAGAAGAAGTAGTGATTGAGGAATATAATATTAAACATTCGCGTATAATGGAGGAATTGTTTAAACAGATTAAACAAAATATTATAAATAAAAAGGAAAAGTATAGCGGACCCATAAAAATGAACGTAGAAATCCCTCAAACTGTCTATATTAAACAACATAAACGAAATAGCGGACAGGTAGAGAAGCCTTAATATAAAAAAAAACATTTTAAAAGAAATAATTCCTGAACGCGGACAAATTATAACAACTAAAAATATAAAAACTAAAATAGATCAACTAAAGAAACCTCGTATAATTTCAGATATTTTAATATCGAAGGGTCACGGGGAGAACACTTCCTCAACGTAACCGAGAATGCCGGAATTAACATAATTAATTTAGGTAATGCTTATATTATTAATAATCATAATTATATTTATGCTAACATATCATTTAATTATATTAATAATAATTATAATAATTTAATTAGCTACAAAAATGACTTGTATACTCAAATGGATAACCTAACTACACATTATGAAAATGAAACTTTATTGGATAACTCCATTAACAATATCGAAATGAAAATCCATATTATTCAAAAACCCAACAAGGTTAAAACAGGCCTTATAAACGGACTCGGTACCGTGGTAAAAAGTATAACCGGTCTTTTGGATCAAGAAGATAGAGAAAATTATGATAAAATAATTAACAAAATAAGAAGTAATCAAGGAAATATAATAAGTAGTATAAATGAACAAATCGAAATTAATCAAAATTTCACTAAACAGTTTAACACACAAATACAATTGATGAATAAAAATAATTTACTAATAGAACAAGAATTAGAATCAATGAATATAGCGATGAAACAAATTTATAATGAAATGGACATAATAGCTATACATCAATTATTTCAAAATATATTAACCTTGAGTAATCAAATTTATTTAGCACTTTTGCAAATCGAAGAAACTCTTTCTTTCTGCAGTCTAAATACACTATACTTCGGATTAATTTTTTTTGAAGAAATAAATCATTACATGAACAAACACACCAAAGAACCAATAAAATCATTGCTAAAAGAAAATTACATGAATAACAAAATTTTGAAAACAGTCTGTTATTTTAATACACAATTGAAAATTCTAATTGAGATTCCTATTCTGGAACAAAGAACTAATATTCATCAAGTTACTCGTATTCCTACAATAAAAATTGAGAATTTAATAACGTTAAATATTCCCACTGGCTTCTATTCAATTGTTAATAGAGAAGTTTATAAATTAGAACATTGCATTTATATAAATGATAGACTATTTATCTGTAAGGAAATTAATAATATTAACGAAAATTGTCTGTCTGAGATATATGTTAATAAATTAAATACTCACTGTAAGCAAGTTATTCTTGAAAAGCATAATTATATTATAAAGATAGATTTAACTAATATTAAGTATATAATATCTCCATTTGAAGAAGAATATAAAATAGAATGTGAGAGCGAAATAATTAATAAAAATTTACGTGGTATATTTTTCACACATAATTGTAAAATCAATAATGTAAATGAGAAATATTCTCTCAGTTTTGGAAAAATGATAAATTTAAAAGTAGATCGCAATAAACACGAATTTCTTCGTACTATTAGAACATTCGAAAAATTACAAAATTTAGAACTAATAACTATAAAACCTATAAAACCTATAATAGAAAATAATGATAGGTCACACTCTATTTTCAATAGTGTAGTTATAAGTATTGTTTTAATTATTATATTAATAATTATCATAAGGAAATTATTTAAGAAATATTGTAACAAGGGAGCTGATAATGAACAAAATTCAACAAATATTATTCAAACATAAATTGTTTAAATAATATTTAACTTAAGGGGGAAGGAGTTATGTTACTATTCTCATAAGTCACACCACACTTCAGATTCTTATTTCATATTTCCTACGGAATATGAGAATCTGCAATATCAGCTTCCTTTGTGAGAAACTGTAATAATTTGTATATTAGACGTTAACATTAGAATTAGAATGTATCTGGCATCCAAACAGAACAGTTGTAATCCGCTTTAAACTTTAAAATAATTTTTTTTAAAACTTGGTTGTTGTTTCCATAATCTTAACTTATATATAAGTTGATAATGTATATGTACGTTTTTAATTGTAGTTGTAATTAAATTGGAAGGGTAACAATTATGTTCTAAAGTATTTTTTATGAATTGCAAATTTTCTTTGTGAAATTTAGAGTGTGAGAGAAGAATAGCACGGTCTACTAAGGCAGTAATGACATTTTGTTTGCATTGTTTATTTGTGTATGAATAATAATTTAAGTATCTGCCAGAGTATGTGTTTTTCCTGTACCAGTTAGTAATGCATTTATTATTATCATTTATTATAGTGACATCCAGAAAACTTATTTGTTTATTAATTTCCATTTCTATTGTGAAATTTAGTCTGGGGTGGTAATTATTGAATGCATCCAAGATATTTGTGACCTCATTTTTATATGCAATAACAAAACAATCATCAACGTATCTTTTAAAATATAAAATTTTGAAAGTAGGGTTATCTATTATGTTGTTTTCTAATTTTTGTAAAACTAAATCTGCTATAACATTACTTAAACTGGAACCCATGGGTGTACTATCTATTTGTTGATATGATATATTTTGAAAAGTAAAAGTGGAAGCTTGAATACAAAGTTCTATTCCTTCTTTAAATTGTTCAAGGGTTAAGTCGGTATGTGGTTCTATCAGGTTCCAAACATCTTGGATGCACTCAATAACTAAATGCTGTGGAATACTAGGGAAAAGAGAACAAACGTCTAACGAAAACATTACATATTCAGAAGGTATCTTTTTATCTTTAATGTCATTTACAAAACCGAAAGAGTTTTTTAAAAAATTTTGGGAATTGACAGTTACCTTTTTCAAAATATTAGATTTTTTTTTGCTAAATTGTACGTAGGAGTATCCATTGTGGAGGTAATAGGTCTGAGTGGGATATTGGGTTTGTGAATTTTCGGAAGCATGTACATTTTGCCAACGGAAGGATGTTTAACGATGAGTTCTGGATGATCAATTTTCTGTAGATAATTTTTACATTTGTTTTGGATGTTAGTTAGAGGACATTTCTTTAGTTTTGTACAGGTAGTTTGGTCACTTAAAATGTCTAATGCTTTATAATATTGTATTACAGTTGTGTGAGTTGGACGTGTTTATTTTGCTGCGCTAAATATTACATTCTTATTTGTAAATATAAGTTCTAATTTCTTACTTATTTTATTAAAAGTATTTAGTAAAGTGTCATTAACAGTTGTGCTAAGTTTCTTTACAAATTGTGCTCCAGGTCTATTTTTAACAGTGATTTTACTTATTTTCAAGTGCGATAAAGGTGTTTTTTGCAAAAAATTGTGCGTGCGCAAGTTATAACCTTTTACCTACAGCTGGCTTATCAACTAGTCTGTTTACAATGGTCAATCTGTGCGTTAAATGCAAAACTAACATCAATCAGAGAAATAATCCAGGGTTGGCTTGTGGAGGACGCTGCCAACAATTGTACCACTTGTCTTGTATCTCTCTCACTATAGAAGAAAAAACAGCTCTGGATAAACTACCTAATTTGAAATGGATCTGCGACAATTGCCAGGTAATTAAAACTAATGCATCAGCTTCAAATAATGGGGATCAACCATCGTCATCTGATGTTTTGAATTCTATAATTGATCTAAAAAAATCTATAGAATTTTGTTGTAATAAACTGGACGATATCGAATCTAAAATAAATTTTCTGACCGAAAAAGTTAAGTCAGTTGATAAATTAAAAGAGGAATGTGATATTCTGAAAGCAAAGGTTGCTGATTTAGAGCAGCGATCTCGTATTAACAACATTGAAATTGTCGGTGTTCCGGAAACAAATTGAAAACTTAATTAATATCATCTCAAACATTGGCAAAGTCATAAAATGTCCAATAACTGAAAATGAACTCGACGCCATCCACCGAGTAGCTGCATTTAAGTACAACGCAAATATACCGAAAAACATCATTGTTCGGTTCACATCCAGGTTAAAAAAAGACATGTTCATTTCAAACGCACGTAATTTAAAAACAAATTCATATTTATTAATGATCATCTTTCTCCCAATAATAAGATACTTTTAAAACAAGTCAAAGATAAGGCTAAGGAAAAAAACTATAAATTTGTTTGGGTTAAGTCGTCAAAAAAACGAAACATCACTAACTGTATTTATTAACTCTCATAACGATATAGCAAAACTCACATAATTGTCTCCATCCTATTGTTAATACCAATAATATAATTCATCTCATTCATGAGTCTCAACATATATTACCAGAATGTCAGAGGTATTAAATCTAAGCTTTTATGTGTTTTCAATGAATTTGCGGCTCCTGACTACGATATAGTGATTTTGACTGAGACATGGCTAAACAACAGTGTGTTAAATTCTGAAATTGGTGATCCTGGTAAATATTTCGTGTACCGTCGAGAAAGAAGTGATCCAGATAAAATGCAAGGTGGTGGTGTTGCAATATTAGTTTCCACTAAATTAAAATCTAAAGTGCAACTATCCTGGTGCTCAAGAGCTGAAGATATATGGATTACTATTTTTTACTTAAAAGTTAAAGTGCACCTCTGCTGCGTTTACATTCCACCCTCATCTAGCCCCGATATATACACTGACCACTTTAATAAACCCATAGACATCAGCGTAAGGTACTGTAATGATTATTTGTTAATTGTTGGTGATTACAATCTTCCCCTTGTTGACTGGTCCCCCACTTCAAATTATTACGAACCGTCTACTACAAGAAGAAATGATTTGTATTCAGAATTCCTCAACACTATAAATTTATGTAACTTATTACAATATAATGGAAATCTGAATAGAATTAATCGAATTCTAGACTTAGTATTATGTTCAACGGAATGTGAAGTTAATTTGAGTCACTCTCCCATTTGTAAAATTGACACTCATCACCCTGCACTCGATTTATGTTTAACTGTCAAAGATTATAAACCACTTCCTTGCAATGCCGCAACCATATTTAATTTCAACAAATGTAACTATGAAGAGCTCATTTATAAACTATCAGCCATTAATTGGAAACAAAAATTGAATCATACTAATATTAACTTTAATTTAGAAACTTTTTACAACATTTTACAAAACCTATTCAATGAATACATCCCTACAAAGCGAGGTTATAAAAGTAACCACCCTAAATGGTTTTCTAGATCATTAAAAAAATTAATAAAAGAAAAACTCAAGTTTCACAAGAAATGGAAAATCTATGGGAGACACTAAGATTACACTACTTTTTCCTTATTGCGTGATAAAGTAAAAACTATAATGAATCTTGATTTCAAAAATTACATTAGCAATATTGAAAGTAATATAAATAACGATCCGAAATCTTTCTGGAGTTATACTAAAACGATGAGAAACGGTAACGGAATTCCCAATATTGTAAGGTACCAAGATCGTGAGGCTTATACCGGAAATGAAGTATGTGATCTCTTTTCCGAGCACTTTGAATCTGTTTTTGTTAAACCTAATGTCTCTCATGAACAAATGAATCACAACAACATGTATGTCAGTACAATATTAAACATAGGATCTGTACATCTCAGTTCTGATTCTATTTTGAAATATTTATCCTCACTTGAAATAAACAAAGGATGTGGTCCGGATCAAATTCCTCCCAGATTTATTCGAACATGCTCACTTTATATAACTAAACCTTTATTTATATTATATAATCAATCATTACAGTCTTGTATATTTCCTGATGCTTGGAAACTTTCTCATATAACACCTATTTTTAAGTCAGGTGATACAAATGATGTTACAAATTATAGGCCTATTTCAATCTTACCTACATTTGGAAAAATATTTGAAGCTCTTGTTGTACAACAATTAAAACCACATTTAGAAAATATCATTATCCCTGAGCAACACGGATTTTGTTCAAAAAAATCGATCTATACGAACCTAATTCCATTCACAGAATTTCTAAGTACTAACATGGATAAGAAAATTCAAGTCGATGTAATTTATAGCGATTTTTGTAAGGCTTTCGACCGGTTACATCATGATATTCTTATAAAAAAACTAGAAATATTGGGTATTCACGGTTCATTGCTAAGATGGATTCAGTCCTATATAACAAACAGATCACAGATGGTTTCTTGCAACGGCTTTAAATCACGTTTAATCCACGTTACTTCTGGAGTACCACAAGGGTCTCATCTAGGCCCTTTACAATTTAACCTATTTATTAATGACATAGCATCGTGTTTTAAACAGTCATATTTTCTTCTGTACGCAGATGACTTAAAGTTTTTTAAAGCTATAACAACCAGAAACGATAGCATAGACCTTCAGAGAGATTTGGATCGGTTGCAAGATTATTGTAAATTCAATTATTTGTCATTAAATGTTTCGAATTGTTCTGTTGTAAACTTTACATGAAATCAAGACCCATTTTCATTTAATTATAACGTTGACAATGAAACTTTAGAAACTAAAAAAATTGTTAAACACTTAGGCGTCTTATTTGATTCAAAATTATTTCTGAATGCTCATATGGATTCCTGTGTAAAACAATCTTGTAAAATATTAGGTTTTATTTTAAGGCACTGTAAACACTTTAACGAAACCAGAACTATAATTTGTTTATACAACTCTTTAGTTCGCTCAAAATTATAGTACGCTTCAATAATCGGGAATCCATTTTATAAAAAAATGTTAATCTAATTGAAAAAACTCAAAAAAAAATTCTGCGTATATTGTGCTACAAATTTAATGTTGTAATCTCTGATTATTCAATGAAAATGCAATATTTCAATATGACATCTCTAGAAAATAAAAGAACTTTAATTGATATGATTTTTCTGTACAAAAATTTTAATAATGCGCTATACTCGAACAATATTTTTCTAAATTTCAATATTAATGTCCCTATTAGAAATACAAGATCAAATTATTTATTTTATATACCATTTATCAAAACAAATAATAACAAAAATTCTCCTATTAAAACAATCATGTACACTTACAACTTAAAATTTGATCATATAGATTTTTATTATCTCTCATTATCACAATTTAAAAAAGCTGTTGTTCACTCTATTTCATAATTCTTAATTACCATATTACGTTATTTATTTCGATGTTATTGGTCTGTTGTATTTTAGTATTCTAACTTTTTTTATATTTTGTTCAAATTTAAACACTTTATTAAATTACTTATTGTTTGTTTGTTACTTTGTCCAACACAATATCAGTAATCTGAAAATTATATTTATGTCAGTAATTTGTGGAAACCTGTAATTGGACATGTTGACTGTTGGTTTTCCTGGTACATAAATAAATAAATAAATAAATAAATTTATTATCATAATCTGATTTATTTAGCAATACTGTTTTTGACCCTTTATCTGCTTTGGTGACTATTATTTGAGGATTGTTTTTTAAAAAAGCTCTTGTTTTATTTATCCATTTTATAAATTCTATTTCATTAAATGATGGTTTTGCTTTTTTTAAAATTCTGACTTGTAAATTTAAAAACTTTGAAATTGTATTGGTTAAGTTGAGATTTGTTAGGAATATTGTTATTTTTTATTGTATTGTTTAAGTTAGTGAAAGTGTCAAGAATTAATTTTTGGTTTGTTCTTTTGTTAAAATTATTATAAGCATATTTAGGGCCCAAAGATAGTATTGTTAAAATCTTTTTATCTATGTGTAAACCAGTTAAGTTTGAAATCCAGTGTTTATGATTTTGAAGTAAAATGTTACAAATGCTGTCTTTTGAAGTGTCATTAAATAATATAGTTAATTTTCTGTCAATTATGATTTTATGTTTGTAAGTGGTGTTAATATATAATTTATTTGCATGATAAATAATAAAGAAATAAATTTAAATCTACTATTAAGTTTAATTTAATTTGTTTCAATTTTCTAAGGGGCGTGTGAGCCTCATTTAATTCAATATGAATTAATTTATGGTAGAATAAATTTTTGCAATTGTTAAATTTGTTGTGAATTCTTTTAGAAATATAATCTTTTTTGAAACTAATGCTGTTCTTTACAAAACTTGGAATTAAACTATTATTTTTACATTCATTTTAGAAAAATATTCAAAGTTCTGTTTTACATATTCTAATGATATTATTGTTATAATCTTGGATGTTCCTTGAAGTTTATCGGCCGAAGATTTGTGAAATTGAATCTAAGAAGGTCCGGTTCATGTTGAAAAATCCTATCTTGTATGTGCGGGTAAATTCTAGTGATTTTCTGTCCTATGTCGGTGGGTCCTGAAGCCTTCCATTATGGAATAATTAAAAAAATTTGTTAAAGACCCTTATTTAAATTGTTTTAAGGTTTGGGAATAAAATGGCGATCTGGATCATATACTTGAAAGTCATGTATTTATTAAACGTTTCGGCCATCGGTGATAGTGGCCATCAACAGTACTGCTAAAAATTGTTAATACAATACTTTGTTGCGACATAAGACAAAAAAATTCTTAAATACAATACATTAATTATAGTAATAGGCATATAGATTGTTACATTGGATTATTATGAAGAGATACATATCTGTAATTAGAATAGCATTAGTTTCAAAAAATTTTATGTAAGAAATGTAAAAATAACTCGTAATGTTTTTATTAATATATGTAAAAAAGTTAAAACATTTGAATTGAAAACTTTTATTGACAATATTGTACACTACACAAAGATACTGTTAATTCCACGGTGCCCATGTAGCTTACAATATACAACGTGTTTATCAAGTATAGGTAAAATCTGACTTTATTTTTTTAAATAATCATATAAATATTTGCCTCTGTGCCCGAATTCTATAATTCTTTATCATATTTTAGCTAAAAGAAAACATTGCAACAAGAAAATTGCTATTTTAAGTGTGGTAGGTATTCTAGAATCCAGCCCATGTAGCTTACAATATACAACGTATTCATTAAAATGACATCCGAAAATTGAATGTTTATTATCTGATTGGTACTACGTTTTGGTGACTTTTGCATGTCCAATGCTTAAAACCATCCATAGTATAGATCCTAAAGCATGAATATGAATGTTTTAACAAAAATATCCATTTCAAGAATAGGTAAAATCTGACTTTATTTTTGTAAAAAATCATATAAATATTTGCTTCCGCGCCCGAATTTTATAATTATTTATCATATTTTAGCTAAAAGAAAACATTGAAACAAGAAAATTACTATTTCAAGTGTAGTAGGTATTCTAGAATCCAGCCCATGTTGCTAACAATATACAACGTATTCATCAAGAATAGGTAAAATCTGACTTTATTTTTGTAAAAAATGATATAAATATTTACTTCCGCGCCCGCATTTAATAATTCTTCATCATATTTTAGCGGAAAGAAAACATTGCAACAAGAAAATTGCTATTTCAAGTGTGGTAGGTATTCTAGAATCCAACCCATGTAGCTTACAATATACAACGTATCCATTAAAACGACACTCGAAAATTGAATGTTTATTATATGCTTGTTTCCTCGTTTTCGTCACTTTTGCATGTCCAATGCTTAAAACCATCCATAGTATAGATCCTAAAGCATGAATATGAATGTTTTAACAAAAATATCCGTTTCAAGAATAAGTAAAATCTGACTTTATTTTTGTAAAAAATCATTTAAATATTTGCTTCCGCGCCTGAATTTTATAATTCTTTATCATATTTTAGCTAAAAGAAAACATTGCAACAAAAAAATTACTATTTCAAGTGTGGTAGGTATACTAAAATACAGCCCATGTAGCTTACAATATACAACGTATTCATCAAGAATTGGTAAAATCTGACTTTATTTTTGTAAAAAATCTTATAAATATATGCTTCCGCGCCCACATTTTATAATTTTTTATCATATTTTAGCTAAAAGAAAACATTGCAACAAGAAAATTGCTATTTCAAGAGTGGTAGGTATTCTAGAATCCAGCCCATGTAGCTTACAATATACAACATATTCAGTAAAATGACATTTGAACAATTAATGTTTATTATCTGATTGGCACCACGTTTTGGTCACTTTTGCATGTCTAATGCTTAAAACCATCCATAGTATAGATTCTAAAGCATGAATATGAATGTTTTAACAAAAATACAAATTTTTAGAATAGGTAAAATCTGACATTATTTTTGTAAAAGATCATATAATTATTTGCTTCCGCGCCCGAATTTTATAATTCTTCATCATATTCTGACTAAAAGAAAACATTGCAACAGGAAAATTGCTATTTCATGTGTTGTAGGCTAGAATCCAGCCCATGTAGCTTACAATATACAACGTATTTATTAAAATGACACTTGAATATTGGATGTTTATTATCTGATTGGTATCACGTTTTGGACATTTTTCATGTCCAATGCTTAAAACCATTCATAGTATAGATCCTAAAACATGAATATGATTGTTTTAACAAAAATATCCATTTCAAGAATAGGTAAAATTTGAATTAATTTTTGTAAAAAATCATATAAATATTTGCATCCGCGCCCGAATTTTATAATTCTTTATCATATTTTAGCTAAAAGAAAACATTGAAACAAGAAAATTGCTATTTTAAGTGTGGTAGGAATTCTAGAATCCAGCCAATGTAGCTTACAATATACAACGTATTCATTAAAATGACACCCAAAAATTGAATGCTTATTATCTGATTGGTACTACGTTTTGGTCACTTCTGTATGTTCAATGCTTAAAACCATCTATAGTAAAGATCCTACAGCATGAATATGAATGTTTTAACAAAAAATTCCATTTTAAGAATAGATAAAATTTGACTTTATTTTTGTAAAAAATCATATAAATATTTGCTTCCGCGCCCGAATTATATAATTCTTCATTATATTTTAGCTAGAAGAAAACATTGCAACAAGAAAATTGCTATTTTAATTGTGATAGGTATTCTAGAATCCAGCCCATGTAGCTTACAATATACAACGTATTCATTAAAATGACACCCGAAAATTGAATGTTTATTATCTGATTAGTACTACGTTTTCGTGACTTTTGCATGTCCAATGCTTAAAACCATCCATAGTATAGATCCTAAAGCCTGAATATGAATGTTTTAACAAAAATATCCATTTCAAGAATAGGTAAATCTGACTTTATTTTTGTAAAAAAAATCATATAAATATTTTCTTCCGCGCCCGAATTTTATAATTCTTCACCATAATTTAGCATAAAGAAAACATTGCAACAAGAAAATTGATATTTCAAGTGTGGTAGGTATTCTAGAATCCAGCCCACGTAGCTTACAATATACAACGTATTCATCAAGAATAGGTAAAATCTGACTTATGCTTAAAACCATCTATAGTATAGATCCTAAAGAATGAATATGAATGTTTTAACAAACATATCCATTTCAAGAATAGGTAAAATCTGACTTTATTTTTGTAAAAAAACATATAAATATTTGCTTCCGCGCCCGAATTTTATAATTCTTCATCATATTTTAGTTAGAAGAAAACATTGCAACAAGAAAATTACTATGTCAAGTGTGGTAGGTGTTCTAGAATCCAGCCCATGTAGCTTACATTATACAACGGATTCATCAAGAATGGGTAAAATCTGACTTTATTATTGTAAGAAATCACATACATATTTGGTTCCGTGCCCGAATTTTATAAATTTTCATCATATTTCAGCTAAAAGAAAACATTGCAACAAGAAAAATGTTATTTCAAGTAAGGTAGGTATTCTATAATCCAGACCATGTGGCTTACAATATACAACGTATTCATTAAAATGACATTCGAACAATTAATGTTTATTATCTGGTTGGCACCACGTTTTGGTCACTTTTGCATGTCTAATGCTTAAAACCATCCATAGTATAGATTCTAAAGCATGAATATGAATGTTTTAACAAAAATACAAATTTCAAGAATAGGTAAAATCTGACATTATTTTTGTAAAGAATCATATAATTATTTGCTTCCGCGCCCGAATTATATAATTCTTTATCATATTTTAGCTAGAAGAAAACATTGCAACAAGAAAATTGCTATTTTAAGTGTGATAGGTATTCTAGAATCCAGCCCATGTAGCTAACAATATACAACGTATTCATTAAAATGACACCCGAAAATTGAATGTTTATTATCTGATTGGTACTACGTTTTCGTGACTTTTGCATGTCCAATGCTTAAAACCATCCATAGTATAGATCCTAAAGCCTGAATATGAATGTTTTAACAAAAATATCCATTTCAAGAATAGGTAAATCTGACTTTATTTTTGTAGAAAAATCATATAAATATTTTCTTCCGCGCCCAAATTTTATAATTCTTCACCATAATTTAGCATAAAGAAAACATTGCAACAAGAAAATTGATATTTCAAGTGTGGTAGGTATTCTAGAATCCAGCCCACGTAGCTTACAATATACAACGTATTCATCAAGAATAGGTAAAATCTGACTTTATTTTTGTAAAAAAACATATAAATATTTGCTTCCGCGCCCGAATTTTATAATTCTTCATCATATTTTAGTTAGAAGAAAACATTGCAACAAGAAAATTACTATGTCAAGTGTGGTAGGTTTTCTAGAATCCAGCCCATGTAGCTTACATTATACAACGGATTTATCAAGAATAGGTAAAATCTGACTTTATTTTTGTAAGAAATCACATACATATTTGCTTTCACGCCCGAATTTTATAATTTTTCATCATATTTTAGCTAAAAGAAAACACAGCAACATGAAAATTGCTATTACAAGTGTGGTAGTTATTCTAGAATCCAGCCCATGTAGCTTACAATATACAACGTAATCATCAAGTATTAGTAAAACCTGACTTTATTTTTGTAATAAATCATATAAATATTTGCTTCCGCGCCCGAATTTTATAATTCTTCATAATTTTTATTTAAAAGAAAAAAAATGCAACAAGATAATTGGTATTTCAAGTTAGGTAGGTATTCTAGAATCCAGACCATGTAGCTTACAATATACAACGTATTCATTAAAATGACACCCGAAAAATGAATGTTTATTATCTGATTGGTACCACGTTTTCGTCACTTTTGCATGTCGAATGCTTAAAACCATCCATAATATAGATCCTAACACATGAATATGAATGTTTTAACAAAAATATTTATTTCAAGAATAGGTAAAATCTGACATTATTTTTGTAAAGAATCATATAATTATAAAATATCCATTTCAAGAATAGGTAAATCTGACTTTATTTTTGTAAAAAAATCATATAAATATTTTCCTCCGCGCCCGAATTTTATAATTCTTCACCATAATTTAGCATAAAGAAAACATTGCAACAAGAAAATTGATATTTGAAGTGTGGTAGGTATTCTAGAATCCAGCCCACGTAGCTTACACTATACAACGTACTCATCAAGAATAGGTAAAATCTGACTTATGCTTAAAACCATCTATAGTATAGATCCTAAAGAATGAATATGAATGTTTTAACAAACATATCCATTTCAAGAATAGGTAAAATCTGACTTTATTTTTGTAAAAAAACATATAACTATTTGCTTCCGCGCCCGAATTTTATAATTCTTCATCATATTTTAGTTAGAAGAAAACATTGCAACAAGAAAATTACTATGTCAAGTGTGGTAGGTGTTCTAGAATCCAGCCCTTGTAGCTTACATTATACAACGGATTCATCAAGAATAGGTAAAATCTGACTTTATTTTTGTAAGAAATCACATACATATTTGCTTCCGCGCCCGAATTTTATAATTCGTCATCATATTTTAGGTAAAGGAAAACATTGCAACAAGAAAATTGCTCTTTCAAATATGGTAGGTATACTAGAATCCAGGCCATGTAGCTTAAAATATACAACGTATTCATTAAAATGACACCCGATCTGACATTATTTTTGTAAAAAATCATATAAATATTGGCTTCCGTGCCCGAATTTTATAATTTTTCATCATATTTTAGCTAAAAGAAAACATTGCAACAAGAAAATTGCTATATCAAGTGTGGTAGGTATTCTAGAATCCAGGCCATGTAGCTTAAAATATACAACGTATTCATTAAAATGACACCCGATCTGACAATATTTTTGTAAAAAATCATATAAATAATTGCTTCCGCGCCCGAATTTTGTAATTCTTGATCATATTTTAGCTAAAACAAAACATTGCAACAGGAAAATTGCTATTTTAAGTGTGGTAGGTATTCTAGAATCCAGCTCATGTAGCTTATAATATACAATGTATTCATTAAAATGACACCCGAAAATTGAATGTTTATTATTTGATTGGTACCACGTTTTGGCCACTTTTGCCTGTCCAATTCTTAAAACCATCTATAGTATAGATCCTAAAGCATGAACATGAATGTTTTAACAAAAATATCCATTTCAAGAATAAGTAAAATCTGACTTTATATTTGTAAAAAATCATATAAATATTTGCTTTCGCGCCAGAATTTTATAATTTTTCATCATATTTTAGAGTGTCCTGTGTGAAGTGTTGACAGGGAAGTGTGCACGTGTGTGAGCTCCGTGGTTTTTAACTCTAAAAGGGTATACCACGAGCAATTTATTACGAACAGCTGATTCTCCGTGTGTATCAACAACAACACTGCATCGCCAGTTATTATTTTAAGAGACGTTGACCACAGATAAGAAAAAATAAAGATAAAGCAAGTAAGTGCTACGTGACAGGAGAGAAGTTAGCTTCTGAAGAGTCGATCAGAGCGTCGCTTCTACCGCCGTCAACGTAGCGACTTTGCGCCTTAAGTTAGGCAACGTATTATGTCTTCACGTGAATCAGACAGCGAATCAGACTGTAAACGCAATCGTGAAGGGCAACAGGACGGATTTTTTTAAAGGAGCAAAAAAACATTAAGGACCCCCACAAAAACAGATAAGTCCAACGACATGGCAGACATGAAAGAACTAATGAACACTTTGTTACAGGAAATTAAAGAAGTACGCAGAGAAAACCAAGAATACTATGATGCAATAAGTAAGGTTATGGAAGAAAATATTGTTATGAAGAAGGAAATAGAACATCTTAAAAAACGGGTGGATCTTCTAGATCAAATGAACAACAGACTGGAAACGATAGACAAAGCAAGTAGAAGACATAACATAATAATTAGCGGATTAAAAATAGTCGAAAATAATGAGACAGGGATCATAAAAAAACTAGAAAGCTTTATGTTTTTACAAATGCAAGTTAACGCTAAAGTAATGAAAGCAGTAAAGATCAAGGATCACATAGTCATGGCAGAAATAGAAAGCTTAGAAAAAAAAGATTGAAATCTTTAAAAATAAATCAAAATTAAAGAGAGGCGTATACAGTAAAGTTTATATAAATATCGATATGACATAAAGCGAACAAGACATACAAAAAACAATTAGAAAATTAGCATATAACGAGAAACAAGCCAACAAACAAGTAAAAATTAAGTACCAACATCTAATTATAGACGGAGAAAAATATGTATGGAATGAGAATACTAATAAATTGGAAAAAACAAAAACAGAGACAGAACCGAATCACGATCCAAAAAACTCAAGAACATAAATGGGAATAAAAAATCTAGAACTGATATACAGGCGACGACCGACATGAATACTCCCAAAAAGAAAAGTATTTGGAAACTAGCAAAGTGGAATGTTAGAAGTATGAATGGGAAAGAACATGAACTGTACGATGAATTTAATAAATTAAATAAAAATATATATGGAATAACAGAATCAAAAAAGAAAGGTAAGGGAGAAATAATTATAGATAATGGGCATATGTTGATTTACAGTGGAGTGCCGAAAGAAAACAGAGCAGTAGCAGGAGTAGCTTGCCAAGTAAGTAAAAAGTTAATAAAATACGTGCAGTCCTGGAAAGGATGTAGTGAGAGGATCCTAAAAATCGAGTTGAAAATTGAAAACGAAAGCGAAAAAACAATAATAATAATATATGGACCGGATGAAGATGAGTTAGTTGACACAAAAGACAAATTTTGGGAAGAATTAAATCTAGTTACAGAGAATAGTAAAAGGGAAATTTATGTAATCGGAGACTTTATAGGAAGAGTAGGCATACGAGATGAAAACACTGCAAATACAGTGGAGATATATGGAGAAAACCGAAGAAATAATAACGGAAGAAGACTGATAGACTACTGTATATTAAATGACTTGTTAATTACTAATATGATTTTTCAACATAAAAATGTTTATCATATTTTAGCTAAACGACAACATTGCAACAAGAAAATTGCTATTTCAAGTGTGGTAGATATTCTAGAATCCAGCCCATGTAGCTTACTATATACAACGTATTCATCAAGAATAGGTAAAATCTGACTTTATTTTTGTAAAAAATCATATAAATATTTGCTTCCGCGCCCGAATTTTATAATTCTTTATCATATTTTAGCTAAAAGAAAACATTGCAACAAGAAAATTGCTATTTCAAGTGTGGTAGGTATTCTAGAATCCAGCCCATGTAGCTTACAACATACAACGTATTAATTAAAATGACACCCGATAATTTAATGTTTATTATCTGACTGATACCACGTTTTGGTCACTATTGCATGTCCAATGCTTAAAACCATCCATAGTATAGATCCTAAAGCATGAATATGAATGTTTTAACAAAAATATCCATTTCAAGAATAGATGAAATCTGACATTATTTTTGTAAAAATTCCTATAATTATTTGCTTCCGCGCCCGAATTTTATAATTCTTTATCATATTTTAGCTAAAAGAAAACATTGTAACAAGAAAATTTCTATTTCAAGTGTGGTAGGTATTCTAGAATCCAGCCTATGTAGCTTACAATATACAACGTATGCTTTAAAATGACACACGAAAATTGAATGTTTATTATCTGATTGGTACCACGCTTTGGTCACTTTTGCATGTCTAATGCTTAAAACCATCCATAGTATAGATCCTAAACCAAGAATATGAATGTTTTAACAAAAATATTCATTTCAATAATAGGTAAAATCTGACTTTATTTTTGTAAAAAATCATATAAATATTTGCTTCCGCGCCCGGGTTTTATAATTCTTCATCATATTTTAGCTATAAGAAAACATTGCAACAAGAAAATTGCTATTTTAAGTGTGGTACTTATTCCAGAATGCAGCCCATGTAGTTTACAATATACAACGTATTAATCAAGAAAAGGTAAAATTTGACATTATTTTTGTAAAAAATCATATAAATATTTGCTTCCGCGCCCGAATTTTATAATTCTTCATCAAATTTTAGCTAAAAGGAAACATTGCAACAAAAAAATTGCTATTTCAAGTGTGGTAATTATCCTAGAATCCGGCCCATGTAGCTTACAATATACAACGTATTCATCAAGAATAGGTAAAATCTGACTTTATTTTTGTAAAAAATCATATAAATATTCGCTTCCGCGCCCGAATTTTATAATTCTTCATCAAATTTTAGCTAAAAGGAAACATTGCAACAAAAAAATTGCTATTTCAAGTGTGGTAATTATCCTAGAATCCGGCCCATGTAGCTTACAATATACAACGTATTCATCAAGAATAGGTAAAATCTGACTTTATTTTTGTAAAAAATCATAAAAATATTCGCTTTCGCGCCGGAATTTTATAATTCTTTATCATATTTTAGCTAATAGAAAACAGTGCAACAAGAAAATTGCTATTGCAAGTGTGGTAGGTACTCTAGAATCCAGCCCATGTAGCTTACAATATACAACGTATTCATTAAAATGACACCCGAAAATTTAATGTTTATTATCTGATTGGTACCACGTTTTGGTCACTTTTGCATGTCCGATGCTAATATTATCCATAGTATAGATCCTAAAGCATGAATATTAAAGTTTTAACAAGAAAAGGTAAAATCTGACTTTAATTTGGAAAAAAATCATATAAATATTTGCTTCCGCTTCATCAAGAATAGGTAATATATGACTTTATTTTTGTAAAAGATCATATATGTATATATATATATATATATATATATATATATATATATATATATATATTTGCTTCCGCGCCTGAATTTATTAATTCTTCATCATATTTTAGCTAAATGAAAACATTGCAACAAGAAAATTTTTATTTCAAGAGTGGTAGGTATTCTAGAATCAAGTCCATGTAGCTTACAATATAGAAAGTATTCATCAAGAATAGGTAAAATGTGACTTTATTTTTGTAAAAAATCATATAAATATTTGCTTTCGCCCCCAAATTTTATAATTCTTCATCATATTTTAGCTAAAAGAAAACATTGCAACAAGAAAATTTGCTATTTTAAGTGTGGTAGGTATTCTAGAATCCAGCCCATGTAGCTTACAATATATTTTTTTTTTGTATCTCCTAAGAATTTTACAATCTATCTAAATATAAGATAATAAGTAAAAATATAACTGCAAATGAATTACATGAGGAGCATTTGTCCACTGACAAAAACTCGAAATATTAACTATATAATGTTAGTTAAATCTATCTACTAAATCTAATGGTTTAAAACGTTTTAATCGTCGTATGTCCTCACTGCTGTCTAACAATTTCACTGCACTTGTGTTTGAGTGGCCTTCAAGTCTTTTAAGATATTTGGTACTAAATTGTTCGATTGTTTCTTTCACTGTACACATGTTGAGGTCTCTGTGGATGTTTACATTTGGCACATACCAAGGAGCATTTGTAATTGTTCGGAGGAACTTAGATTGAAAGCGTTGAAGTATTTCAATATTGGAGTTGCTTGCTGTTCCCCAGAGTTGTATTCCATACGTCCAGACTGGTTTAAAGATGCTTTTATATATCAGTAGTTTGTTTTCCAGTGACAGTTTGGAAGTTCTACCTAATAGCCAATAGTGCTGCCTGAATTTTAGTCCCAGGTGTTTTCTTTTTGAGAATTGTGTTTACGCCATGTTAGTCTTCTATCATGTATTCCTAGATATCTTGTTTCTTCAGTTTGCGGTAGCGGTTGTTTATTGAGTGTTACCACAGGACACGTACTTTTATTCAAGGTAAAGGTTACATGGACTGATTTGGTTTCGTTGGCTTTTATTCTCCAGATTTTTAGCCACTTTTCGATTTTTTTAAGCTGTATTTGAAGAAGATGTGAGGCCTCTGCTGAATTTTTATGACAAGCTAGGTTTGCTGTGTCATCAGCAAATGTGGCAACTGTAGAATTTGGAGTTGTTGGAATATCAGCCTTGTAAATGAGGTAGAGAATAGGTCCAAGAACACTACCTTGGGGTACTCCTGATTTGATTGGGTATAATGGACTACATTCTTCTTTGTATTTTACTGTAAAATATCTGTTTGTTAGATAGGATTCTAGGATTTGATAGAAGGTATGAGGGATGTTACTTTTTAATTTATATAGCAGGCCAATATGCCACACTTTATCGAACGCTTGCGAAACATCTATAAAAGCTGCTGAACAGTAGTGTTTTCTTTCAAATGTTTTGTTTATTACGTCGACTACTCTATGAACCTGCTCAATAGTTGAGTGTTGTTTTCGGAAGCCAAACTGATGATCAGCAATTAATTTTCTTCGCATAAGTATGGGCTCCAGTCTTGTGATGAAAAGTTTTTCAAATACCTTTGAAAGTACAGGTAGTAAACTTATTGGACGATAGGACGATGTTTCCTCAGCGGGTTTCCCTGGTTTGTGTATAAGAATAATTTGAGCAACTTTTCATTGTGATGGAAAAACTCTAAGTCTTAAGATTGTATTAAATATATAAGTTATAAGAATGATTGCTTTAAATGGTAGTTGTCTTAAAAACTTTCCACAGATTAAATCGTATCCGGGAGTTTTTTTGGATTTATATGTTTGCATATTATCTCGAGAACATCCTTCGGTTTAAAATGTTGTATAGGATATTCCAACTGAAAGGGATGCTCTAACGTGTTGTATATGAATTGTTCATCTTCTGGTGGTATCGAGGGTGGAAAAGGTTGGAATACTTTTGTTAGGTGATTTGCAAAGGCTAGAGCTTTGTCAGAGTCAGTCCTTGCCCATAGTCCGCCTTCTTTCCTAATAGGTGGAATATGTTGTTGGGGCTGTTTGATTTTTTTCGTTGCTTTCCATAATGAGTAGTCACTTGCTTCTGTTGCTGATAAATTCTCAAGATAGTTTTGAATTGTTTAATTTTTTTCTTGTTGCAATATGTTTTTCAAGTCTTCGGTGGCTTTATTTAATTTACTTTTTACTTGGGGGTCTCGAGTTGTCTGCCAGATTCTTCTAATTTTCCGTTTATGGGCTATTAAATGTTTGATGTACGCTGGTATGTTTGTTACAGTATTACAAGATTTTTGTATTGGAGTCGATTGCCAAGTAGATTCCTGAATTGATTTTGTTAAATGTTCTACAGCATTATCTAAGTCTTCTTGAGATTTTAAGCTGACATTTAACGAGATTTTACTTTCTAGTATGTTCCTGAATTTGTGCCAATTCGTTTTTTTATTACAGAGAGAGGCGGGTTTATCTACTTTTGGTATTTGTGTACTGAATATTAGAATTACGGGTGAGTGGTCTGATGATAAATCTACGCAGGATTCTACTTTAAAATATTTTTCTGATTTTCCACTGACTATGAAAAAGTGAAGTAGATCAGGTATTTTATTTGGGTCAGTCGGCCAGTAGGTTGGTTCTCCAGTTGACAGGGTTATGTAATGTTTATTCTGGATAGTTTTGAGTAATTCTCATCTTCTTCCTCTTGGTGTAATGAGTCTCGATCCCCAAATTTGGTGTTTAGCATTGTAATCTCCACCAGCAATGAATTTATTTCCCAATGTATTAAAAAAGGTAGTACATTCTTCGTTTTTAATTATATGTTTCGGTGGCATATAAATTATTGACACTACAAAAGATTCCGATAGCGTTTTAATTTTTATATTTGTGGCTTGTAAATATTCTTTCTGGTATTTTACAAGTTCATAATGTTTAATTGAATTTTTTTGCAATAATTGCAGTTCCACCATGAGCCGTTCCGTCAGGATGATTTGTTGAATATATTGAATAATTTGGTATTTTAAGGTAGTTTCTATTCGTGAAATGAGTTTCTGATGTAAGTATTTTATCTAGTTGGTGGTTAATAATAAATGATTTTAATTCTTGGCTATGTTGAGCCAAGCCGTTGGCATTCCATAATACAATTTTCATCTGAGTATTCATTTTATTTTTGAAATTAATGTTGTTAAAATATTTAACATTGTGTCCATACGTTCCATTAGTTTACATAACATTTGTTCTAGATTTTTATTAGAATTACCTTGTGTGTTTATTTCCGGGGTAACGATTTCGTTAGCTGGCGTCTCGACCTCTGAATTTTTTGCAGTATTTGCATTAATATTAGTAGGTTGCTGACTAGACATTTTTGCAACACTTGCATATGTATTGTTATTGTTTACATATTGCGCTGGACGGATGTTGACATTATTATTTGTAGATCGTTGAGTAATTTGTTTAGTACGTAAAGTGGGATATTTTCTTTTTTGAATCTCTTTGTATATTGCGCAACCTTTGTAATTTGCACGGTGTTTAGATGGTTTTTCACACGTAGATGTATGATGATTTTTCCCACATTTCACACAGCGTGCTTGCCGCTCGCAGTAGTTATGGGTATGTCCGTATCTTTGACAATTAGTACACTGTACGATTTGTCGTTTTACTCGGGGAGGTCATCCGAAAATTTAATGTTTATTATCTGACTGGTACCACGTTTTGGTCACTTTTGCATGTCCGATGCTAAAATTATCCATAGTATAGATTCTAAAGCATGATTATGTATGTTTTATCAAAAATATCCATTTCAAGAATAGGTAAAATCTGACTTTATTTTTATAAAAAATCATATAAATATTTACTTCCGCGCCCGAATTTAATAATTATTCATCATATTTTAGCTAAAAGAAAACATTGCAACAATAAAATTCCTATTTCAAGTGTGGTAGGTATTCTAAAATCCAGCCCATGTAGCTGACAATATACAACGTATTAATAAAAATGACACCCGAAAATTTAATGTTTATTATCTGACTGGTACCACGTTTTGGTCACTTTTGCATGTCCAATGCTAAAATTATCCATAGTATAGATCCTAAAGCATGAATATGAATGGTTTAACAAAAATATCCGTTTCAAGAATAGGTAAAATCTGACTTTATTTTTGTAAAAAATCATATAATTATTTGCTTCCGCGCAAGAATTTTATAATTCTTTATCATATTTCAGCTAAAAGAAAACATTGCAACAAGAAAATTGCTATTTCAAATGTGATAGGTATTCCAGAATCCAGCTTATGTAGCTTACAATATACAACGTATTCATTAAAATGACACCCGAAAAATGAATGTTTATAATCTTACTGGTACTACGTTTTGGTCACTTTGGCATGTCGAATGCTAAAATTATCCATTGTATAGATCCTAAAGCATGAATATGAATGTTTTATCAAAAATATCCATTTCAAGAATAGGTGAAATCTGACTTTATTTTTGTAAAAAATCATATAAATATTTACTTCCGCGCCCGAATTTTATAATTATTTATCATATTTTAGCTAAAAGAAAACATTGCAACATGAAAATTGCTATTTCAAGTGTGGTAGTTATTCTAGAATCCAGCCCATGTAGCTTAAAATATACAACGTATTCATCGAGAATAGGTAAAATCTGACTATATTTTAGTAAAAAAATCATATAAATATTTGCTTCCGCGCCCGAATTTAATAATTTTTCATCATATTTTAGCTAAAAGAAAACATTGCAACAAGAAATTTTTTATTTCAAGTGTGGTAGGTATTCTAGAATCCAGCCCGTGTAGCTTACAATATACAACGTATTCATTAAAATGACACCCGAAAATTGAATGTTTATTATCTGATTGGTACCACGTTTTGGTCACTTTTGCATGTCCAATGCTTGAAACCTTCCATAGTATAGATCATAAAGCATGAATATGAATGTTTTAACAAAAATATCCATTTCAAGAATAGAAAAATCTGACTTTATTTTTGTAAAAAATCATATAAATGTTTGCTTTTGCGCCCGAATTTTATAATTCTTCATCATATATTAGTTTAAAGAAAACATTGCAACAAAAAAATTGCTATTTCAAGTGTGGTAGTTATTCTAGAATCCAGCCCATGTAGCTTACAATATACAACGTATTCATCAAGAATAGGTAAATCTGACTTTATTTTTTTTAAAAATCATATAAATGTTTGCTTGCGCGCCCAAATTTTATAATTCTGTATCATATATTAGCTAAAAGAAATCATTGCAACAAGAAAATTGCTATTTTAAGTGTGGTAGGTATTCTAGAATCCAGCCCATGTAGCTTACAATATACAATGTAATAATTAAAATGACACCAGAAAATTTAAAGTTTATTATCTGACTGGTACCACGTTTTGGTCACTTTTGCATGACCAGTGCTAAAATTATTTACAGTATAGATCCTAAAGCATGAATATGAATGTTTTAACAAAAATATCCGTTTCAAGAATAGGTAAAATCTGACTTTATTTTTGTAAAAAATCATATAAATGTTTGCTTTTGCGCCCGAATGTTATAATTCTTCATCATATTTTAGCTAAAAGAAAACATTGCAACAATAAAATTCCTATTTCAAGTGTGTTAGGTATTCCAGAATCCAGCCCATGTAGCTTACAATATACAACGTATTTATCAAGAATGGGTAAAATCTGACTTTATTTTTGTAAAAAATCATATAAATATTTGCTCCCGCGCCCGAATTTTATGATTCTTCATCATATTTTAGCTAAAAGAAAACATTGCAACAAGAAAATTGCTATTTCAAGTGTGGTAGGTATTCTAGAATCCAGCCCAGATAGCTTACAATATACAACGTATTCAATAAAATGACACCCGAAAATTGAATGTTTATTATATGATTTATACCTCGTTTTTGGTAACTTTTGCATGTCCAATGCTTAAAACAATCCATAGTATAGATCCTAAAGCATGAATATGAATGTTTTAACAAAAATATCCATTTGAAGAGTAAGTAAAATCTGACTATATTTTTGTAAAAAATCATATAAGTATTTGCTTTCGCGCCCGAATTTTAAAATTCTTTATAATATTTTAGCTAAAAGAAAACATAGCAACAAGAAAATTGCAATTTCAAGTGTGGTAGGGATTCTAGAATCCAGTCCATGTAGCTTACAATATACAACGTATTCATTAAAATGACACCCGAAAATTTAATATTTATTATCTGATTTGTACCACGTTTTGGTCTCTTTTGCATGTCCAATGCTTAAATTATTCATAGTATAGATGATAAAGCATGAATATGAATATTTTAACAAAAATATCCATTTCAAGAATAATTAAAATCTGACATAATTTTTGTAAAAAATTATATAAATATTTACTTCCGCGCCCGAATTTTATAATTCTTCATCAAGTTTTAGCTAAAAGAAAACATTGGAACAAGAAAATTGCTGTTTTAAGTGTGGTAGGTATTCTAGAATCAAGCCCATGTAGCTTAGAAAATCCAACGTATTCTTCTAGAATAGGTAAAATCTGACTTAATTTTTGTAAAAAATCATATAATTATTTGCTTCCGCGCCCGAATTTTATATTTCTTTATCATATTTTAGCTAAAAGAAAACATTGCAATAAGAAAATTGCTATTTTAAGTGTGGTAGGTATTCTAGAACCCAGCCCATGTAGCTTACAATATACAACGTATTCATTAAAATGACACCCGAATATTAAATGTTTATTATCTGATTGGTACCATGTTTTAGTCAAATTTGCATGTCTAATGCTAAAATTATCCATAGCATGAACATGAATGTTTTAACAAAATATCCATTTTAAGAATATGTAAAATATGACTTTATTTTTGTAAAAATAATATAAATATCTGCTTCCGCGCCTGTATTTTATAATTCTTCATCATATTTTAGCCAAAAGAAAACATTGCAACAAGAAAAATGCTATTTCAAGTGTGGTAGGTATTCTAGAATCCAGCCCATGTAGCTTACAATAAACAACGTATTCATTAAAATAACACCCGAATATTAAATGTTTATTATCTGATTGAAACCATGTTTTAGTCAATTTTTCTAATATTATCCATAGCATGAATATGAATGTTTTAACAAAAATATCCATTTCAAGAATAGGTAAAATCTGATTTTATTTTTTTTAAAAATCATATAAATATTTCCCTCCGCGGCCGAATATTATAATTCTTTACCATATTTTAGCCAAAAGAAAACATTGCAACAAGAAAATTGCTATTTCAAGTGTGGTAGGTATTCTAGAATCCAGCACATGTAGCTTACAATATACAACGTATTCATTAAAATGACACCCGAAAATTAAATGTTTATTATCTGATTGGTACCACGTTTTGGTCACTTTTGCATGTCCAATGTTAACATTATCCATAGTATAGATTCTAAAGCACGAATATAAATGTTTTAACAAAAAAAACATTTTAAGAATAGGTAATATTTGACTTTAGTCTTGTAAAAAATCATATAAATTTTTGCTTCTGGGCCCGAATATTAAAATTCTTTATCATATTTTAGCTAAAAGAAAACATTGCAACAAGATAAATGCTATTTCAAGTGTGGTAGCTATTCTAGAATCCAGCCCCTTGTAGCTTACATTATACATCGTATTCATGAAGAATAGGTAAAATTTGACTATATTTTTGGAAAAATTCATATAAATATTTGCTTCCGCGCCCGAATTTTAAAATTCTTTATAATATTCTAGCTAAAAGAAAACATTGCAACAAGAAAATTGCTATATCAAGTGTGGTAGGTATTCTAGAATTCAGCCCATGTAGCTTACAATATACAACGTATTCACTAAAATGACACCGAAAAATTGAATGTTTATTATCTGCTGGTACCACGTTCTGGTCACTTTTGTATTTCCAATGCTAAAATTATCTATAGTATAGATCATAAAGCATGAATATGAATTCTTTAACAAAAATATCTATTTCAAAAATAGGTAAATTCTGACTTTATTTTTGTGAAAAATCATATAAATATTAGCTTCCGCGCCCTAATTTTAAAATTCTTTATCAAATTATAGCTAAAAGGAAACATTGCATCAAAAAAATTGCTATTTCAAGTGTGGTAGGTATTCTGGAATCCAGCCCATGTAGCTTAAAATATACAACGTATTTATCAATAATAGATAAAATCTGACTTTATTTTTGTAAAAAATTATATAAATATTTGCTTCCGCGCGCGAATTTTATAATTCTTTATCATATTTTAGCTAGAAGAAAATATTGCAACAAGAAAATTGCTATTTCAAGTGTGGTTGGCATTATAAAATCCAGCCTATGTAGCTTACAATATACAACGTATTCATTAAAATGACACCCGAAAATTAAAAGTTTATTATCTGATTGGTACCAGGTTTTGGTCACTTTTGCATGTCCAATGCTTGAAACCATCCATAGTATAGATACTAAAGCATGAATATGAATGTTTTACTAAAATATCCATTTCAAGAATAGGTAAAATCTGACTTTTTTTTGTAAAAAGTTATATAAATATTTGCTTCCGCGCCCGAATTTTTAGAATTCTTCATCATATTTTAGCAAAAAGAAAACTTTGCAACAAGAAAATTGCTATTTCAAGTGTGGTAGTTATTCTAGAATCCAGCCCATGTAGCTTACAATATACAACGTATTCATTAAAATGACACCCGAAATTGAATGTTTATTATCTGCTGGTACCACGTTTTGGTCACTTTTGTATTTCCAATGCTAAAATTATCTATAGTATAGATCCTAAAGCATGAATATGAATGTTTTAACAAAAAATGATATCGCTGATGCTATTGATAAGTTGAAATCTAAAATTAGTTTAGGTTCTGATCAAGTGCCCTCATATATTTTGAAGGGCTGCAAGGATATATTTGTGGAACCATTTGTCATTCTTTTTAACTTAGCTCTAAAGACAAATACTTATCCTTCATGTTTAAAAGTTGCAAGGATTTCTCCGGTTTTTAAGTCTGGTAATAGGAGTGATATTTCTAATTACAGACCTATAGCTATCTTATCAAATGTTTCAAAAGTTTTTGAAATTATCATTCATAATAAAATATACAGCAGTGTGTCTAAATACATCTCAAAAGATCAGCATGGGTTTTTAAAAGGAAGGTCTACTACAACAAATTTGTTGAAATTTACTGAAATCATATCTAATGATATTAGTGACAGCCAAATTGATGTTGTATATACAGATTTTGCTAAAGCTTTTGACAAAGTAAACCATAACATATTGATTAATAAGCTATATAACGAATTCAACTTTTCTCTGCCTCTTTGTCAACTACTTGCATCATACTTATCAGATCGTTATCAATTCGTAGTTATTAATGGGTTTGCATCCGAACGTTTTTCAGCCACCTCTGGGGTTCCTCAAGGGTCCAATCTAGGACCGTTATTATTTCTTTTATTTATTAATAATATTACTGATTTTGTTAAATCATCTAAAATTCTTATGTATGCTGATGACATTAAATTGTTTAAAACGATTAACTCTGTGGCTGACTGTTTTGAATTACAAGATGATATATCTAATCTTTTAGCATGGTCTGAGACAAATAAACTATATTTTAATACCAACAAATGTAAAATAATGACATATACTAGAAAAAAACAACATATTTGTCATCAATATTACATGTATAATAACTTACTACAAAGAGTAATGAAATTCAAGGATTTAGGGCTGTTGTTTGACCCTAAATTAGATTTTGTTCAACACATTCAATCAATAGTTTCTTCGTCATTTCGAAATTTAAATTATGTCATGCGATTATCTAAAAATTTTAAACATGAATCAACTGCTATTATGTTATTTAATTATTATTAATTAGTATTACATTACATTACATTAGAGTATTGTTGTCAAGTATGGTCACCGTTTTACGCTAAATTTATAGATCATATTGAAAGTGTTCAGAAAAAATTTGTTAAGTATTGTTGGTTTAAAAAATATAAAGTTTACAATCATTACTTACAATATGAAACGGCGTTCAGAACTTTTAAATTGATATCTTTAGAAAATAGAAGAAAGATATTATCTACCTTATTTCTTTACAAATTGCTGCATAATGTAATTGATGACAGTGAACTTTCATTTATGCTAAACTTACATGTACCTCGTGTTAGCTGTAGACATCAAGTAACTTTTTATGTCAAATTCGCGCAAACAAATTTTGGCCAAAATACACCATGTAATAGACTTAGTATACTGTTTAATAAGCTTAATTTAGAATGTGATATTTTCTTTGATAGTTATTACTGTTTCAAAAAGAAGGTTGAGTTTTTATTTCAATGTTAATAATTTTTTTGGTATGAAAATGTATTAGATTTATTTCTTTCTATGTCTGTTTTGTAACTATACCATTTTTGGGACTTTCTATTTGTCTTGCTGTTCTATTTACATTTTAGTTTAACTCCCTCTGTAATTGGGATTGTTAGAATCCTGTAGAGTGGAATTTTCTAAATAAATAAATAAATAAAATATCTATTTCTGACTTCTGACTTTATTTTTGTAAAAAATCATATAAATATTTGCTTCCGCGCCCTAATTTTAAAATTCTTTATCAAATTTTAGCTAAAAGGAAACATTGCATCAAAAAAATTGCTATTTCAAGTGTGGTAGGTATTCTGGAATCCAGCCCATTTAGCTTAAAATATACAACGTATTTATCAATAATAGGTAAAATCTGACTTTATTTTTGTAAAAAATCATATAAATATTTGCTTTCGCGCCCGAATTTTATAATTCCTCATCATATTTTAGCTTAAGGAAAACATTGGAACAAGAAAATTGCTATTTTAAGTGTGGTAGGTATTCTAGAATCCAGCCCATGTAGCTTACAATATACAACGTATTCATCTAGAATAGGTAAAAGCTGACTTTATTTTTCTAAAAAATCTTATAAATATTTGCTTCCGCGACCGAATTTTATAATTGTTCATCATATTTTAGCTAAAAGAAAACATTGCAACAAGAAAAAAGCTATTTCAAGTGTGGTAGGTATTCTAGAATCCAGCCCATGTAGCTTACAATATACAACATATTCATCAAGAATAGGTAAAAGCTGACTTTATTTTTGTTAAAAATCATATAAATATTTGCTTCCACGCCCGAATTTTATAATTCTTTATCATATTTTAGCTAAAAGATAACATTGCAACAAAAAAATTGCTATTTCAAGTGTGGTAGGTATTCTAGAATACAGCTTATGTAGCTTACATTATACAACGTATTCACTAAAATGATACCCGAAAATTGAAAGTTTATTATCTGACTGGTACCACGTTTTAGTCACTTTTGCATGTCTAATGCTAAATTTATCCATAGTATAGATCCTAAAGCATAAATATGAAAGTTTTAACAAAAATATCTATTTCAAAAATAGGTAAAATCTGACTTTATTTTTGTAAAAAATCATATAAATATTAGCTTCCGCGCCCGAATTTTATAATTCTTCATCATATTTTAGCTAAAGGAAAACATTGCAACAAGAAAATTGCTATTTTAAGTGTGGTAGGTATTCTAGAATCCAGCCCGTGTAGCTTACAATATACAACGTATTCACCTAGAATAGGTAAAAGCTGACTTTATTTTTGTAAAAAATCATATAAATATTTGCTTCCGCGACCGAATTTTATAATTCTTTATCATATTGAAGCTAAAAGAAAACATTGTAACAATAAAATTGCAATTTCAAGTGTGGTAGTTATTCTAGAATCCAGCCCATGTAGCTAAAAATATACAACAAATACATCAAGAATAGGTAAAATCTGACTTTATTTTTGTAAAAAATCATATAAATATTTGCTTCCGCGCCCGAATTTTATAATTTTTCACCATATTTTAGTTAAGGAAAACATTGCACAAGAAAATTGCTATTTCAAGTTTGGTAGGTATTCTAGAATCCAGCCCTTGTAGCTTACAATATACAACGTATTCATCAAGAATAGGTAAAAGCTGACTTTATTTTTGTAAAAAATCATATAAATATTTGCTTCCACGCCCGAATTTTATAATTGTTCATCATATTTCAGCTAAAAGAAAACATTGCAACAAGAAAATAGCTATTTCAAGTGTGGTAGTTATTCTAGAATCCAGCCCTAGTGGCTTACAATATACAACGTATTCATTTAAGATAGGTAAAAGCAGTTATTATTTTTGTAAAAAATCATATAAATATTTGCTTCCACGCCCGAATTTTATAATTTTTATCATATTTTATCTAAAAGAAAACATTGCAATAAGAAAATTGCAATTTCAAGTGCGGTAGTTATTCTAGAATCCAGCCCATGTAGCTTACAGTATACAACGTATTCATCAAGAATAGGTAAAATCTGACTTTATTTTTGTAAAAAATCATTTAAATATTTGCTTTCGCGCCTGAATTTCTTAATTCTTTATCATATTTTAGCTAAAAGAAAACATCGCAACAAGAAAATTGCTATTTCAAGTTTGGTAAGTATTCTAGGATCCAGCCCATTTAGCTTACAATATACAACGTATTCTTTAAGAATAGGTAAAATCTGACTTTATTTTTGTAAAAAAATCATAAAAAATATTAGCTTCCGCGCCTGAATTTTATAATTCTTCATCATATTTTAGCTTAAAGAAAACATTGCAACAAGAAAATTGCTATTTCAAGTGTGGTAGGTATTCTAGAATCCAGCTCATGTAACTTACAATATACAACGTATTCATCAAGAATAGGTAAAATGTGACTTTATTTTTGTAACAAATTATATAAATATTTGCTTCCGCGCCCGTATTTTATAATTCCTCATCATAATTTAGCTAAAAGAAAACATTGCAACAAGAAAATTGCTATTACAAGTGTGGTAGGTATTCTAGAATCCAGCTCATGTAACTTACAATATACAACGTATTTATCAAGAATAGGTAAAATCTGACTTTATTTTTGTAAAAAATCATATAAATATTTGCTTCTGCGCTCGAATTTTATAATTCCTCATCATATTTTAGCTAAAAGAACACATTGCAACAAAAAAATTGCTATTTCAAGTGTGGTAGTTATTCTAGAATCCAGCCCATGTAGATTACAATATACAACGTATTCATTAAGAATAGGTAAAACCTGACTCTATTTTTGTAAAAAATCATAAAAGACAACATTGTAACAAGAAAATTGCTATTTCAAGTGTGGTAGCTATTCTAGAATCCAGCCTATGTAAGTAGTATAGCTAGTATCGTTCTGCCTCACTTCCGGTGTTCTCGATGACCGTGGTCATCCACATCGACCATTCCTCAGCTAAAGACATCCGGTATGTTAGTTCTTCACGTACTTCTTGCACAACCCTTTCGAATTCGAACCCCTTCGATGCTTCACCCCCGTCACTCTTCACTTCAACCCTCGTTCCCTTTAGGGGTGCACTTTTCACTTCACCCTCTCGTCCCCTTTAGGGGTGCACTTTCCACTTTGGTTTGTAGTGCCCCTTAGGATGCACTCTCCACTTCAGTTTGTAGTACCCATGGGGTGCACTCTCCACATTAGAATGGAGTGCTTATGGCGGTGCACTCTCCACTTTAGTTAGGAGTGCCCGTGGGGTACACTCTCCACTTCAGTTAGGAGTGCCCGTGGGGGTGCACTCTCCACTTCAGTTAGGAGTGCCCGTGGGGGAGCACTCTCCACTTCAGTTAGGAGTGCCCATTGGGGTACATTCTCCACTTCAGTGAGGAGTGCCTATTGGGGTGCATTCTTCACTTCAGTAATGCGTGCCTTTCGTGGGGTGCACTCTCCACTTCAGTTATGAGTGTCTTTGTGGGGTGCACTCTTTACTTCAGTTAGGCGTGTCTTTTGTGGGTAGTGCACTCTCCACTTCGCTCCACTTTAGTTGACAGTGCCCACTCGCCACTTTAGTTAAGAATCTGGATCCAGGATCCGGGATCTATTTCATCGTGAAATATTTATGATTTTTGATCTGGGTCTGGGATCTGGATCTGGATCTGGAGCTGGATCTGGGATCTGGATCTGTTTGTATATATTATACTATGATTTATGATAAATACTGGGGTGAGTTTGAATAAATGAAAAAAAAAATACATTTTTTATATTTATTTATTTATTTGCGTAAAAACAGTATAATAAATATCTTAAAAACAACAATTACAATTATTCATATTTGTACATAAATTTAATTTGGTTATTATATATGTAACACATTTACATCGACAATAACAAAAATTTTCATAGTTGTACCATATTAGATGATGATATTATATTAATAGAAATGAGTAAAAAAAATATTACTTTTAACAAACCCATATATGTTGGTTTCTCTATTTTAGACATTTCAAAAACTTACAATTATGACTTTCACTACAATTATATTAAGAAAAATGTTTGTAACAATACAAAATTATTGTGTACAGACACAGATAGTCTTATTTACTTATTTAAAAATATTGATATCTATAACGTAATGAAACGAGATATTTATAAATTTGATACTTCTGATTATCCACAAAATAATATTATCAACATACCTCTTGTTAACAAAAAAATTATTGGTCTCATGAAGGATGAGAATAATGGCGAAATTATGACAGAGTTTATTGGTTTGCGATCAAAAATGTACACGTACAAAGTCTTGCAAGATGTTAATAAAGAAAAAATCAATAAAAAAGCAAAGGGCATAACAAAAGCAGCACTCAATACTATAACTTTTAATGATTACTATAATTGTTTATTTAACAATAAAACTATAAATATAAATCAATGTTCTGTTAGATCTAAGAAACATGTTGTACATACAATAAAACAAAATAAGTTAGCTTTAAGTCCGTTTGACGACAAACGAATTATAAACTATTTATATACAGATACACACCCATGGGGTTATAATTTTCAATAAATATTAGTAAAACATATTAGTATACAGGAATACATAAAATAAATAAAAAAAAATTATCCGTATAATTACGATTGGTTTTTTATTCCTTGCAATCTTCTTCTCTCATTATCACGCAATGCTCTTTTAACAGTCCTGGAAGCATTTGTTGGGGGTGAAATTAAAACAAATTTATTTTTTATAACTGATGTGGGGTTATATGTCGGCTCATCACAGTCATCCCAGTTCTCTTGGGATTCTATCTTGTAATTTTGAAACGGGTGCATCGGCGGATTATACGTACTCGTAGGTTCTGTATCCCAATTCCCCCTGGATTTCACGTAGTATGGTTGATCAGGATGTAGCGGCATAGGGGGCTGTGTTTCTATCGGTTCTGATGATGATTCTATATCCCAGTTCTCCATCGATTCAACATAGTACGGCTGAACGGGTTGTAGCATTAGTGTAGTAGAAGACAGTGTTTGTATCAGCTCTGAAGATTCTGTATTCCAATTCTCCGTTGATTCAACATAGTATGGCTGAACTGGGTGTAGCATTCGTGTAGTAGAAGACAGAGTTTGTATCGGCTCTGAAGATTCTGTGTCCCAATTCTCCGTTGATTCAACGTAGTATGCTTGAACAGGATGCAGAGCACTTAACTGTTCGTTGTACAAATTCGTCGTGTAAAATGTTGAATGTAACTCAGATTGGATTAATTGATCCATCTAGTAAACATAAATATTTAAATTAAAGTTTTATTAAATAACTTAAATAAATAAAAAAAATCTACTTACAGTTGTCACACACGCACACATACAATCAGAAATTTTAAAACTGTAATGAGTAATGGGAGGAGAAAGTCTGCGCTTTTTAAGCAAACAATATCTTTTGCGGTTGGTGTTATCAGAGGCACGAAGTGGTGGAATAAACTCGTATTAAGTCCTTTGTAACACTTTTTTTTTACTTCAATATGGTTCTTAGCAATGAGTAAAATTTTTAAACAAGGTTGTATTTAAAAAAAAATGGCAAACAGATAATGGGAAAGAATTATATAATACTAAGTTTAAAACAAATTAAATATAAATCATTATTCAACGTATAGTAATTGAAAAGCATCTGTATGTGCAAGGTTTAATCGAACAATCAAAATAAATATGTGGTGTCATTTTAATTATCACGGATCTCATAACTGGTTAAGGATACTATCAAAATTAATTAATAACTACAACAATAAAGTACATAGAACAACACATATGAAACTTGTTGATGTTACTAAGAAAGTTAAGAAATATTTATTAAAATATATTAATAATATGAAGATTTGTTTACAGAGGTAAATACAAAGAAGGTGATTTTGTAAGAATTAGTAAACATAAACATATATTTCAAAAAGAGTATGAACGTAACTGGGCAACAGAAATTTTTGTAATCGATAAAGTTCATTACTAACAAATTAAGAGATCTACAAAATAATCAAATTGAATATGAGTTTAAGTTAAAGTTAGTCATTTCAAAAATGAGTGTCAACAAGTTTCAACAATATTCTGAACTAACGTATACTGCGTTATCTTTAGACTTACAAAGCAAATTTTGAGTACATATAAATAATTTAAATAAAATTAAAAATATTATTAGGTTAGAAAACATATATACAACATATTTTAATAATAACATATTCACAATTAGACAGTTCTCCTTTGGTAAATAATAAAATAAAAGAAGAAGTTCAAAAATCAAACCAATTGACTTAGAATCAAATTAAAACTAACATGGAAATGATTATCAAAAATATAGCTACAGAAAATAATAAAAAAAATAGTAGAAGTTCAAAATCAAATCAATGGAATTGAAGACATTTTTAAAACTAACATGCACATGATTAACAAAATATATAAATGATTAAAAAAAATTCTAAACCAAATCAATGAATTTGAAAACACTATGAAAGTAACATGCACATGATTAATAAAAATGAACACTAAATCAAAGAAATTTTTGTAATCGATAAAGTTCATTACTTACAAATTAAGAGATCTACAAAATAATCCAATTCAGTGTGGGTTTAAGTTAAAGTTAGTCAATTCAAAAATTAGTGTCAACAAGTTTCAACAATATTCTGAACTAACGTATACTGCGTTATCTTTAGACTTACCAAATTTTCAGGACATATAAATAATTTATATAAAAATGAAAATATTATTGGGTTAGAAAACATATATATACAACAAATTTTAATAATAATATACTTACGATTAGACAGTTATCTTTGGTAAATAATAAAATAAAAGAAGAAGTTCAAAAATCAAATCAATGGACTTAGAATCAAATTAAAACTAACTTGGAAACGATTATCAAAAATATAGCTACAGAAAAAAAATAATAGAAGTTTAAAATCAAATCAATGGAATTGAAGACATTTTAAAAACTAACATGCACATGATTAACAAATATATATATGATTTAAAAGAAAAATTTCAAAACCAAATCAATGGAGTTGAAAACACTATAAAAGTAACATGCACATGATTAACAAAAAATGAACACCAAATCAAAAAAAGAAATTCAAAGTCAAATCAATGAAATTACAGATATTTTAAAAACTAACATGCGCAATATGCATAATTTACAACAAAATATTAATAAAACTATACATGAACTAATTAAAAAAGATATTCAAAATCAAATTAATGAAATTAGAAATATTTTAGAAACTAAAATACCTAAAATTAAAGACGCTACTGACTTTATTAAAAAGGAAGATATTCAAAAAATATTAAGAAATAAATTGTATATATATATTTTATTATTTTGTAAAAATATTACATTATACACCTATATGTATGTATATAAATATGATATATAAATATGATATATAAATATATTTTCTATAAAAATATTGTGTTAAATTTCCATTTCATTTTTAGTTTTGAAGAAAATCTCAATGTTATCTAGCTCATTTTTTCGTACAAACAAATATTGTGTTGAGAACAACGACTCCACTTCATCTATCTCCAACGTGTTGAAACGTTTCGGTAGAAACGTTATGAAATCTCCCATGTCCAGTAGTATTGAGCGCCCAAATTTTGTAAACACATAGCGAGCTTCTTTAATGAAGTATGGTCTTTTATTTTTATTATATTTTTGCTTGGATATTGTCCAAGGAGATTTAGCTTTTCAACAGCCGCAGCAGAATCCATTATTTCTAAATGAAAAAAACAATTTTATAAAATACAAAATTTAATATAAATATGTAAATATTACTTACCGTTTTTTGTTTATAGTAACTGAAGGAATCAGCAATGACAACGATAACAGTTCAGTTTTTGTTAATATAATGAAATGTTTGCATTATGTACACATTATATATTAATTTATGGTAATCAGTAGAGAAAAATAATTAACCATATTTTTTCTATAAATACTTTATCAAAACCAAAAATTTCTGTTTACAAGTTAGTTGTGAACACGTGTTAATTAGATGAAAAATACCTAATGAACCGCAAATTTCTAATATTTTTAACAAGCTGCAAATATCTATAGGTAATATTTAATAATTTCTTTTACGTTTGTTTTTTTTATTATACGTTCATTTTGTTCACATTTTCTTTTATGATTTTTTGTTTTATTACAATTGTTTTTTTATATTTATTATTTATAATATAAAGTCTTCCATATAATGTTTTAATTATTCTATTTTTACTAGAATTAGTTTTATTTCTTCTCATATTTGTTTAAACGTTTTATTTACCATTGTATTATTACTATTATTCTATATAAAGTTGGGGTATCTCTTTAGTTATACAACTAGCGAATTCTCGGCTACGCCGAGCATTCCCTAGAGCTCCGCTTTCAGTGCAAAGAACAAATGCCGAACGACATTAAACAATTATTTCATATTTCCACGTCAGGCCTCAAAGAGACCTTTCATTAGATTGCAAACACGATATACTTCTAATAATTTTTTGTAAAAAACAAAAGCCGGTCGACATGAAATATTTTTGTCATTTATGTACCCCAGCCCTCACCGAGACCTTTCATTTGATACCATACACGACATACTTCTGACAACTTTCTGCATAAAACAAAAGTCAATCGACATGAAACATTGTTATCATATCTACACGCCATCCCACACCGAGACTTTTCATTTAATACCAAACACTATATACTTGTAACAACCTTTTGCAAAAAACAAAAGCCTATCGTCATTGACCATTTTCGTTAATTCTGCACACCAGCCTTCATTGAAACCTTTTATTTGATACCAAACACCACACACTTCTGATAACTTTTTGCAAAAAAGCACATTTTTGTCAATTCTGCAAGCTAGCCCTTATCAAGACGTTTTATTTGAGACCAAACTCGACATACCTTTGAGAACTTTTTGCAGAAAACAAAAGCCTATCGGAATGGAACATTTTTGTCAATTCTGCACGCTATCCTTTAACAAGACGTTTCATTTAAGACCAAACTCGACATACTTTTAAGAACTTTTTGCAGAAAACAAAAGCCGATCGAAATGGAACATTTCTGTCAATTCTGCACGCTAGCCCTCAACGAGACCTTTCATTTGAGATCAAACTCGACATACTTTTGAGAATTTTTTGCATAAAACAAAAGCAGATCGACATAGATCATTTTTGTCAATTCTCTACGCGAGTCCTCGCCAAGACCTTTCATTAGATACCAAACACGACATACGTCTATTATTATATCCATTGTTTCAAGTAATTAATTTTGCACAGTTTTTATTTTTTTACACAAGAACCACTCACAGTAAAAATATGAGACACCCAAAAGGCACAACTACACATTATTCCCTGCAATCTAAAAAAAAAATTTACAACAGTCCCTTTGATGGTTCAGGCAGTTTGGCTTGTAACAAAATTTGGCGATCGTCGTGATGAAAATAAATAAACATCACGACACATAAATACGTTATGTTTTAAACTTAAATTAATTGTAACACCTTTGCTCGAGAGTATTATATATGATACTGTATTCATTTCTTTAATATCAATGTTCTATTTGAAAATACAATCCTTTAAGGTTCACAGACTGTTTGTCAAAAGTGACAGATAACAGGTTGTTTCTTTTTAAATTTAGACATGGCTACTAGGATCCTTCTAGAATTTTTTGTTTCAAAATGAAAAAAGTGTGAGGTTTTTATTAATTTACGCAAAAACTGCTCGACGTAAAAATATGAAACACCAAAAAGGCACACCTACGCATCATTCTCTACAACTTGATATTATTATACGTAACAATTTCATAAATGGTTAAGGCTGTAGGTTTGTCCGAAAATTTGGCGATCGTCATGATGAAAATAAATATAGATTAGGACACATGCCTTTTAGTATATAGGATACATTTCTTTTCTTCTTTTTTCTTTAATCATTGTTATAATTGTGTAACAGAAACTATAGAATTATATTAGCTTCACGCAATTGTTCTATTGGGACTGGCAAGTTAGTATGTGACACCGTAAAGCGTAAAAACAGGAAATAAGTTTAGACATCGACAAAATATTTCGCTTGCGTCAACTGAGGTTTCAACTTATTATTTTTATTTTTATAATACTTTATGTTTATAGATTTTTTTTACAATAATTTATACATTCAACTCCAAAATTTATGGTATCTGTCAGATGACAAGACCAAAAAAATGCGATTTTTCCCGGTGTTGAGCGCTCGCGTCGCAACAGCAACTGTCACCACTGACATGCTCGGTCTCAATAATTGATAAAATTTCATTTTCATGTCCTGTGTGACCAGTTTTTTTGGAAGCAATTAACAATTATTGTATTCTTTCAACAAAAATATTGGGGTTTATCCCAATAAATATATTCATGATAATTGGGTTTAATTCTCATATATTTTAGTAAAATACCATATCCTGTAGTAGTGTCTAAGCGAATAACTTCTACTTTTCTCGCCTACACCGCCTGCTTCAATGGTGGGTTTAATAATATCTCTGTATTTTTTACTTCAATTATTGTTTAGTTTATTTAACTTATTATAACCATATCTGTGTGCATTTGTACTTAGAACTATGTCAATGTAATTTTTTTGATCTTCTTCTGTATAATTTTTATATATTTTTTTTTTTTTGAAAAGCATCTCATATAGACTAGTTGTACCTTCATACCATTTATCATTTATCTTTAAATCGTTATTGTCAATTTCAACCTTTGAATTTCCATTTGAAGTCTGATGAATCTCTATCATTAGAAGTTAAGTAGAATTAAAAACGTTCTGCAGCAATGTTACCCAGCAAATCTGTCAAATCTTCACGTGTTACAACAGATTTTTACAAAGAATCTTAAATAAATTTTATGGATAATTCTTCGCCATCTGTTTCCACATTGTATTCATTTTTACTTCCTTGTACAAAATAATGGAAGTATTGTAATCTAGAACATTTTCGATTTTCAGATTTTAACGGAAATACACGTTTTGACTAGTTTAGGCGTGACGTTTGTACGTAGGTATGTATCTCGCATAACTTAAAATATTACTAAGCATATAAAATTGAAATTTGGTATATTCAACTGCTTTGACATCTAGTTGTATCCCTCCCTTTTGTTCTGCAACCAGCTGTGTCAAAAAGGACACTTTGCTCGTAGTGTTTTTGAATTTTTGTCATAACTCAAAAACGATTAGTCGTAGAATGTTGACATGGTTACAATTAACCTGATCACAAGGATAATGTAATTTTGATTATTTCACACATGTCATTTTCATCCAATCAGAATGCTTCATTTGAGAGTCGTAGGTAGTTTTTCATTGAAGAAATTTGATAAAATTTTACTAGTGTATTCATGGTTACATTTTGTTGATAACAAAAATTTTATATTTGAACTGTTGTCATTCGGGAAATAATCAAGCAAATATAATTCGAGTTATGAATTTATTTGATCAAATTTATGAATAATTGTTGAGTAGTAACAGACAAACGAGTGTCAAAAAAAGAATTTAGATTATGACAGCGAAGCTGGAGTGATTTAAGAGTCATTTTTGACCCGAGTTGTCGTTAATTCGTAGTAATTATTCATAAATTTTATCAATAAATTTATAGCTCTTATTATATTACTTATGAAAAAACTTAATAAAAATTATAATTTAGTTGGCTTTTAATTTTAGTATGGAACATTTAATTTATTATTAATAAATTGACATTGACAAATGTTAGGATATCTGTGAAATATGTACCAAGTAAATAAAAACAACATACCTTTCTTTACAATATATCAGCGTTGAAAATAATTTTATGTAGCGCAATAGGGAATAGTGATAAACATTTTAATAAAATTTTCAAAAATGATCCATTTCAAAGGAAAGTTCAAAGGAATGAAACGAATGGATATTGAAGAGTGATTAACACTTTTAAGCGAAATAAGTTTAAATAAAATGTGTATAATTTAGCATAGAAGGAAGTCATAAGTCATGTGGTGCCCCCATGAGATTTTTTTTTTATATTTATTATGGCTTGTCTGTTTTTAATATTTTCGGGAATCAATATATGATAATCTTCCAGAATTTATGAGTGTTATTTTTTTATTTTGAGCTTTCAGACATTGAATAAACACACTTGAAGATTTGTTAAAAAAAGTATCCAGTGCGTGATAATTTAAAAAAATTAATTTAGTATTAACTGTCAAAATATTTTTGAATTAGTTTGTGAATACTATTTATTGAAATTGGTACCATTACATATTATTTCCACCATAAAAGGTTTTTATAGCGAATCTTCTCAATAGTAAATATTTTTATGATATTAAAAATAAACGTCAAATTTTCGATTATGTTTTAAACAAATCATGGCTAAACATGACTTCACGGTTAGAAGTGTTGTAAAATTTTGAACAAATTAATAAAAATTACAGTTAAAACATGAATAAGTTTGTTATAAAATTAATAAAATAAATAATTTCCTTTAGATTTTTTGTAATTATAAACGCTTGAAATTAAATTAGGGGGCAATAATCTATGAAAAAAAAGTATTTTCTCATGTTAAATTATTATGCTCTCAAGAATTTACCTGGTATATGTACCCCACTATTGCTTGTTTGAAATAAATAAAACAAATAAACAAAATTTAAACATAAATATAGTTTTATTTTTTATAACAATATGTACAAATATGTACATAAAAATGATTTTTTTTATTACAACATATACATATATAATGTTATTATTATTCTTCACTATCAGTCACTATGTGGTGGTGTCATATCAAAGTCATTTTAGTAGCATTTCATAACGTGCCAGCAAGTTATACAATCTTTATGAGTTCCAGTCAAACGGCATAACACTACACATTTATTATAAATATATGGTAGCTCTTCTTCTTCAACAAAATAATTACATTTATATCGGAATGTATTTAATATCGAATTTTTATGAGATGTTCTTAATAGTATGTCTATATCCCATGGTTGTGGTAACATTTTAAAAACATCATCTAAATAATCACAACGTTTTTTTGAATGAGTTTTATATTGATAATATTGTAGATCAGTTTTCGGTCTTATATAATCTAATTTAAATCTATACACTTGTCCCCGATAAAATTCAATGTAGAATTTTAAAATATCACATATCCCATTTTCATCTTCAATACGTAAATCAATTAGTTCATTATGAATAGGTTCTTTATATTTTAAACGAAGAACAATTGTACTGTCTCTAGTTGCAAATATTACCTTGTCATTATTTACATATAATCCAGAAATAGTTTCAAAAATCAATTTTTTTATAACAGCACCATTCTTAATAGTACAAATATAAAAAAACATTTTTATACAAACAAAATATATTTAATATCTCCCTTTGTTTATGGATATTGATCAACTGTATAGTCTGAAAAAAATAATAAAAATAAAATAATAAAAATAAGTCATAAAAAATTTAAATTATATTTACTTCGTGATTTGGCTTGTTGTATGATTTAATTTGCATTCTAGTTATTGTGGATTGCTACGTGTTAGTTTCAAACTGTATATATATAGTTAGTTGTGAACACATGTTAATCAGAGAAAAAAATAATGAACCACATTGATATTTTATAAAATTATCAAAACCACGAATTCCTGTTTACAACTTAGCTTGATAAAAAGCAAAAAATAATGAATATTATACAAGTTCATAATAAATTATCAATCCACAACAACTAATTAAATCATAAAAGACTTCTTTTAGGTGATTTTTTTACAGGTTCATCCTCATTTTTACTTTTACTTGTACAAGTGTCCACTCTCCACTTTAGTTGGCAGTGCCTATTCCACTCTCCACTTTAGTTAAGAATCTGGATCCGGTATTTCACGCTCGCGACGAAATAGATCCCGGATCCCAGATCCAGATTCTTAACTAAAGTGGCGAGTGGGCACTGTCAACTAAAGTGGAGCGAAGTGGAGAGTGCACCACCCACAAAAGACACGCCTAACTGAAGTAAAGAGTGCACCCCACAAAAACACTCATAACTGAAGTGGAGAGTGCACCCCACAAAAGGCACGCATAACTGAAGTGTAGAATGCACCCAATGGGCACTCCTAACTGAAGTGGAGAATGCACCCCAATGGGCACTCCTAACTGAAGTGGAGAGTGCATCCTAGAGGGCACTACAAACCAAAGTGGAAAGTGCACCCCTAAAGGGGACGAGGGGGTGAAGTGAAAAGTGCACCCCTAAAGGGAACGAGGGTTGAAGTGAAGAGTGACAGGGGTGAAGCATCGAAGGGGTTCGGATTCGAAAGGGTTGTGCAAGAAGTACGTGAAGAACTAACATACCGGATGTCTTCAGCTGAAGAATGGTCGATGTGGATGACCACGGTCATCGAGAACACCGGAAGTGAGGCAGAACGATACTAGCTATACTACTTATGTAGCTTACAATATAAACGTATTCATCAACAATAGGTAAATTTTGAATTTATTTTTGTAAAAAATCATATAAATATTTGCTTCCGCGCCTGAATTTTATAATTCTTTATCGAATTTTAGCTAAAAGAAAACATTGCTACAAGAAAATTGCTATTTCAAGTGTGTTAAGTATTCTAGGATCCAGCCCATGTAGCTTACAATATACAACGTATTCATCAAGAATAGGTAAAATTTAACTTTATTTTTGTAAGAAATCATATTAATATTTGCTTCCGCGCCCGAATTTTATAATTCTTTATCATATTTTAGCTAAAAGAAAACATTTCAACAAGAAAATTGCTGTTTCAAGTTTGGTAGGTATTTTAGAATCCTGCCCATGTAGCTTACAATATACAATCTGACTTTATTTTTGTAAAAAATCATAGAAATATTTGCTTCCGCGCCCGACTTTTATAATTCTTTATCATATTTTAGTTAAAAGAAAACATTGCAACAAGAAAATTGCTATTTCAAGTGTGGTAGGTATTCTAGAATCCAGCCCATGTAGCTTAAAATATGCAACGTATTCATCAACAATAGGTAAATTCTGACATTATTTTTGTAAAAAATCATATAAATATTTGCTTCCGCGCCCGAATTTTATAATTCTTCATCATATTTTAGCTAAAAGAAAACATTGCAACAAGAAAATTGCTGTTTCAAGTTTGGTAGGTATTCTAGAATCCAGCCCATATAGCTTACAATATACAATCTGACTTTATTTTTGAAAAAATCAAATAAATATTTGCTCCACGCCTGAATTTCATAATTCTTTATCATATTTTAGCTAAAAGAAAACATTGCAACAAGAAAATTGCTATTTCAAGTGTGGTAGTTATTCTAGAATTCAGCTCATGTAGCTTACAGTATACAACGTATTCATCAAGAATAGGTAAAATCTGACTATATTTTTGTAAAAAATCATGTAAATATTTACTTCCGCGCCCGAATTTTATAATTCTTTATTATATTTTAGCTAAAAGAAAACATTGCAACAAGAAAATTGATATTTCAAGTATGGTAGGTATTCTAGAATCAAGTTCATGTAGCTTACGATATACAACTTATTAATCAAGAATATGTAAAATCTTACTTTATTTTTGTAAAAAATCATATAAATATTAGCTTCCGCGCCTGAATTTATAATTCTTCATCATATTTTAGCTAAAAGAAAACATTCCAACAAGAAAATTGCTATTTCTAGTGTGGTAGGTATTCTAGAATCCAGCTCATGTAACTTACAATATACAACGTTTTCATCAAGAATAGGTAAAATCTGACTTTATTTTTGTAAAAAAATCATATAAAGATTTGCTTCCGCGCCCGAATTTTATAATTCCTTATCATATTCTAGTTAAAAGAAAACATTGCAACAAGAAAATTGGTATTTCAAGTGTGGTAGGTATTCTAGAATCCAGCACATGTAGCTTACAATATACAACGTATTCATTAAAATGACACCTGAAAATTGAATGTTTATTATCTGATTGGTACCACGTTTTGGTCACTTTTGCATGTCCAATGCTAAAATTATCAATAGTATAGATCCTAATGCATGAATATGAATGTTTTAACAAAAATATCCATTTCAAGAATAGGTAAAATCTGACATTATTTTTGTAAAAATTCATATAAATATTTGCTTCCGCGCACGATTTTTATAATTCTTCATTATATATTAGCAAAAAGAAAACATTGCAACAAGAAAATTGCTATTTAAAGTGTGGTAGGTATTCTAGAATCCAGCCCATGTAGCTTACAATATACAACGTATTTATGAAGAAAAGGTGAAATCTGATTTTATTTTTGTAAAAATTCATATAAATATTTGCTTCCGCGCCCGAATTTTATAATTCTTTATCATATTTTAGCTAAAAGAAAACATTGCAACAAGAAAATTGCTGTTTCAAGTTTGGTAGATATTCTAAAATCCAGCCCATGTAGCTTACAATATACAATCTGACTTTATTTTTGTAAAAAAATCATATAAATATTTGCTTCCGCGCTCGAATTTTATAATTCTTAGTCATATATTAGCTAAAAGAAAACATTGCAACAAGAAAATTGCTATTTTAAGTGTGGAAGGTATTCTAGAATTCAGCCCATGTAAAAAAAAAATTATGCTCAATGCTTAAAACCATCCATAGTATAGATCCTAAAGCATGAATATAAATGTTTTAACAAAAATATCCATTTCAAGAATAGGTAAAATCTGACTTTAGTTTTGTCAAAATCATATAAATATTTGCTTCCGTGCCTGAATTTTATAATTCTTCATCATATTTTAGCGAAAAGAAATGATTGCAACAAGAAAATTGCTATTTAAAGTGTGGTAGGTATTCTAGAATCCAGCTCATGTAGCTTACAATATACAACGTATTCATTAAGAATAGGTAAAATCTGACTTTATATTTGTAAAAAATCATATTAATATTTACTTCCGCGCCCGAATTTTATAATTATTCATCATATTTTAGCTAAAAGAAAACATTGCAACAATAAAATTCCTATTTCAAATGTGGTAGGTATTCTAGAATCCAGCCCATGTAGCTTACAATATACAACGTATTCATTAAAATGACACCAAAAAATTGAATGTTTATTATCTGATTGGTACCACGTTTTGGTCACTTTTGCATGTCCAATGCTTAAAACCATCCATAGTATAGATCCTAAAGCATGAATATGTATGTTTTAACAAAAATATCCATTTCAAGAATAAGTAAAATCTGACTTAATTTTTGTAAAAAATCATATAAATATTTGCTTTCGCGCCCAAATTTTATAATTCTTCATCATATATTAGCTAAAAAAAACATTGCAACAAGAAAATTGCTATTTCAAGTGTGGTAGGTATTCTAGAATCTAGCCCATGTAGCTTACAATATAAAACGTATTCATTAAAATGACACCCAAAAATTTAATGTTTAATATCTGATTGGTACCACGTTTTGGTCACTTTTGCATATCCAATGCTAAAATTATCCATAGTATTGGAGTATTTAACCACCGCTGCTTTAATTAGAGACGCCCTAGCTGATGTTAGGTCTTCCCTAATGATGATACCCGAATTCTTGAGAAGCTTCAACTCGAAAAAGCTTCTCAAGAATTCGTGTATCACCATCAGGGAAGACCTAACATCAGCTAGGGCGTCTCTTGTTACAGCAGTGGTGGTTAAATACTCCAAAAAAAATGTGTGGACTTTTGACGAACGAGTTTTGTGAATGTTTCGGTGGAAGGAAGTGATAAACCTAAAAAAGTTCATATTACTGATCATTAAGATTTATTGGACTATTAAATATGTTTTATCTATAAACAGTCGATTTACTTGGGTGTACATTGTTCATTTATTTATATAGGTATATTGCCAACATTTTGTGTATCTCTGCTTTTTTTATTGTTTAATTGTCTAGCCAGAACATGCACAAGTCAATGAACTCTGTTCATTTGACCTTGACTTACTGGCACACTCTTGTGTTCTTATCTTTGTTCTTATATCTTTTTTAATGTTGAATTTTGGTGACTGCAACAAACAAATCATTGATGTATATGATACGAATTTCACAATCTGTCAGATAAATATCAGATCAATTAACTCATGTTTTTAAAAATTTTCAGAATTTTTTAGTGATTATAACTTTGACATTATAGCCGTTATGGAAACCTGGATTAACGAAAACACTCCAAGTTATTTATTTAATATTATAAATTATGACTTATTTTGTGTCAACAGAACTCATGCAGTCGGTGGAGGAGTTGCATTTTACGTACGTAATGATATTAATTTGAAAGTATTAGACACTACTTTTGTTTCTAAAAATAACATTGAACATGCATGGATTTTATGTACAATTCAAAATTTAAAATTATGTTTAGGTGTTATATACAATCCTCACAATCACTATTATCGTGAACTTGCAATTCTTGAAACTCTTTTTACTAAATTTATTTTACAGTGTGATTATTTGATATGCACAAGTGATATAAATAATAATTTATTATCTAAGGATTATAAAACTCAATATTTTTTTTATCTCTTGTCGGCAAACAACCTGCATCAAATAATCACCAATCCCACGAGACCGTCTTCAAAATCGTTGTTAGATGTTATATGTTTGTCAGATACAAGTATTTGCGTAAGTTCAGGTAATATTGATTGTCAGGAAATGACTGATCATGACTGTGTTTATTGTGTACTAAATTTACCAAAAACCTCTAAGTCTATAAAAAGATTTGCATACAGAGATTATACAAGCTTTAATCGTAATCATTTTTACTCTGATTGTGAATCAGTAAACTGGGAGCAGATTCTTTTTTTAAATAATGTTGATGATAAGGTTCGATTTCTCAACGAAAATATTACACATTTATTTAATAAACATGTACCCTTAAAAGAAATTAGTACCAAAAAACAATTTAGTCCATGGATTACTCCAGTTATTAAAATCATGCAGAGTAAGAGTAATAAAGCCCTTGCTGAATATAAAAAACATAAAACAGCTGGTAAATTACAATATTATAAACAGCTACGTAATATCACTACAGCTGCAATTAGGCGAGAAAAACAAGCTCACATAAACCATAATATTAATAAAAATATTAAAGACAGTGGTAAACTATGGACTAACTTGAAAAAAATAGGAGTTACTAATATCTCGGTGAATAATCTATGCGAAGAAATATTTAAACCTAATGAGTATGGCAATTAATACTGAAATATATTATAATACTAACCAGTACTCAAATGTAAAAACTGATTCATTTGATTTTACATGCGTGGATAATGAAAAAATTGAATTAATTTTAAAAAACTTGAAGTCCAATGCAATTGGAATTGACGGCATATCCAAAAAAATGCTAGAACTAATCTTTCCAGTTATTATTAAGTACATTGCACACATAATGAATACCTGCTTGCTAACCGGAACAGTTCCTGATTTATGGAAATCAGCTATTGTCAAACCTATTCCGAAAAACAATAAACCCTCTTTCAATGACCTGCGACCTATAAGCATTCTGCCCACCCTGTCAAAAGTTTTAGAGAAAATATGTTGTGAACAAATTATGGTCTATGTAACACAGAATGGAATTCTTCCACAAAACCAATCTGGTTTTAGATATGGACATAGCACTAACACATGCCTAATAAATATTCTGGATACATTAATAAAAAATTATGATGACTCAAAAATATCTTTCCTAATTCAAATAGATTTCTCTAAAGCTTTTGACATGGTTGACTATAATTTATTATTAGCTAAATTAAAATATTATAAATTTTCAGAGAATGCATTAAAGTGGTGTACGAATTATTTTAGCAACAGAGAATTTCGAGTTACTATGACTAGCAACTCTATTACATTAGATTCTCCTTCGTACCAATTAGTACGTGGAGTACCTCAAGGGTCAATTCTGGGGCCACTGTTCTTTTTAATATATGTTGCAGATTTACCTGCTGAACTAAAACACTGCGATTTTCACTCATATGCTGATGACACACAACTATTAGCATCATGTTTTCCATCAGAAGTGTCCAGTGTTGTCAATAACATTAATTCTGATCTCAATAATCTAGTTCAGTGGGTTGAGGATAATGGTCTCAATATTAATCTAAATAAATCGACGTTGTTAGTTATAGGAAACTGTGAAGTACTTTTGATAAAGCTTGATGGAATCCAACTTCAGCCTGATAAATTTTGTAAAAGTCTGGGTGTATATCTTGATCCAGACCTTAATTTTAAGTATCATTTACAGGCGGAAATGAAGGCAGCAGTGATAAAATTAAAGCACTTGTATCAGTTTCGTTCTATCTTAACCTCTGATATAAAACTACGTTTAATTAATTCACTTGTTCTTCCATTATTCGACTATTGCGCATGTGTGTATGTACATAACTTAACACAAGCTGATAAGCACAGAATTTAAGTTTTTAAAAATTCATGTTTACGATTTGTTTATAATGTGCGTAAAATTGATCATATTTCAAACTATAGAAGGTTAACTAAAATAAATAATATTGAAACTCGCATGGAAAAAAAGTATTTAATATTAATTCATAAAATTTTAATCACTAGAACACCTCGTTATATGTATGATAAACTTGCTCCAAAATTTTATAATTATAGTTTACGTATTAGGAATTTATATATTGTGCCATCGTTTAAAAAACAAAAATTTAAGTGCTCATTCTCCTATTTAGCCCCTACATTATACAACATTTTATCAGACAGTATGAAATCTCTTTCTGTAAATTCTTTTAAATACAATGTGAGGGAATTGTGAAAATTTATATTTGCATGAATAATTTAAATATTATCCTGTGATATCATTGGCAAAGCTTAACTTCAATGATTAGTAGTAAAAAATATTTTTTGTTAATTCAACATTAATTCTTATTGTTCTTTTGTTTTCTATGTATCTATATATTTTTATATTATTATAATCTCGGCGTTCATTTTTATTTATTTGTATAACGTGTATTGTGGTTGGGTTGAAAAGCAGTCCTTGGCTGAACCCCGCCATTGACTTATGTCAATAAAGTCTATTATTATTACTATTATTATTATTATTATAGTATGGATCCTTAAGCATGAATATGAATGTTTTAACAAGAATATCCATTTCAAGAATAGCTAAAATCTGACTTTATTTTTGTAAAAAATCATATAAATATTTGCTTCCGCGTCCGAATTTTATAAATCTTCATCATATTTTAGCAAAAAGAAAACATTGCAACAAGAAAATTGCTATTTCAAGTATGGTAGGTATTCTAGAATCCAGCCCATGTATCTTACAATATACAACGTATTCATTAAAATTACACCAAAAAAATTAATGTTCATTATCTGATTGGAACAAAGTTTTCGTCACTTTTGCATGTCCAATGCTTAAAACCATCCATAATATCAATCATAAAGCATGAATATAAATGTTTTAATAAAAATATCCATTTCAAAAATAGGTAAAATCCGACTGTATTTTTGTGAAAAATCATATAAATATTTGCTTCCGCGACCGAATTTTATAATTCTTCATCATATTTTAGCTAAAAGAAAACATTGCAACAAGAAAATTGCTATTTCAAGTGTGGTAGATAATCTAGAATCCAGCCCATATAGCTTACAATATACAACGTGTTCATCAAGAATAGGTAAAATCTGACTTTATTTTTGTAAAAAATCATATAAATATTTGCTTTCGCGCCCGAATTTTATAATTTTTCTTCATATTTTAGCTAAAAGAAAACATTGCAACAAGAAAATTGATATTTCAAGTGTGGTAGGTATTCTAGAATCCGGCCCATGTAGCTTCCAATATACAAAGTATTCTACAAGAATAAGTAAAATCTGACTTTATTTTTGTAAAAAATCATATAAATATTTACTTCAGCGCCCGAATTTTACTATCTTTCATCATATTTTAGCTTAAAGAAAACATTGCTACAAGAAAATTGCTATTTCAAGTGCAGTAGGTATTCTAGAATCCAGCCTATGTAGCTTACAATATACAACGTATTCATCAAGAATAGGTAAAATCTGACTTTATTTTTGTAAAAAATTATATATATATATATATATTTGCTTCTGCGCCCGAATTTTATAATTCTTCATCATATTTTAGCTAAAAGAAACCATTGCAACAAGAAGATTGCTATTTCAAGTGTGGTAGGTATTTTAGAATCCAGCCCATGTAGCTTACAATATACAACGTATTAATTAAAATGACACCCGAAAATTAAATGTTTGTTATCTGATTGGTACCACGTTTGGTCACTCTTGCATGTCCAATGCTTAAATTTATCCATAGTATAGATCCTAAAGCATGAATATGAATGTTTTAACAAAAATATCCATTTCAAGAATAGGAAAAATCTTACTTTATTTTTGTAAAAAATCATATCAATATTTGCTTCCGCGCCCGAATTTAAAAATTCTTCCTCATATTTTACCTAAATAAAACATTGCAACAAGAAAATTGCTATTTCAAGTGTGGTAGGTATTCTAGAATCCAGCCCATGTAGTTTACAATATACAATGTATTCATCAAGAATAGGTAAAATCTGACTTAATTTTTGAAAAAAATCATATAAATATTTGCTTCCGCACCCGAATTTTATAATTCTTCATCATATTTTAGCTAAAAGAAACCATTGCAACAAGAAAATTGCTATTTCAAGTGTGGTAGGTATTCCAGAATCCAGCAAATGTAGCTTACAATATACAACGTATTCATTAAAATGACACCCGAAAATTGAATTAAAATTATCTGATTGGTACCACGTTTTGGTCACTTTTGCATGTCCAATGCTTAAAACTATCCATAATATAGATCCTAAAGCATAAATATGAATGCTTTAACAAAAATATCCATTTCAAGAATAGGTAAAATCTGACTTCATTTTTGTAAAAAATCATATAAATATTTGCTTCCGCGCCCGAATTTTATAATTCTTCATCATATTTTAGCTAAAAGAATACATTGCAACAAGAAAATTGCTCTTTCAAGTGTGGTAGGTATTCTAGAATCCAGCCAATGTAGCTTACAATATACAACGTATTCAACAAGAATAGGTAAAATCAGACTTTATTTTTGTAAAAAATCATATAAATATTTGCTTCCGCGACCAAATTTTAATAATTCTTCATCATATTTTAGCTAAAAGAAAATTTAATGTTTATTATCTGATTGGTACCACGTTTTGGTCACTTTTGCATGTCTAGTGCTTAAAACCATCCATAGTATAGATCCTAAAGCATAAATACGAATGTTTTAACTAAAATATCCATTTCAAGAACAGATAAAATCTGACTTTAGTTTTGTAAAAAATCATATGTTGCAATGTTTTCCTTTAGCTAAAATATGATGAATATTTATAAAATTCGTGCGCGGAAGCAAATATCTATATGAATTTTTAGAAAAATAAAGTCAGATTTTACCTAATCTTGATGAATACGTTGTATTTTGTAAGCTACATGGGCTGGATTCTAGAATACCTACTCACTTGAAATAGCAATTTTCTTGTTGCAATGTTTTCTTTTAGCTATAATATGATAAAGAATTATAAAATTCGGGCGCGGAAGCAAATATTTACATGATTTTTTACAAAAATAAAGTCAGATTTTACCTGTTCTCGATGAATTCGTTGTATATTTTAAGCAACACGGGCTGGATTCTGGTATACCTACCACACTTGAAATAGCAATTTTCTTGTTGCAATGTTTTCTTTTAGCTAAAACATGATGAAGAATTATAAAATTCGGACGCGGAAGCAAATATTTATATGATTTTTTACAAAAATTAAGTCAGATTTTACATTTTCTTGATGTATACGTTGTATATTGTAAGCTACATAGGCTGGATTCCAGAATACCTACCACACTTGAAATAGCAATTTTCTTGTTGCAATGTTTTCCTTTTAGCTAAAATATGATGAAGATTTATAAAATTCGGGCGCGGAAGCAAATATCTATATGAATATTTAGAAAAATAAAGTCAGATTTTACCTAATCTTGATGAATACGTTGTATATTGTAAGCTACATGGGCTGGATTCTAGAATACCTACCACACTTGAAATAGCAATTTTCTTGTTGCATTGTTTTCTTTTAGCTAAAATATGATGAAGAATTATAAAATTTGGGCGCGGAAGCAAACATTTATATGATTTTTTACAAAAATAATGTTAGATTTTATTTATTCTTGAAATGGATATTTTAGTTAAAACATTCATACTCATACTTTAGGAACTTTACTATGGATGGTTTTAAGGATTGGACATGCAAATGTGACCAAAACGTGGTACCTATCAAATAATAAACATTCAATTTTCGGGTGTCCTTTTAATGAATACGTTGTATATTGTAAGCTACATGGGCTAGATTCTAGAATATCTACCACACTTGAAATAGCAATTTTCTTGTTGCAATGTTTCCTTTTAGCTAAAATATGATGAACAATTATAAAATTCGGGCGCGGAAGCAAATATTTATATGATTTTTTACAAAAATAAAATCAGATTTTACCTATTCTTGATAAATACGTTTTAACATTTGAATTTCCAAAAAAAAAATGAAAGAGAATTCAATAAAATTTTGGACTTATGTTGTTACAATAACGCACACACACATGTACGGGTATGCGGCCGCTAGCTTATTGAGATTGCTCTGAGATTAAGGGGTGGGTAAAAGAAAATATATACAATATTAAGTTGCCGTTATAAGCAAAAGTACTTGCTTGTACACAGGGCACCACGTAATTGTTAAAAAAAAATAATGTTCTGACACACAACCACGAAAATGCCAGAATAAGGAGGGCACTGAAAGTTATTAGAAGGTAGTTAGAAGTAAAAAAAATAGACTGGATAGAAAGTATAACGAGATTAATTATATTGAGTAAAAGTTTCAATATAAAATACATAAATATAGTAATTATGAATATAATAAAGAGATTGGAGTGAATTCCATAAAAATTAACAAAACGATATATAAAGATTGCAGAGAGTAACGTATAAATAATTAATTTGACTTGATCGTAAATAAAAATATACAAAATACTGAAAGTTATAACCCAGGCGAGGTTAACGAAAATATATTTATACTCGTAAATGAAATTAAAATGATCTGCATCAAACAGGGGATGCGCGATGGGCGGACGACCCAGGACTTCAATTAAAGTAAAGGTAAATAAATAAATAATACTTTAAACATACGCAAATATCGTACACGACGGGTGGTTGATCGACCAAGCAAGGTAGTGCGGGCGTAAAGTATAATGAAAGAACGTAAATAAGAATCCTGATTCTCCTATAACCGAACAATCCCTACTTGAGTGATCCTTTATATCGATATATGAACACAAAGTAAGTAAACTCGCGTGAGCTGTACAAATTCTAATAATAATTTAGTACTTCAAATATTAAACAACTAATAGAAACCGTAATGATAATGAGAAAAACAACTGTTAAACTTTAGTGTCAATACAACATATTTTAATAAAAGGGGCTAACAAAAAAATAAGAAAATCAAGTTTATCTGGTCAAGATGATGACGTTCGAGTGACGTAGTGGGTGGGAGTGACGAATGTGACATGACTTCCGCTTCCTAGAGAGCACGTGTTTTTAACTTCTAATAACTCCAGTATATTCCTTTTGATGATACACCCTTCCACGGTTATTTCCAAAATTCCAGTGCAAAGGGATAAACATCCATAAATAAGGATAATGTAGAATAAAAGAAAAAAGCCTGAAAGAAACTTATTAGACCTCACCAGTTCACTGAGATAATAATTCTCAAAAAAAAGATATTGAAATAGAATTAGATTGAATTTACGAAAATTGTTCTAGATTTACCTTAAGATGTTAATCGGCTTGTAGTAAATTTATTGACCTTGTAGTATTTAATCCGGACTTCTTCCGAGAAAATAAAACTATTTTCTTTGATACTCTATATAATTTATCCCTCAACAAAGGCAATCGAAATTTGAACAATAAAAACAAAATTCACAAAATATCAAAATTCAATACACTTTATAAAGAACAATCTAACACAAAGGTCAGTAAACGATTGACTGGGCAAAATCTCTTAAAGATTATTCTCGCATATTCTGTTAATTAATTAAGAATACAGGTAAAAAGTATTTATCTCTCCTTAGTGAACCAGGGATACTAAAATGTTTCTCAGTGAAATATACTTCTAATAAAAAAAAGTTAATAATTCAAATTTGCACGTAACAACGTTGTATATTGTAAGCTACATGGGCTGGATTCTAGAATACCTACCACTCTTGAAGTAGCAATTTTCTTGTTGCAATGTTTTCTTTTAGCTAAAATATGATGAAGAATTATAAAATTCGGGCGCGGAAGAAAATATTTATAAGATTTTTTATAAAAATAAAGTCAGATTTTACCTTTTCTTGATAAATACGTTGTATATTGTAAGCTACATGGGTTGGATTTTAAAATATCTACCACACTTGAAATAGCAATTTTCTTGTTCCTATGTTTTCTTTTAGCTAAAATATGATGAAGAATTATAAAATTCGTGTGTGGAAGTAAATATTTATATGATTGTTTACAAAAATAAAGTCAGATTTTTCCTATTCTTGAAATGGATATTTTTGTTAAAACATTCATATTCATGCTTTAGGATCTATACTGTGGATGGTTTTAAGCATTTGACATGCAAAAGTGATCAAAACGTGGTACCAATCAGATAATAACTATTCAATTTTCGGGTGTCATTTTAATGAATACGTTGTTTATTGTAAGTTACATAGGCTGGATTCTAAAATACCTACCAAATATGATGAAGAATGATAAAATTCGGGCGCGGAAGCCAATATATATATATATATATATATATATATATATATATATATATATATATATATGATTTTTTACAAAAATGAAGTTAGATTTTACCTATTCTTGATGAATACATACATACAATTATGCTACATGCTTCGACGTGAGTAGGTGTGTTTTTTTGCTGCTCCGTATTTTTTTTCTCAAGTGCTGTTTTTTTTATTTTCTTTATAAAATAACAATAAAAAACTCACCGTTAAGATGCCAAAACCAGGAAGCTCTCCTCAAGTTCAAGATCTCGTGAGTAGTGTTTTGAAAGATCCTACGTTTCTTACCACGTTGGTCGACATGGTTTTTGCACGTGTTGATAAAAAAACTTAAGGAGCAAAAAGCTCATTATGAGTCAATAATAAACAAAATGACTCAAGAAAATCAAGTGCTTCAGAACGAAATCGACCGACTCGAACAATACTCTAGACGTAATTGCATTAGAGTATTTGGAGGTCCCGAAGATCCGGCTGAAAACATCGATGAAAAGGTCAGTGATATCATAAAATCATTGTCAATCGACCTACCCCCCCAACTCCATCGATCGATGTCATCGTGTGGGTAAAAAGCCTGGTGTTCATGTGAACAGTGTTGTGACGCGAAGTGTTTCCTCAACAAATCCTCCAACAGATGCGAAGCCTCGCCCCATTATTATAAAGTTCGCCACTTACTATTCTCGTAATCTAGTGCTAAAACACGGTATAAACTAAAAGTTACTAAAATAAATATCAAAGAGGATTTAACCAAAAAACGTTTAAATACCTTAAAACTTATTTCGAACAAAATTAGATTTAGAAATGTGTGGACTGTTGACGGTAATATTTATTATAAAATAAATGGCGTTATAAAGAAAGCCGATTTATCTACAAACATTGATTCACTTTAATTTTCTTGTATTTGGAGCAGCACAATCTTATGTCTAACTTTACAAATTTCTTTGTTTTTTGAGGTTAGCGTATTTTGTACACATTTGTTTGAAACTTGTCCTGTTGAGAATAGTTCAGCAGTGCTAAAGTAATTAAATATTGTTATTCATTTTTGCTGTAAGATGGAAGTGTACTACCAAAATGTACGAGGTTTGAATACTTAACTTGAAGATGTCTACAATAATACTAGCTTTATTAATTTTGATATTATTGCACTTACGGAGACTTGGCTTTCTGATTCAGTGTATGATAATGAGTTGTTTGACTCTAATAAATATGCGGTTTATAGACAAGATCGAGACAACACCAGAGTAGGCAAAACAAAAGGTGGCGGTGTATTGTGTGCTGTCAACACTAAATATAAATCGTCAATTATTAAATTAAATTTAAATAATCATTCACTTGCTGATATTGTTTGCGTTAAAGTTAACTTGAATCCAAATAAGAGTATGATTGTTATAGTTATTTATTCTCCACCTCCCATTTCTTTTGAGCAACATGAAATGATTTATGAATGTCTTGAGTCCTGTCCTTCATTATTATGTTCAGAATTCATTATCATGGGTGACATGAACCTTAGTAAACTAAATGATTTTTATAATAATGGATATAGAAATAATTGCATTACTAGATTTGATAATTTTATTACTTTCCTTAACGCTTCACAATTTAATAGGGTCTTAAATAATGATGGTCGACTTTTAGATGTTGTTTTATCAAACACGGATTGTTTTGTCTCACGTCATTCCTGCCCCATAGTACCTGAGGACAGTTACCATCCTTCACTGTCTATATGTTCTAATATTATGTCATCAGCTGAAAATTCTGCGTCAATTAATTGTGATCCCTGTTATAATTAATAATAAAGACACGGACTGGGATATACTTCAGTCATACAACGACGTAAATAAAGCATTTACTAAATTTTATAACATCATTGAGGCTGTATTAAATACTTGTGTTCCTAAAACCAGAATGAAAAAGTCACGTTATCCTCCCTGGTTCTCATAGCAAATAATAAAAGATATTAAATTAAAAGATAAATTTCGTAAACTTTTTAAAGAACACAATGATGAAAATTATTGCACCATCTTTAAAAACTTAAGATCTAAAATAAAAACTGACATTAAAATTGCATACAAAAATTATGTTGCAAATACGGAATCAAATATTGCCAATGACCCCAAGAAATTCTGGGCTTACCTAAATAAAAAGAAAAATACTTCCCGCATTCCTGGTGACATATATTACAATGACACTTTATATCACGATACACCATCTATTGTTGAAGGTTTTGCCGATTATTTTAAAACTGTATTTTCTAGCTGTAATGACAATGCTATTGAATACAATAAAATTTCTAATGAATCTATCACTATGAATCAAACTCATATATCTTGCATCACTCATGATGACATAATAACGGCCATTAATAGTCTGAAAGTTTCTTGTTCTCCAGGTCCTGACAATTTACCATCATACATTATTAAAGGTTGCCGTGATTTATTTGTAAAACCATTACATATATTATTTAATTTAATAATTTCTACCCTCACATTTCCTGAATGTTTAAAAATTTCACAAATTTTCCCGATCTTCAAATCTGGTGATGTTCATAATATTTCAGACTACAGACCTATATGTTTACTATCCAATATTTCAAAGTGTTTTGAGAAAATTATATATAAGTATATTTATTCCAATGTTAGAGATTCTATAACTTCAATACAGCATGGCTTCATTCAAGGTAGATCAACTAGTACTAATCTCACTCACTTTACTGATACTGTTTTAAATTCTATGAATAAAAATACTCAAATCGATGTCATCTACACCGATTTGGCCAAGGCTTTTGATACAGTAAATCATAACATCTTGCTTTTCAAGTTACATCATCAATTTAATTTCTCTTCTAATTTAATTAAGCTTATTCAATCATACCTTCACAATCGTAAACAATATGTGCTTTACAACAATACTAAATCGGCATACTACATTCCTAATTCTGGTGTCCCTCAAGGATCAAATCTAGGCCCATTACTTTTTATTCTGTTTATTAATGACATTGCTGATTGTTTGAAACACTCTCATTCATTATTATATGCTGATGACCTAAAAATATTTAAAATAATAAATTCCTACTCCGATTATGAACACCTTCAGTCTGATATTAATAACTTACTTGTTTGGTCTTCTACCTCAAAATTACAGTTCAATATAAGTAAATGTAAGTCCATGACATATTCTGTAAAGCGTGATAAATTTAATTACATTTATTGTATGAATGGTGTAAATCTGGAGAGAGTGCCTGAAATAAAAGATTTGGGTGTTATCTTTGATCCTAAGTTACTTTTTATTAATCATATTAATTATATAGTGAACTGCTCTTATAAAAACTTAGGGTTTATAATCAGAAACTCCCATTGCTTCAAAAATATATCAACTCTCAAATCTTTATTTTATACCTTCATTAGATCTAAACTGGAATATTGTCTTGTTGTGTGGAATCCACTTTACAGCACTCATGTATTAGAAATTGAACAAATTCAAAGAAAATTTGTCAGGTACTGTGCTAGAAAATTCTGTCATCCATTCGATCATTTAACATACAGTTATTCACGAACATTATTACAATTTAACATGTTATCACTAGAAAATAGACGTAAGCTAATAACTTGCTTATATTTGCATAAATTAGTGCATAACAAAATTGATGACGTATTAAGTTTGGGTAAAATAAGAATTTGTGTGCCTCGTTTGCCCTTTAGACAAACTAAATACTATTCGACATTCTCTAACTTTCCTGTCAAAACAAATTATGAATTAAGAGCCCCTATTTGAAGAATTTGTTCTATTTTTAATAGTTTAGAACTAGAATTAAATGCCGATATTCTTTGTTTTTCGTACATCCATCTAAAATCTGTTTTATATACACTTCTGATGTCCTTGTAAATTGTAATGTTGTTCTATCATACAGTCTTGTTTCCATAATCTTTTTTCTGATTCTTTGTTTATTATTATGTTCAAATTTCATACGTGTTATTCATGTAGCATATCCAACTACCAGTAATTGGGATACTTTGTATCCTGTTGTGTAGTTGTAAATTAAATAAATAAATAAATAAATAAATACATTGTATATTGTAAGCTACATGGGCTGGATTCTAGAATACCTACCACAAATGAAATAACAATTTTCTCGTTGCAATGTTTTCTTTTAGCTAAAATATGATGAAGAAAATAAAGTCAGATTTTACCTATTCTTGAAATGGATATTTTTGTTAAAACATTCATATTCATGCTTTAGGATCTATACTATGGATGGTTTTAAGCATTAAACATGCAGAAGTGACCCAAACGTGGTGTTTTATTTTAGCTAAAATATGATGAAGATTTATATAATTCGGGCGCGGAAGAAAATATTTATATTAATTTTTATAAAAATAAAGTCAAATTTTACCTATTCTTGATAAATACGTTGTATATTGGAAGCTACATGGGCTAGATTCTAGAATACCTACCACACTTGAAATAGCAATTATCTTGTTGCAATGTTTTCCTTTAGCTGATATATGATGAAGAATTATAAATTTCGGGCGCTGAAGCAAATATTTATATGATTTTTTACAAATATAATGTCAGATTTTACCTATACTTGAAATGGGTATTTTTATTAAAAAATTCATATTCATGCTTTAGGATCTATACTATGGATAATTTTAGCATTGGACATGCAAAAGTAACCAAAACGTGGAACCAATCAGATAATAAACATATAATTTTCGAATGTCATTTTCATTAATACGTTGTATATTGTAAGCTACATGGGCTGGATTCTGGAATTCCTACCACACTTGAAATAGAAATTTTCTTATTGCAATTTTTTCTTTTAGCTAAAATATGATGAAGAATTATAAAATTCGGGCGCGGAAGCAAATATTTATATAATTTTTTACAAAAATAATGTCAGATTTTACATATTCTTGATGAATACGTTGTATATTGTAAGCTACATGGGCTGGATTCTAGAATACCTACAACACTTGACATAGCAATTTTCTTGTTGCAATGAAGCAAATATTCATGCTTTAGGATCTATAATATGGATAAATTTAGCATTAGACATGCAAAAGTGAACAAAACGTGGTACCATTCAGATAAGAAACATTCAATTTTTAAATGTCATTTTCATTAATACGTTGTATATTGAAAGCTACAGGGGCTGGATTCTCGAATACGTACCACACTTGAAATATAAATTTTCTTGTTGCAATGTTTTATTTTAGCTAAAATATGATGAAGAATTATAAAATTCGGGCGCGGAAGCATATATTTATGTGATTTTTTTCAAAATTTAAGTCAGATTTCACCTATTCTTGATGAATATGTTGTATATTGTAAGCTAAATAGGCTGGATTCTAGAATAACTACCACACTTGAAATAGCAATATTCTTGTTGCTATGTTTTCTTTTAGCTAAAACATGATGAAGAATTGTAAAATTCGGGTGCGGAAGCAAATATTTATATGATTTTTTGCAAAAATAAATTCAGATTTTACCTTTTCTTGATGAATACGTTGTATATTGTAAGCTACATGGGCTGGATTCTAGAATACGTACCACACTTGAAATAGCAATTTTCTTGATGCAATGTTTTCTTTTAGCTAAAATATGATGAAAAATTATAAAATTCGGGCGCGGAAGCAAATATTTATATGATTTTTTACAAAAATAAAGTCAGATTTTACCTATTCTAGATGAATACGTTGTATATTGTAAGCTACATGGGCTGGATTCAAGAATTCCTACCACACTTGAAATAGCAATTTTCTTGTTGCAATGTTTTATTTTAGCTAAAATATGATGAAGAATTATAAAATTCGGGCGCAGAAACAAATATTTATATGATTTTTTACAAAAATAATTCAGATTTTACCTAATTTTGAAATGGATATTTTTGTTAAAACATTCATATTCATGCTTTAGGATCTTTAATATGGATAATTTTAGCATTGGACATGCAAAAGTGACCAAAACATGGTACCAATCAAATAATAAACAGTCAATTTTCGGGTGTTATTTTAATGAATACGTTGTATATTGTAAGCTACAAGGGCAAGAATCTAGAAAACCTACCATACTTGAAATAGCAATTTTCTTGTTGCAATATTTTCTTTTAGCTAAAATATTATGAAAAATTATAAAATTCGGGCGTGAAAGCAAATATTTATATGATTTTTTACAAAAATAAAGTCAGATTTTACCTATTCTTCATGAATACGTTGTATATTGTAAACTACATGGGTTGGATTCTAGAATACCTACCACACTTGAAATAGCAATTTTCTTGTTGCAATGTTTTCTTTTAGCAAAATATGATAAAGAAGTATAAAATTCGGGCGCGGAAGCAAATATTTATATGATTTTTACAAAAATAAATTCAGATTTTACCTATTCTTGATGAATACGTTGTATATTTTAAGCTACATAGGCTGGATTCTAGAATACCTACCACACTTGAAATAGCAGTTTTCTTGTAGCAATGTTTTCTTTTAGCTAAAATATAATGAAGAATTATAAATTTCGGGCGCTGAAGCAAATATTTATATGATTTTTTACATAAATAAAGTCAGATTTTACCTATTCTTGATGAATACGTTATATATTGTAATCTACTTGGGCTGGATTCTAAACTACCTACCTCACTTGAAATAGGAATTTTCTTGTTGCAATGTTTTCTTTTAGCTAAAATATGATGTAGAATTATAAAATTCGGGCGCGGAAGAAAATAATTATATGATTTTTTACAAAAATAAAGTCAGATTTTACCTATTCTTGATGAATACGTTGTGTATTGTAAGCTACATGGCCTGGATTCTAGAATACCTACCACAGTTGAAATAGCAAATTTCTTGTTGCAATGTGTTCTTTTAGCTAAAATATGATGAAGAATTATAGAATGCAACGTGGTACCAATCAGATAATAAACATAAAATTTTCGGGTGTCATTTTAATGAATACGTTGTATATTGTAAGCTACATGGGCTGGATTCTAGATTAGCTACCACAGTTGAAATAGCAATTTTCTTGTTGCAATGTTTTCTTTTAGCTAAAGTATGATAAAGAATTATAAAATTCGGGCGCGAAAGCAAATATTTATATGATTTTTGACAAAAATAAATTCAGATTTTACCTATTCTTGATGAATACGTTGTATATTGTAAGCTACATGGGCTGGATTCTAGAATACCTACCACACTTGAAATAGCAATTTTCTTGTTGCAATGTTTTCTTTAGCTAAAATATTATAAAGAATTATAAATTTCGGGCGCTGAGGCAAATATTTATATGATTTTTTACAAAAATAAAGTCAGATTTTAAATATTCTTGATGATGTTGTTGTATATTTTAAGCTACATGGACTGTATTCTAGAATACCTACCACACTTGTAATAGCAATTTTCTTGTTGCAATGTTTTCTTTTAGCTAAAATATATTTTTTACAAAAATAAAGTCAGATTTTACCTATTCTTGATGAATACGTTGTATATTGTAAACTACATAGACTGGATTCTAGAATACCTACCACACTTGAAATAGCAATTTTCTTGTTGCAATGTTTTCTTTTAGCTAAAATATGATAAAGAATTATAAAATTCGGGCGCGGAAGCAAATATTTATATGATTTTTTACAAAAATAAACTCAGATTTTACATATTCTTGAAATGGATATTTTTGTTAAAACTTTCATATTCATGCTTTAGAATCTATACTATGGATGGTTTTAAGCATTGGACATGCAAAAGTGACCAAAACGTGGTACCAATCAGATAATAAACATTCAATTTTCCGGTGTTATTTTAATGAATACGTTGTATATTGTGAGCTATATGGGCTACTTTTAGAATACCTACCACACTTGAAATAGCAATTTTCTTGTTGCAATGTTTTCTTTTAGCTAAAATATGATGAAGAAGCAAATATTTATATGATTTTTTGCAACAATAAAGTCAGATTTTACCTATTCTTGATGAATACGTTGTATATTGTAAGCTACATGGCCTGGATTCTAGAATACCTACAACAGTTGAAATAGCAAATTTCTTGTTGCAATGTGTTCTTTTAGCTAAAATATGATAAAGAATTATAAAATTCGAGCGCGGAAACAATTATTTATATGATTTTTTGCAAAAATAAAGTCAGATTTAACCTTTTCTTCATGAATACGTTGTATATTATAAGCTACATGGGCTAGATTCTAAAATACCTACCACAGTTGAAATAGCAATTTTCTTGTTGCAATGTGTCCTTTTAGCTAAAATATGATGAAGAATTATATTATTCGGGCGCGGAAGCAATTATTTATATGATTTTTTACAAAATGAAAGTCAGATTTTACCTATTTTTGATGAATACGTTGTATATTGTAAGCTACATGGGCTGTATTCCAGAATACCTACCACACGTGAAATAGCAATTTTCTTGTTGCAATGTTTTCTTTTAGCTAAAACATAATGAAGAATTGTAAATTTCGGGTGCGGAAGCAAATATTTATATGATTTTTTGCAAAAATAAATTCAGATTTTACCTTTTCTTGATGAATACGTTGTATATTGTAAGCTACATGGGCTGGATTCTAGAATACCTACCACACTTGAAATAGCAATTTTCTTGTTGCAATGTTTTCTTTTAGCTAAAATATGATGTAGAAATATAAAATTCGGGCGCGGAAGAAAATAATTATATGATTTTTTACAAAAATAAAGTCAGATTTTACCTATTCTTGATGAATACGTTGTGTATTGTAAGCTACATGGCCTGGATTCTAGAATACCTACCACAGTTGAAATAGCAAATTTCTTGTTGCAATGTGTTCTTTTAGCTAAAATATGATGAAGAATTATAGAATGCAACGTGGTACCAATCAGATAATAAACATAAAATTTTCGGGCGTCATTTTAATGAATACGTTGTATATTGTAAGCTACATGGGCTGGATTCTAGATTAGCTACCACAGTTGAAATAGCAATTTTCTTGTTGCAATGTTTTCTTTTAGCTAAAGTATGATAAAGAATTATAAAATTCGGTCGCGAAAGCAAATATTTATATGATTTTTGACAAAAATAAATTCAGATTTTACCTATTCTTGATGAATACGTTGTATATTGTAAGCTAAATGGGCTGGATTCTAGAATACCTACCACACTTGAAATAGCAATTTTCTTGTTGCATGTTTTCTTTAGCTAAAATATGATACAGAATTATAAATTTCGGGCGCTGAGGCAAATATTTATATGATTTTTTACAAAAATAAAGTCAGATTTTAAATATTCTTGATGATGTTGTTGTATATTTTAAGCTACATGGACTGTATTCTAGAATACCTACCACACTTGTAATAGCAATTTTCTTGTTGCAATGTTTTCTTTTAGCTAAAATATATTTTTTACAAAAATAAAGTCAGATTTTACCTATTCTTGATGAATACGTTGTATATTGTAAACTACATAGGCTGGATTCTAGAATACCTACCACACTTGAAATAGCAATTTTCTTGTTGCAATGTTTTCTTTTAGCTAAAATAGGATAAAGAATTATAAAATTCGGGCGCGGAAGCAAATATTTATATGATTTTTTACAAAAATAAACTCAGATTTTACATATTCTTGAAATGGATATTTTTGTTAAAACTTTCATATTCATGCTTTAGAATCTATACTATGAATGGTTTTAAGCATTGGACATGCAAAAGTGACCAAAACGTGGTACCAATCAGATAATAAACATTAAATTTTCCGGTGTTATTTTAATGAATACGTTGTATATTGTGAGCTATATGGGCTACTTTTAGAATACCTACCACACTTGAAATAGCAATTTTCTTGTTGCAATGTTTTCTTTTAGCTAAAATATGATGAAGAAGCAAATATTTATATGATTTTTTGCAACAATAAAGTCAGATTTTACCTATTCTTGATGAATACGTTGTATATTGTAAGCTACATGGCCTGGATTCTAGAATACCTACCACAGTTGAAATAGCAAATTTCTTGTTGCAATGTGTTCTTTTAGCTAAAATATGATAAAGAATTATAAAATTCGAGCGCGTAAACAATTATTTATATGATTTTTTGCAAAAATAAATTCAGATTTTACCTTTTCTTCATGAATACGTTGTATATTATAAGCTACATGGGCTAGATTCTAAAATACCTACCACAGTTAAAATAGCAATTTTCTTGTTGCAATGTGTTCTTTTAGCTAAAATATGATGAAGAATTATAATATTCGGGCGCGGAAGCAATTATTTATATGATTTTTTACAAAATGAAAGTCAGATTTTACCTATTTTTGATGAATACGTTATATATTGTAAGCTACATGGGCTGTATTCCAGAATACCTACCACACGTGAAATAGCAATTTTCTTGTTGCAATGTTTTCTTTTAGCTAAAACATAATGAAGAATTGTAAATTTCGGGTGCGGAAGCAAATATTTATATGATTTTTTGCAAAAATAAATTCAGATTTTACCTTTTCTTGATGAATACGTTGTATATTGTAAGCTACATGGGCTGGATTCTAGAATACCTACCACACTTGAAATAGCAATTTTCTTGTTGCAATGTTTTTTTTTAGCTAAAATATGATGTAGAATTATAAAATTCGGGCGCGGAAGAAAATAATTATATGATTTTTTACAAAAATAAAATCAGATTTTACCTATTCTTGATGAATACGTTGTGTATTGTAAGCTACATGGCCTGGATTCTAGAATACCTACCACAGTTGAAATAGCAAATTTCTTGTTGCAATGTGTTCTTTTAGCTAAAATATGATGAAGAATTATAGAATTCGGGCGCGGAAGCAATTATTTATATGATTTTTTACAAAAATAAAGTAAGATTTTACGTATTTTTGATGAATACGTTGTATATTGTAAGCTAAATGGACTGGATTCTAGAATACCTACCACACTTGAAATAGCAATTTTCTTGTTGCAATGTTTTCTGTTAGCTAATATATGATGAAAAATTATAAAATTCGGGCGCGGAAGCAAATATTTATATGATTTTTTGCAAAAATAAATTCAGATTTTACCTTTTCTTAATGAATACGTTGTATATTGTACGCTACATGGGCTGGATTCTAGAATACCTACCACACTTGAAATAGCAATTTTCTAGTTGCAATGTTTTTTTTAGGTAAAATATGATGAAGAATTTTAAAATTTAAGCGCGGAAGCAAACATTTATATGATATTTTACAAAAAAAAAGTCAGATTTTACCTATTCTTGATGAATACGTTGTATATTGTAAGCTACATGGCCTGGATTCTAGAATACCTACCACAGTTGAAATAGCAAATATCTTGTTGCAATGTGTTCTTTTAGCTAAAATATGATGAAGAATTATAAATTTCGGGCGCTGAAGCAATTATTTATATGATTTTTTACAAAAATAAAGTAAGATTTTACCTATTTTTTATGAATACGTTGTATATTGTAAGCTACAAGGGCTGGATTCTAGAATACAAACCACATTTTAAATAGCAATTTTCTTGTTGCAATGTTTTCTTTTAGCTAAAACATGATGAAGAATTGTAAAATTCGGGTGCGGAAGCAAATATTTATATGATTTTTTGCAAAAATAAATTCAGATTTTACCTTTTCTTGATGAATACGTTGTATATTGTAAGCTACATGGGCTGGATTCTAGAATACGTACCACACTTGAAATAGCAATTTTCTTGATGCAATGTTTTCTTTTAGCTAAAATATGATGAAAAATTATAAAATTCGGGCGCGGAAGCAAATATTTATATGATTTTTTGCAAAAATAAATTCAGATTTTACCTTTTCTTGATGAATACGTTGTATATTGTAAGCTACATGGGCTGTATTCCAGAATACCTACCACACTTGAAATAGCAATTTTCTTGTTGCAATGTTTTCTTTTAGCTAAATCATGATGAAGAATTGTAAAATTCGGGTGCGGAAGCAAATATTTATATGATTTTTTGCAAAAATAAATTCAGATTATACCTTTTCTTGATGAATACGTTGTATATTCTAAGGTACATAAGCTGGATTCTAGAATACCTACCACACTTGAAATAGCAATTTTCTTATTGCAATGATTTCTTTTAGCTAAAATATGATGAAGAATTATAAAATTCGGGCGCGGAAGAAAATAATTATATGATTTTTTACAAAAATAAAATCAGATTTTACCTATTCTTGATGAATACGTTGTGTATTGTAAGCTACATGGCCTGGATTCTAGAATACCTACCACAGTTGAAACAGCAAATTTCTTGTTGCAATGTGTTCTTTTAGCTAAAATATGATGAAAAATTATAAAATTCGGGCGCGGAAGCAAATATTTATATGATTTTTTGCAAAAATAAATTCAGATTTTACCTTTTCTTAATGAATACGTTGTATATTGTAAGCTACATGGGCTGGATTCTAGAATACCTACCACACTTGAAATAGCAATTATCTAGTTGCAATGTTTTTTTTAGCTAAAATATGATAAAGAATTTTAAAATTTAAGCGCGGAAGTAAACATTTATATGATATTTTACAAAAAAAAGTCAGATTTAACCTATTCTTGATGAATACGTTGTATATTGTAAGCTACATGGCCTGGATTCTAGAATACCTACCACAGTTGAAATAGCAAATTTCTTGTTGCAATGTGTTCTTTTAGCTAAAATATGATGAAGAATTATAAAATTCGGGCGCTGAAGCAATTATTTATATGATTTTTTACAAAAATAAAGTAAGATTTTACCTATTTTTGATGAATACGTTGTATATTGTAAGCTACATGGGCTAGATTCTAGAATACCTGCCACACTTGAAATAGCAATTTTCTTGTTGCAATGTTTTCTTTTAGCTAAAATATGATGAAAAATTATAAAATTCGGGCGCGGAAGCAAATATTTGTATGATTTTTTGCAAAAATAAATTCAGATTTTACCTTTTCTTGATGAATACGTTGTATATTGTAAGTAACATGGGCTGGATTCTACAATATCTACCACACTTGAAATAGCAATTTTCTAGTTGCAATGTTTTTTTTAGCTAAAATATGATGAAGAATTTTAAAATTTAAGCGCGGAAGCAAACATTTATATGATATTTTACAAAAAAAAGTCAGATTTTACCTATTCTTGATGAATACGTTGTATATTGTAATCTACATGGGCTGGTTTGTAGAATACCTACCACACTTGAAATAGCAATTTTCTTGTTGCAATGTTTTCTTTTAGCTAAAATATGATGAAAAATTATAAAATTCGGGCATGGAAGCAAATATTTATATGATTTTTTGCAAAAATAAATTCAGATTTTACCTTTTCTTAATGAATACGTTGTATATTGTAAGCTACATGGGCTGGATTCTAGAATACCTACCACACTTGAAATAGCAATTTTCTAGTTGCAATGTTTTTTTTAGCTAAAATATGATGAAGAATTTTAAAATTTAAGCGCGGAAGCAAACATTTATATGATATATTACAAAAAAAGTCAGATTTTACCTATTCTTGATGAATACGTTTTATATTGTAAGCTACATGGCCTGGATTCTAGAATACCTACCACAGTTGAAATAGCAAATTTCTTGTTGCAATGTGTTCTTTTAGCTAAAATATGATGAAGAATTGTAAAATTCGGGTGCGGAAGCAAATATTTATATGATTTTTTGCAAAAATAAATTCAGATTTTACCTTTTCTTGATGAATACGTTGTATATTGTAAGCTACATGGGCTGGATTCTAGAATACCTACCACACTTGAAATAGCAATTTTCTTGTTGCAATGTTTTCTTTTAGCTAAAATATGATGAAAAATTATAAAATTCGAGCGCAGAAGCAATTATTTATATGATTTTTTACAAAAATAAAGTAAGATTTTACCTATTTTTGATGAATACGTTGTATATTGTAAGCTAAATGGGCTGGATTCTAGAATACCTACCACACTTGAAATAGCAATTTTCTTGTTGCAATGTTTTCTTTTAGCTAATATATGATGAAAAATTATAAAATTCGGGCGCGGAAGCAAATATTTATATGATAAGCAAATATTTATATGATTTTTTGCAAAAATAAATTCAGATTTTACCTTTTCTTAATGAATACGTTGTATATTGTACATTACATGGGCTGGATTCTAGAATACCTACCACACTTGAAATAGCAATTTTCTAGTTGCAATGTTTTTTTAGCTAAAATATGATGAAGAATTTTAAAATTTAAGCGCGGAAGCAAACATTTATATGATATTTTACAAAAAAAAGTCAGATTTTACCTATTCTTGATGAATACGTTGTATATTGTAAGCTACATGGCCTGGATTCTAGAATACCTACCACAGTTGAAATATCAAATTTCTTGTTGCAATGTGTTCTTTTAGCTAAAATATGATGAAGAATTATAAAATTCGGACGCTGAAGCAATTATTATATGATTTTTTACAAAAATAAAGTAAGATTTTAACCTATTTGTGATGAATACGTTGTATATTGTAAGCTACATGGGCTGGAATCCAAAAATACCTACACATTTGAAATAGCAATTTTCTTGTTGCAATGTTTTCTTTTAGCTAAAATATGATGAAAAATTATAAAATTCGTTCGCGAAAGCAAATATTTATATGATTTTTTTCAAAAATAAATTCAGATTTTACTTTTTCTTGATGAATACGTTATATATTGTAAGCTACATGGGCTGTATTCCAGAATACCTACCGCACTTGAAATAGCAATTTTCTTGTTGCAATGTTTTCTTTTAGCTAAAACATGATAAAGAATTGTGAAATTCGGGTGCGGAAGCAAATATTTATATGATTTTTTGCAAAAATAAATTCAGATATACCTTTTCTTGATGAATACGTTGTATATTGTAAGCTACATAGGCTGGATTCTAGAATACCTACCACACTTAAAATAGCAATTTTCATGTTGCAATGTTTTCTTTTAGCTAAAATATGATGAAGAATTATAAAATTCGGGCGCGGAAGAAAATATTTATATGATTTTTTACAAAAATAAAGTCAGATTTTACCTATTCTTGATGAATACGTTGTGTATTGTAAGCTACATGGCCTGGATTCTAGAATACCTACCACAGTTGAAACAGCAAATTACTTGTTGCAATGTGTTTGTTTTAGCTAAAACATGATGAAAAATTATAAAATTCGGGCGCGGAAGCAAATATTTATATGATTTTTGCAAAAATAAATTCAGATTTTACCTTTTCTTAATGAATACGTTGTATATTGTAAGCTACATGGGCTGGATTCTAGAATACCTACCACACTTGAAATAGCAATTTTCTTGTTGCAATGTTTTCTTTTAGCTAAAACATGATGAAGAATTGTAAAATTCGGGTGCGGAAGCAAATATTTATATGATTTTTTGCAAAAATAAATTCAGATTTTACCTTTTCTTGATGAATATGTTGTATATTGTAAGGTACATGGGCTGGATTCTAGAATACCTACCACACTTGAAATAGCAATTTTCTTGTTGCAATGTTTTCTTTTAGCTAAAATATGATGAAAAATTATAAAATTCGGGCGCGGAAGCAAATATTTATATGATTTTTTGCAAAAATAAATTCAGATTTTACCTTTTCTTAATGAATACGTTGTATATTGTAAGCTACATGGGCTGGATTCTAGAATACCTACCACACTTGAAATAGCAATTTTCTAGTTGCAATGTTTTTTTTAGCTAAAATATGATGAAGAATTTTAAAATTTAAGCGCGGAAGCAAACATTTATATGATATGTTACAAAAAAAAAGTCAGATTTTACCTATTCTTGATGAATACGTTGTATATTGTAAGCTACATGGGCTGGATTCTAGAATACCTACCTACCACACTTGCAAAGGCAATTTTCTTGTTGCAATGTTTTCTTTTAGCTAAAATATGATTAAGAGTTATAAAATTCGGGCACGAAGCAAATATTTATATGATTTTTTACAAAAATAATGCCAGATTTTACCTATTCTTGATGAATACTTTGTATATTGTAAGCTACATGGCTTGGATTCTAGAATACCTACCACAGTTGAAATAGCAAATTTCTTGTTGCAATGTGTTCTTTTAGCTAAAATATGATGAAGAATTATAAATTTCGGCGCGGAATCAATTATTATATGATTTTTTACAAAAATAAAGTAAAGTTTAACCTATATTTTTGATGAATTCGTTGTATATTGTAAGCTAGATGGGCTGTATTCTAGAATATCTACCACACTTGAAAAAGAAATTTTCTTGTTGCAATGTTTTCCTTTAGCTAAAATATGATGAAAAATTATAAAATTCGGGCGCGGAAGCAAATATTTATATGATTTTTTGCAAAAATAAAGTCAGATTTTACCTTTTCTTGATGAATACGTTTGTATATTATAAGCTACATGGGCTAGATTCTAGAATACCTACCACAGTTGAAATAGCAAGTTTCTTGTTGCAATGTGTTCTTTTAGCTAAAATATGATGAAGAATTATAAAATTCGGGCGCGGAAGCAATTATTTATATGATTTTTTACAAAATTAAAGTCAGATTTTACCTATTTTTGATGAATACGTTGTATATTGTAAGCTACATGGGCTGTATTCTAGAATACCTACCACTCTTGAAATAGCAACTTTCTTGTTGCAATGTTTTCTTTTAGCTAAAACATGATGAATAATTGGAAAATTCGGGCGCGGAAGCAAATATTTATATGGTTTTTTACAAAAATAAAGTCAGATTTTACCTATTCATGGAATGGATATTTTTGTTAAAACATTCATTTTCATGCTTTAGGATCTATACTATGGATAATTTTAGCATTGGACATGCAAAAGTGACCATAACGTGGTACCAATCAGATAATAAACATTTAAATTTCGGGTGTCATTTTAATGTACACTTTGTATATTTTAAACTACATGGGCTGTATTGTAGAATACCTACCACAATTGAAATAGCAATTTTCTTGTTGCAATGTTTTCTTTTAGCTAAAATATGATGAAGAATTATAAGATTCCGGCGCGGAAGCAAATATTTATATGATTTTTTACAAAGGTAAAGTCAGATTTAACCAATTTTTGATGAATACGTAGTATATTGTAAGCTACATGAGCTGGATTCTAGAATACCTACCACACTTGAAATAGCAATTTTCTTGTTGCAATGTTTTTTTTTAGTTAAAATATGATAAAAAAATATAAAATTCGGGCGCGGAAGCAAATATTTATGTGATTTTTTAAAAAATAATCTCAGATTTTACCTTTTTTGATGAATACGTTGTATATTGTAAGCTACATGGGCTGGGTTCTAGAATACCTACTACACCTGAAATAGCAATTTTCTTGTTGCAATGTTTTCTTTTAGCTAAAATATAATAAAAAATTATAAAATTCGGACGCGGAAGCAGATATTTATATGATTTTTTACAAAAATAAAGTCACATTTTACCTTTTCTTAATGAATACGTTGTATATTGTAAGATACATGGGCTGGATTGTAGAATACCTACCACACTTGAAATAGCAATTTTCTTGTTGCAATGTTTTTTTTTTTAGCTAAATATGGTGAAGAATTATAAAATTCGGGCGCGGAAGCAAATATTTATATGATTTTTTTACAAAAATAAAGTTAGATTTTACCTGTTCTTGATAAATACTTTGTATATTGTAAGCTACATGGGCTGGATTCTGGAGTACCTACCACACTTGAAATAGCAATTTTCTTGTTGCAATGTTTTCTTTTAGCTAAAATATGATAAAGATTTATAAAATTCGGGCGCGGGAAGCAAATATTTATATGATTTTTTACAAAAGTAAAGTCAGATTTAACCTATTCTTGATGAATACGTTGTATATTGTAAGCTACATGGGCTGGATTCAAGAATACCTACCACACTTGAAAAAACAATTTTCTTGTTGCAATGTTTTCTTTTAGCTAAAATATGATAAAAAAATATAAAATTCGGGCGCGGAAAGCAAATATTTATATGATTTTTAAAAAAAATAATGTCAGATTTTACCTTTTCTTGATGAATACGTTGTATATTGTAAGCTACATGGGCTGGGTTCTAGAATAGCTACCACACTTGAAATAGCAATTTTCTTGTTGCGATCTTTTCTTTTAGCTAAAATATAATGAAGAATTTTAAAATTTAAGCGCGGAAGCAAACATTTATATGATATTTTACAAAAAAAAAGTCAGATTTTTACCTATTCTTGATGAATACGTTGTATATTGTAAGCTAGATGGGCTGTATTCTAGAATATCTACCACACTTGAAAAAGAAATTTTCTTGTTGCAATGTTTTCCTTTAGCTAAAATATGATGAAAAATTATAAAATTCGGGCGCGGAAGCAAATATTTATATGATTTTTTGCAAAAATAAAGTCAGATTTTACCTTTTCTTGATGAATACGTTGTATATTATAAGCTACATGGGCTAGATTCTAGAATACCTACCACAGTTGAAATAGCAAGTTTCTTGTTGCAATGTGTTCTTTTAGCTAAAATATGATGAAGAATTATAAAATTCGGGCGCGGAAGCAATTATTTATATGATTTTTTACAAAATTAAAGTCAGATTTTACCTATTTTTGATGAATACGTTGTATATTGTAAGCTACATGGGCTGTATTCTAGAATACCTACCACTCTTGAAATAGCAACTTTCTTGTTGCAATGTTTTCTTTTAGCTAAAACATGATGAATAATTGGAAAATTCGGGCGCGGAAGCAAATATTTATATGGTTTTTTACAAAAATAAAGTCAGATTTTACCTATTCATGGAATGGATATTTTTGTTAAAACATTCATTTTCATGCTTTAGGATCTATACTATGGATAATTTTAGCATTGGACATGCAAAAGTGACCATAACGTGGTACCAATCAGATAATAAACATTTAAATTTCGGGTGTCATTTTAATGTACACTTTGTATATTTTAAACTACATGGGCTGTATTGTAGAATACCTACCACAATTGAAATAGCAATTTTCTTGTTGCAATGTTTTCTTTTAGCTAAAATATGATGAAGAATTATAAGATTCCGGCGCGGAAGCAAATATTTATATGATTTTTTACAAAGGTAAAGTCAGATTTAACCAATTTTTGATGAATACGTAGTATATTGTAAGCTACATGAGCTGGATTCTAGAATACCTACCACACTTGAAATAGCAATTTTCTTGTTGCAATGTTTTTTTTTAGTTAAAATATGATAAAAAAATATAAAATTCGGGCGCGGAAGCAAATATTTATGTGATTTTTTAAAAAATAATCTCAGATTTTACCTTTTTTGATGAATACGTTGTATATTGTAAGCTACATGGGCTGGGTTCTAGAATACCTACTACACCTGAAATAGCAATTTTCTTGTTGCAATGTTTTCTTTTAGCTAAAATATAATAAAAAATTATAAAATTCGGACGCGGAAGCAGATATTTATATGATTTTTTTACAAAAATAAAGTCACATTTTACCTTTTCTTAATGAATACGTTGTATATTGTAAGATACATGGGCTGGATTGTAGAATACCTACCACACTTGAAATAGCAATTTTCTTGTTGCAATGTTTTTTTTTTAGCTAAAATATGGTGAAGAATTATAAAATTCGGGCGCGGAAGCAAATATTTATATGATTTTTTTACAAAAATAAAGTTAGATTTTACCTATTCTTGATGAATACGTTGTATAATTGTAAGCTACATGGGCTGGATTCAAGAATACCTACCACACTTGAAAAAACAATTTTCTTGTTGCAATGTTTTCTTTTAGCTAAAATATGATAAAAAAATATAAAATTCGGGCGCGAAAGCAAATATTTATATGATTTTTAAAAAAAATAATGTCAGATTTTACCTTTTCTTGATGAATACGTTGTATATTGTAAGCTACATGGGCTGGGTTCTAGAATAGCTACCACACTTGAAATAGCAATTTTCTTGTTGCGATCTTTTCTTTTAGCTAAAATATAATGAAGAATTACAAAATTCGGGCGCGGAAGCAAATAATTATATGATTTTTACAAAAATTAATTCAGATTTTACCTATCCTTGAAATGTATATTTTTGTTAAAACATTCATATTCATCGCTTTAGGATCTATACTATGTATAATTTTAGCATTAGACATGCAAAAGTGACCATAACGTGGTACCAATCAGATAATAAACATTTAATTTTCGGGTGTCATTTTAATGAATAAGTTGTATATTGTAAGCTACATGGGCTGGATTCTAGAATACCTACCACACTTGAAATAGCAATTTTCTTGTTGCAATGTTTTCTTTTAGCTCAAATATGATGAAGAATTATAAAATTCGGGCGCGGAAGCAAATATTTATATGATTTTTTACAAAAATAATGTCAGATTTTACCTATTGTAAGATACATGGGCTGGATTCTTGAATACCTACCACACTTGAAATAGCAATTATCTTTTTGCAATGTTTTCTTTTAGTTAAAATATGATGAAGAATTATAAAATTCGGGCGCGGATGCAAATATTTATATGATTTTTTACAAAAATAAAGTCAGATTTTACATTTTCTTGATGAATACGTTGTATATTGTAAGACTACATGGGCTGGGTTCTAGAATACCCTACCACACTTGAAATAGCAATTTTCTTGTTGCAAATGTTTTCTTTTAGCTAATATATGATGAAGAATTATAAAGTTCGAGCGCGGAAGCAAATGTTTATATGATTCTGTACAAAAATAAAGTCAGATTTTACCTATTCTTTATGAATATGTTGTATATTGTAAGTTACATGGGCTGAATTATAGAATACCTACCACACCTCTTGAAATAGTAATTTTTTTGTTTCAATGTTTTCTTTTAGCTAAAATATGATAAAGAATTATAAACTTCGGGCGCGGAAACTCTGAGATAGCGCGTA